>JARHVA010003596.1:152500-752500 GCA_037957365.1 Torreya grandis | reverse complement strand
ATTTTTCTATTCATTTCTTTCATCACTTTGTGCATTCTTATATGTCTGGTTATTTGTGGCTTATTTAATCATTAGACCATCACATCTACATTTACACCTGCTCATCTTTAATCTATAGAATGGATTATATCTTTGAGTTATGCTTACCAATCTACCCTATTGGGGAAAAATAAAAATCATTTTTCATTCTAGGTCATCTTAATGATTATAACCCCTTGTAGGCAAAGAATTATTTCAACTCATCCACCCTAACTGAGGCATATGTTATTGCCACTGATTATAACTACCTTTGGGCAAATCAGTGTCTCAACCTTTGTTACTAATTATAACCACCTTTGTAAAAATAAATACTTTTTTAAATCAATGGATTCAATAATTTTCTTGATTAGATTAATCTCACTCATGGGATAATTTAATTCTTATTCTTGCTTCTTTTTTAGGGAACATCCATCAATCGTATGTGTCAACCACTCCCTGGAGGGGGCATCATTATAGACTTCCCAAACATTATTTAGATATTTTATTCAATCATTATCTTCTTTTTGACCTATTTCATTATTTGAGAAGATATTATTATGCCTATATCTTTCAACATCTTCCCAAATAGGGGCAAACTATAGACACCTAAAACTGGCCACAATTAGCTTTCGACTGGACTTCAGACTAATTCTTACTAACCATTACAAATTAAGCCTAAAAATCACTAAAAGTCCCAAATTTACTTTTTCATCATTCATCAAAGCTCATAGTCATTTTAAGACATCCCTAATTGGGTTATCCTATCATATGTAATAATAACCTCTCATGGATTCATCCCTAATCATCTTGTAGTATCACAATAGTCAATTTGCCCTATGGACCTATTAAGTGGGGCACATGAACAAATAATAAATCTTAAAAGAGCTAAATTGATAATCATATTCATTAAAAAGCTAAACCAAATTAAATTCCTAGTTTAATTGTCTATGTATAAGTAATGAATAATTAAAAAAGGAAATTCAAAAGTGTAAATATCTTAACCTTTCATCATTACCTTTGCGAATTGTCAAGCTCTCTAGAAATATCCTCAACTTTCTAATTTTGGATACCCATGCTTATTCATTGAAAATAATGATTAATTGATAACTATTAACTCTACTAGGGGGTTATATTTAACTCACCTAGGTTAAGTTTGAACCTTCACGTGTAGTATTGACCTGGTTAAGGAAAGGATGTTTATTATTGTTTTTACTTTCAAGTTTTCTATGTGTTTGTTTGCTTAGTTATTTTTTTGTCTATTTGCCTATTTATTTTCTTTCCTTGTTGTGTCTCGACTCAATATATATGCATTCATTGGGTGATTCCTTGTGCCTTCTTCTTGATTCTATCCATATTCATACATCAACATTGTCATCATGGTTTTTATCATTGGTGCATTGTTTTAAATTGTTTATTAGATTAGGAGTCAGTTGTTATGCATATTTCAACTAAGTTATCATGGTGTTTTATATCATGATTTATGATATCATGTGCTATAAAAAAAATTATTTTAATAAATCTTACAAGCAATGGAGCCATAGAAACTTCTCATTGGTAAACTTGGAAAATCCTCCCACCTTCTTTGATTGAATTAACCCATTGACCATTCTAGTTTTATGAATTATAATAAGGATGAGCATCTCTTCATTAGTAGGTACAATTAAATAATTAATATTGAACACTCTTTTATTCTTCTAATCATCTCTTTCATCACTTTGTGCATCCTTATATGTCTAATTATTTGTGGCTTCTTTAGTCATTCGACCATCACATCTACATTTATGCCTGCTCATCTTTAATCTATGTGATATATTATATCCTTGAGTTATTCTTGCAATTTTCCCTATTGGGGCACAACCAAATATTATTTTTTCAATCCTGGTCATCTTATTTATTATAACCACATCTAGGCAAATCATTATTTTGACTCATCCATCCTAAACTAGGGTATGTTCTTTTGCCACTAATTATAACCACCTTTGGGCAAATTAGTGTCTAAACCTTTGTTATTTATTATAATCACCTTTGAGAAATTTAATACTTATTTTAATTAAATGTATGCAAGCATTATCTCAATTGGATTAATCTCACCCATGGGTTAATTTCATTCTTCTTTTAACCTAATTATGCCACAAATTATAACTACTTGTAGGCAAATCAGTCTCTTCCACCCATTTTTACATTTTCGGTCCCATCATTTCCTCCTTTTAACAGACTAATCATTGAGCCCTTTTTCAATCACTCCCTTAAGGGGGAATCTATAGTTCATCTATTTTTGTTGAAGCCATAGTAATATAGGACCTTTTCATTCTTTGAGAATATGTTATTGTGCCTATATCTTGTAACATCTTCCCAAATAGGGGCAAACAATAGACACCTAAAATTGACCATAACTAGCTTTCAACTAGACTTCAAACTGATTCCTACCAACCATTACAAATTAAGCCTAGGAATCACTAAGCAAACCAAATTTACTTGTGCATCATTCATTAAAGACTAGAATCATGTTGAGACATCCCTAATTGGGGTATTATATTGTATGAAATAATATCCCCTCATGGATTCATCCCTAATCACCTTGTGGCATCACAACTACCAATTTGGCCTATGGACCTATTGATTGAGGCACTTGCACACTTAAATAAAATCTTGGAAATGCTAAAAGGATAATTAAAATTAATTAGTAAGATAAACCAAATTAAATGCATAGTTGAATTATCCATTTGAAATTAATGAATACCTAAAAATGAAATTCAAATATTCAAAATATCATATTCTGTCATCATTTCCTTTATAATTTTTCAATCTCTTTGAAAATATCCTAAAATATCTATTTTAGAGAGCCATGCCTAATAATTGTAAATCATAATTGCTTGACAACTATTAACTCTAATGAGGTTATATTTGACTCACCTAGGTTTAGTTTGAACCCATTCCAAGCCTTAACTCAACCCTAACTCACTTTAGGTGAGATTTAAATCCTTAGGCTATAAATACAAGGCCATGCCTCTTCATTTTTAATCTCTCATAAGCAAAAGTTACTATACAAATTTTGAGAGATAAAATATTTGTAATAGTGTTATAATGACAAAATATTAAGCCAAAACAATCACAGGCCACATCAAATCCATGGTGCTAAGGAGAAAAAGAACCACACAACATCTATTGCCAAATACTTATTGAAGCACAAGATGATCAAGCCACTCAAAAAATCATTTGGATCTCCCAAGGAAGGTAAAATAGGTATAGTCTTTTATTTTTTTCTTGTGCTTTCATTTAGTATTTGTTACTAAGCTCTTCATAAGTTCTAGGCTAGGAGTGTAAATGTTAGTGTGTTTATCTAAAGTTTTATTGCTTGAAATAACACTATACTAACCTCCCTTATTATATACCTATGATCACAAAACCTACTTGTATCCTCCATTTTAAGGCAAAACTATAGTGACTTGAGGTCCTATTAGGACTATGTAGGCAATGTTCAATTTATGTTGAGGTCAGTTCAGTCCCCATTTGCCATGCTTTCACCATTTTGTGATAAATTTAAGTTTGAATGCTCTCGCTGTTTTATGAGTTAGAATATTTAGTCTCTCATAATTTTCCATCAAGGTGAGACACTTAGGAAATTCCAAAAACATTGGTAAAAGATCTCAAAATTTACTAAAAAATCATAAACTCATGAAAATTGGCTTAGAATCTTCACACAAGATGTAAAGCCATCAAAAATTTTGGTATGGGTCATCTTGTTTGTTCAATTCATTTCTAATACCACTTTGATATTTTTCCTCCCATTCCTGGGAGAACTACATCAGCCTATGTTTTTCATGGACTATGTAGGTAGCACTTGGATACATGAGATATCTTAGCTTATCTTAGCTGTACCTTTCTTTCTTTTTTGACTACTTCTTTACCTTAAGGATTTTGGGACTCCTAGTTATTCCATGAGTAACCACTTATCATTTAGTTTCTCTATCCTTGTTTATCCTTAGACTTATACTCTCACCATTTTGTGGGTTCATATTATGAGCATTATGTATTCAAATTTGATACACTATTGACCACTTAACTTCATTTAATGCTTTCACCATTTTATTAATGATATATTTTCAACCTATAATGAGTTAAAATATCCTAAAAATTCCAAAAACATTCAAAATACTAAAAAATATAAAATTGGATTATAATTTCATAGAGAGTTATAAAGCCTCAAAATCTAAAAACATTTTTCCTATCTAAACTAAGTTACCAATCCTTAACCCGCTCTATAGGGGAAAATTTGTGGTGGGTGCCTGATTCATGATTTTTAATTCAATCTCACAGCTGTCACCCTATTAGGGCAACATCAAAGCATGTAAATTATACTAATATATATTATCCTTGCATGTCATTCCCTTTCATAAAACCTTTCTTGGCGGTACCACCTGTTTATCATTTTATTAAGCCTTCACGCATAGATATTGACTTGGTTGATGGCTGGATGCTTTTTATTGCTTTTAATTTCAATATTTTTATGTTTATTTTCTTATTTTCTTATTTTTATATTTGTTTGCTTTCATTTTTGTGCCTTACTCGATCTATATGCATTCATTGGGTGATTCTTTGTGCATTATTCTTGAGTTTATCCATATTCATATGTCAACATTATCATCATTATTTTTATCATTGGTGTGTTGTTTTCAATTTTTTATTGGATCAAGAGTTAGCCCTTGTGCACATTAAATCTAGGTCATCATGGTGTTTTATATAATGATACATATTTTCACATTCTATAGCAAAAAATTAGTTTGGTAGATCTTACCAACAATGGTGTCATAGAAACTTCTCTTTGTTCACCTTGGCAAATCCTCCCACCCTCCTTGATCAAATCAATCAATTAAACATTTTATTTATATCAATGATAATAATTATGAGCATATTCACATTGGAAGGTACCACTAAATCATCATATTAATCAATTCTTATTCTTATATTTTATTCTTCATTCCATTTTCTCCCATTTTTTTGTGAACTACATTGGCTTGAGGTATATTTGGACTATGTAGGTAGTACTTAGATGCATGATGTATCTCAGGTTAGCTCAGACATATTTTTCTTTCCATAATCTATTTAATCACTTTATTCATCCTCATATGCCTAGTTGTTTGTGGCTTCCTTAGTCATTAGATCATCACATCTACATTTGTGCCTACTCATCTTTAATTGGTGTAACAAGTTATATTCTTGAGTTATGTTTACCTATTTTCCCTACTGGGGTATAACCAAAAAAAATATTTTTCAATCTAAGTCATCTTAATTATTATAATCACCTATGATAAAATCATTAGTTTAATTCATTTTCCCTTTTGGGGCACATACCTATGCCACTGA
Organism: Torreya grandis; assembly: GCA_037957365.1. NCBI lineage: Eukaryota > Viridiplantae > Streptophyta > Pinopsida > Cupressales > Taxaceae > Torreya > Torreya grandis. The sequence continues at coordinate 747,118 of JARHVA010003596.1, read as the reverse complement.
TTATAACTACCTTTGAGAAAATCAGTGTCTCAACCTTTATTATTAATTCTAACTACCTTTGGGCAAATCATTACTTTTAAATAAATACATGCAAGAATTATCTCAATTTGACTAATCTCACTCATGGGCTAATTTCATTATTTTCTTGCTTCTTTTCAAGGGATCATCCATCAATCATATGTGTCATCCACTCCCTCGAGGGGGCATAATTATAGGCTTCCCAAATATTGTTTAGATCTTATTCTTCAATAATTATCTTATTTTCATTATTAAAGTATTTTTTTCAATTATTTTAAAATATGTTATTATGCATATAGCTTTCAGTGTCTTCCAAAACAAGAAAAAACTGTAGACACCCCATTCTGGCCACAACTAGCTTCTAATTGGGATTGACATTAATTTCTACCAAATAGTGTAAATTAATCTTAAAAATCATTGAATGTCCAAATTTTATCTACACATTAGATATTAGTGTTTAAAATCATCATGTTAAGGCATCTTATTTTGGGTATTATCTTGTATAAAATAATAACCTCTCATAAATTCATCCCCAATCACCTTGCGACCTAACAATTAGCAGTTTCACCTTTGGACCCAGTAAGTGGGATACTTGAACAATTTTTAAAATGATAAATATAATAAATCAACTAATTAAACCAAATTAAATACTTAGTTAAATAATTCATTTTTAATTAATGAATATCTAAAAATGAAAATTAAAAAATGCAAAATATCAGGTTTTATCATTATTTTTGTGAGTTATCAAGCACTCATAAAATATCTAATAAATATCTAGATTTGTGAGCCATGTCTAGTAATTGAAAATGATAATTACATGTTCCCCCTTAAATCATTTGGGATTAGCCTTAACTCACCTAGGGTTAGTTTAAACTCAACCATGTTTAATCCTAACCTAATTCAACTTGGGTGGGAGTTAATTTGGAGGCTATAAATAGAATGCCTCACCCATTGATCTTTAAACTATCTTGGTGTAAATATATTATGCTCAAATACATTGAAAAACTTTTATAGTGAAATGTTATTATGCCAAAAAACCTTTAAAAATTTTAATTGTAGTGCTACCATACCCACATGCCAAGCCAAGGTGAATGAAGGAGAGATGATGCAAGAGAACCATTGATGAAGACTCCATTGTACACAAATCGATCAAGCCAATCATCTCAAAAAATAATTTGAATCCATAAGGAAAGTAAAAGGGAGTTTCTCTTTTGTGATTTTTAGTTATGTTTTTATTGTGTGCTTGTTACTTATGCTCACCTTAATGCGTAGGCAAGAATTGTTAGTTTGTATTGAATTTATTTTTCTTGAATTTTATTCACTAACAAGAGATTAACAACCTTATTATTAATCTTATGTTATAATTTTTTAGTGCATTTCAATGACCCTTCCTCTATAGGATCCCATGTAATGAGATTGGGAAGGCTTGAGTGGATGGTAAAAATGGGTTTAGCTAGTTCATATGGTTCAAAAGTATCTCTTATAAAGAGGTTCATAATTCTTGTTACTTTGGAAGATGTTTTGGGATATTTATCAACTCCCATAGGTAGAATTTGATCATGAATAGTGTTTATTACATAGACAACCTAATCTGAGGTGATTCCCATATTCATTCATATAGAATATATGAGGATGGATGATTTGGGAATGGCTACCTAAAAATATTGAGGGAATGGTTCTAAGGAGTATTTAAATTATATAATTGCAATTCCCCTCAATTGATAAGGTTCTAGATCAAGATTTTGAAATAGAGACATCAATTGATCTCATGACCAAGTACGTGATGGTAGGTATAAAATTCACTCTCTTTATACCAATTAGGTTTAGGTCAAGAGTCATCAATGGGTCTAATCAGAGAGACTTCAATAACTATCACTTTTAATAGTTTGTCCAAGATGGTAGTGTAAGACTCTCCCAAGGGCATGTATTGCTTAGGTGGAAATCATGTTAATTTTTTTTGTGATTGTGTTAAGTAAGAACTTGATTGGATTATTTTTGACATAGGAGATAACTTTAGGACAATAACATTAGTTGTGCCTTTTGGTTTAAGATTTTTGGTCCCTTTAGAAGGATCAAGATTAAATTTATTATCCTATGACTTAACTTTTCCTTTTTCTAAATCTCATATTTATAGATTATAGGCCATGGTAAAGGCTTCATCAAAGTTTTTAAATTATTGAACTTGGAGTGTGGATTAGATATGTTTTTCACATGACCCTGAAAATAACTCAATTAAATTTAGGTTGAGAAAGGGAAAATGTTAATTGATTTATAAGGCCTCACCACTTAGCCACAAAATCCACAATGGACTCGTATTCAAATTTTCTAATGGAATAGAGGTTGGTAATGATTATTTTCCTTGAAATGTTAATCAAAAAGTGTTCCTAAGAAAATATGAGCTAATTATTCAAAGGAAAATAGGGAATGTCTATGGATAGATTTGTACCAATCTAGAGCTAGCCCAGCGTGTAACATACAAAAATTCCTTAAAAGAAAGGCATCATCATGGGTTATAAGGTAACATTCATGCCTAAATTCCATAATATGTTATTATGGGTCTTCCTTATTTTTAAACTTCATAAACCTGGGAAGTTAATGATGTGTTGGATATGGACCGATTAGAATAATAGGGTTAATAGGTTCATTACAAATTTGTTTGTATATAAGCATGTTATTTTTCCTAGAGGTAAAAGCTTCTAAGTTCACCATCCTATCCATGAGGATGTGCATGAATTCATATTGGGCATTGTATTTATAAATACATCTTAAATAATTTTATTGTAAATGTTGATATCAAGGAAGTGAAGCTAGGAGTGGCTGTGAAAGAGAATAGCCAATAAAAGTGGTACTGGTTGGTTGAGATGTAGCTACATACTATAAGAACATTAGGGTTAGGATTTTTTGTTGATATGGGTTAATATAGGTAGTTATGAGGGGTTATGATGTAATTTGGTATTGATTGGTTAAAGGGATTTGTTGTTGTAGAGTTTGACTTGGGGGGATTTGTTGTGTGGATGGTGGTGGTTGAGTGGTGTGCTGGGGATTTATGGTTACATGTGTTTGGATTGGTGGGAAAATCATAGGGATGGATAATAATAAATTTTGAAGGGTGTGAAAGGTAATTTTATTAGATTTAAATTATGGTATAGTAATGTTTTGGGTTTGGATAATGGTTGCAGAGGGGCTACTAGATACTAATGGTGTTTGGGTATAGGTTATGTTACACTAGTAGTGGAACATATTGGTGGTGGTGGGTTGATAGAAGAGGGAACCATGGCTACCATGTATCCATATGATGTTTCTAGTGCCATTCTATAGAAAAATTGGTAGGATTGGCCTTGAGGTGAATAAGAATTCATATATATCGTGTAGTAAGGTAATGACTTATGGAAATTAGATTTTATCCAATATATTGGCAAAGTTAGGATCACCCTATGGGTAAAATTGGGGTAGATCATCCTCGATAGATTTGAAATAAGTAATGGGATCAGTGAATGTTCCATTAAGGAATATGAAATTGGTGAATCTATTCATCTCTATGATTACTATCTCATTACAACCATGTACTACTATAATAACAAAGCAAATAATAAATTTCAAAACACACAACTTGTTTTTCTTATCTCTTTTTTTTAGTGAGGATAAATCACACAATCTATTTAATCATAATTATTTAAAATTTTATTATAAATAATTTAGAATTCGATGGGAATTTTTCCAAACAAATGTCCTAATAAGAGGTAAGGTAAGTCTAGTTTCAAGTTCATTTAAAGTTAGAATACTTGATATACATGAAGGTATAATGAAGCTTGAATCTATGTTGGTGGTATTATATGGCTTGTTATTATTGATACCCCATCACTTAATAAAACCTTAACAATAAAGGTGTTGGGTGATTAAACTTTATACTACCAACCAATTGTTTATACTCAACTAAAACACTGAGTCAGATTTACCCTTGGTGAAATCTAAGTGGGTCTATCTGGCTAGGATTTGTTTGATTGCTTATTTTAATATTATTATGCTTTATTAGTGTGTGAAAAAAGGAGTGAAACTAAAATGATGAATTAATCCTCCTAATTACATTAGGTGCACTACTTAAATAGGTAAATTAAAAAAAACTCTCAAAAAGAAAGCAATCTATTTTTTTTCTTGCTTTAATGGAAAAAATACTAAATTTAATAAAACAAAGAACAAGAATGAGATATCAAGAATAATGAGGCCCAAAAAGGGTCCCACTGGATGTTCCAAAATGTTTAAGTAGTTTTTTGTTCATTCCTTTATAAAATAGACTACTAAAAAATCAAATTGAAATACAAGATTTTAAGGCTTACCTATGATTTGGAATATTATGAATCATTGATCCAACAAATATGGGAGTTCCATTTATCTAGGAAGGACTACCTGCACACATGAGAAAACCTTAAAATGATTTGATTAATATGATATGTTAGTGAGTTTCCTAGTGCTAGACCAGTCCTAAGAAGTAATGGACTTCCTAACAAGGATATCATCCCACTTTATAAATCAATTAAGTAGATAAAAATAGTAAAATAAATTACAATATGGATACAATGATATAGATATGAGATTAAAGTAGTTTAAATTAATCTACATCCATTTCATTGAGATTAACAAAATGATCATGCCAAAAAGCTTCAGTTGAATCTTCATCTTCTTTTATGATTTATAACTTAGTATAAATGTCCTCTACAATAAGGGAAAATACAATTGTGTTGAGTCCTTACTCAAAAGAAATATCACTTTGATTAGTGAAGAAAGGTTGGGGGATAATTGGTAAATCATGAATAGTGATAAATTCATGTGAAACTCTGGGTAATGTCATCTTCAGGTGAAACCCATGGTTTAGGAAATAATTAATTAGGATTAATTCAAAGGTACTAAAAAAATAATTTTTGGATCAAAATAGATAAGATGTCAGCCCTATAATATCAATGTAGGTTCTATGAATCAATGTTGATTCTAATAGTATATACAATAATTTAAAAATAGGAGACTAAAGATTAGTTTGGTGAGATCTAGGATAGTCTAGGGATGAGAAAGATGATAAAGAAGAACATAAAACATAATAGAAAAAGATAAAACTACTTTAAAACAATGAAATATAATTACCTTAATAGTGCTCTAAATCTATGATAATTGCAAGGTTGATAAGCTAAATTTTAATCTTTTGATGGATATTGAGGGGCTAACATGGTAATGTGGATTTTTAATAGGTAATCAATTATCTATTAGTCATCTCAGATAAATTCCTTTAGAATTCAATATCACAAATCATGGTTCTTTACTCAAGGCAAATCTATGATTAAATTGACATCGATGGTGAGGATCATTGCCAATTTTGGCCTATTCTTACCAAAAGTTGTTTTAATCATTTCAATTATGGGTTAAACTAGGATCTAAGATATTATATAGATTTTGGAATATGATGGATTTGTTAGGGAGTTTAAACCATTTATTTTTATTATATTTTGGTAGATTTGGCAATATTTAATTGTTGGTAATTAGTTAAAATTAATTACATGAGTAAAATAGTAATTAGTGAAACTAATTATGTGGGGTAAGGATGAAATGGTAATTGGTAAAACTAATTACATGGGGTGAAATGAGTTATGTGATGAGATAGGTTGACTAATACATAAATTATCACAAATATTATTATGTGAAATCAAAGTGTCAACACATGTATAGGTGTAATGTTTATCACTATAGTATTTGTGATGCTTGGTTTGTTTGGAATAAACATTTTTAGATTCTCTAGATATCTAAATATGGTGCATAGGAGACAAAGATTCTATGGAATCCTGTCTATCTCTCATGTAAAAGTCTCTCAAGTACTAATCACCTAGTAAAGGGGATTCATTTTTTCTTACCCTTTTTTACTATATTAACCTTAATATGATTGATAATTAACTACCTAGGTATGAATTTCTCTTGTTTAAGAGGATGCTCATATGGAATACCAAAAACTATAATTACCTGGCTGGCATGAATGTAATTAACACACCCATGCACAATAGAAGGGATTGTTCAAATAGTATGTATATAAGGTCATCTTAATAACATTTCATAGACACCCATAAAATTTATAACTAATAAATTATTAACCATGTATGTGGGACCAACATATAAAGGTAGATTAATCTCACCAAGAACCTTCTAAAAGGTCCCATCAAATGCATTGACTAATTTAGTAGAGGGGTGTAAGTCATGATGAGCGTAGCCCAAATGCATGATTAATGTCATGGTGAAAACATTTTTGCTTTCAAAATTATAAATAATAACATTTAATATGAGATGTTTATCAATTTATGCTCAAATGAATAGAGAATTAAGATCAGATTCATCATCCTTAATTTCATTTTCATCAAAAAAAATGGCAAGTTTTTAACCCATAGGATGTATATGTCTCATGTAAGTACCAATGAACCCATGTAGTGGTTGATCATAATATGATGGATCAGGATGTGTATTATATGCCATTTGAACTTATATCTCCTTTTTAGAATGTTCTTGCAAAGGATGATTAAATATTTTTTATTTATGGTGATCACTAAGTTATGAACTTGATTCCTTTAGAGGATTTTAAAATGTAATATATTGGTCATCGATGAGATCCTAGATTTTATGCTTTAAGGTAAAAAAATTATTCATAGAATGCCTAATACTTTGGTGATAGTCATAATAAGCATTTTTATCATATCCTTTTGGTATAGTTCTATTTACATCAACCTATGTAGGAAGACAAAGATATATAAGATGACACTCTAGAAATAATGGGAGTAATAAAGCGGGAGGTTCACGTAAACATGTAAATTATCTCTTTGGTGTATTAGATAGGACAAGTTTATTAGGTTGTAAAAATTCATTAACCATGGTGGTTGTTTCCTTTTTATGCTTAGGATGTTTGACCTTATAACTTGGTTTAATTGTAAATTTTTATTAGATGTAGATGCATCTAGTGTGTTTACTACATACTTGAGCTTATTCAATGACAAAAGCTTCATTTCACAATCCTATACAACATGGCATGATTCATCAAAAGATTGAAATTTTTCAAAAATAATAGACTCATGTAAAGGATCAACCAAACTTTTCTTGAATATGTATTGCAACTCTTTATTTTTCATAGCATTAATCATTTTGTCTAGCATTGTGTTATATCTCAAGACATATTCATTGATCAGTTCATTAATTCCTTATTTGATATTTATAATTTGAGCATAGTAAACATTTTTGGTAACATTAATATAAAGTTACAACAAAAATTGAATCTCTAAAATAGGTTGAATGCTTTCATAGATTAGAAAGGTAAGTCATAAAACCACCTCAAAGCATATTCCTTAAGGATCCTTAGAAATAATTTGGTCAAAAGTTATAATTTGAAGCATAATCAAGGCAAGCCACATAGAAGGTTCTAAGATGTTATTTAGGATCACCCTTACCATGATAAAATGTGAACTTAGGTGAAACAAATTTAGCTGGCAAAGGGTGTAAATATATCTCAAGTGCAATAGGATTATGTAACACATCTTGTGAATCTATAGCATGTGAGACTTTGAAGCCTTTTGTTCAATTTTTATAACCCTATCCTACAATGTATTTATGACTTGAAGGAAAAATTGAACAATAGGCTCTATGGGATTTTTATTAGTAATTTGAGTAGTCACCACAGGGGCTAGAAACATGTTTTGAGTAGTAATAGGAATTACGATTAGTATTTATGTTGAAACAACAAGTATGTTCTTAATAGATGTATTAATAGTAATTTTAGGGAGCAAAGGATGGAACACATAATATATGCCCCCATTAGATGTATTTAGTTGTAATGTGTTCAAGGTGAGGGATGTATCTACTAGAGGTTTTGCCTTTTTAGCTTCAAGTAAAGTTTTTAAGATTTTATCAAGATCTTCAGGGTTTTTTCAAATGCACTCATGAAAATTGAAATTACATTTACTTGGTCCTTGTCATTTGTTTATGGATTTTCATTATCAAAATATTTTCTATGATAACCCTATCAGGTTTTTTTCATTATCAACATGGGTATCATTATGATCCAAGGTTTGTTATACCTAACTAGTTTGAGATATCTTGTATGGGTTGAGGGGAAGTTCAATAAGTTCAATAGACACACCCCCTAATCTAGGGATACACATAAGTTGCATGAAATTAGTACTAATAAAAATGAAAAAATATAATACTTTGAAACCCTAACTAGCTTAAAACCCTAATAATAATAAAAATTGCATTCATATAGGTCAAGTTTATAGACATCTAAAAGTGGCCACCAATGGCTTCATATAGAACTTTAGATTGATTCTAACCAATATCTACAAATATATCCTAAGAATCACTAAACATCTAAAATTTGGCTTAATAACATATAATTTGGCCTATTAATCAATTAAAAAGAGCAAATGCACCCATGACATTAAATCAAAATATTAAAAAATGCTAAAATCCCTAAAAAAATTTAATTAACATGCAAAACCTAATCAAATGCCTAATTGAATCATCCTTGAGAAATTAAATGAATTATCAAAAAGTAAATTCAAAAATCAAATAATTACCTAGGAATTCATAATTACTTTTGTGAGTTGTCCAAAATCCAAAATATCTCACCCATGCCTACTCCATGGTAATCATGAGGTTGACACATTTTAACTCTACTTGGGTTAATTAATGAACTAAGGTGAGGTTTGAACCCATTCTAATCCATTTTACTAAATCTATAAATACAAGCATTTGCCTCTCCATTTAGAGAGCTTAGAACATAGTAGTGTTATAATGTTGGTTTTATGACAAGATTGCAAGCACTAGTGTTATAATGCCAAAATTGCGAATCACAAGCTATGCCATCAAGCTAAGAAGTTACATCAAGCAAGCATGAGCCAAACCATGGTTTCAAGGGGATAAAGAACCACACAAATCCATTTTCTAAAGATCTCTTAAGCACAAGCTGAGCAAGCCAAATGAAAAAATCTCTAGGAGCACTCAAGGAAGGTGAGAAAGGTATGTTTTCTTACATTTTAGTTAGGTATGTTTTATTGCATTTTAGTTGTGCTTTGTCAATTATTTTTCTTCACTATGCTCCTCCCTCTTATCTGATCAAGATAGTGTTATGCATGTTAGTGTGTTTCCTCTCATTTTTATTTGTTTTATTATGAAGTTAACATAAGATATAACCACCCTTCTTGGATTCCTTGATTATAAATGGCATGCCTAGTGGGACAATATGTACCCCACATAGCAAGGAGATGAAGATGAAACTCATAAATTGACATTTGAATGATTGAATTCCTTCAAATTTGTATTTTTATCTTTGATTTTTTTTATTTTTAAATCTTGATTTAATTCAGACCTACACAAAGACTAACATCAGTTCTATGTGACCATTATCAGTTTAGCCCAATCGAGATTGGTTTTATGTGACCATCATCGATCGGTATGTAGGGTAAAACATAGCTTACCAAGATTATATTTAAAATGTTTCTAGTACTCCTAATGGTTATTTCTTGAGCTTAGTAGATTTTAAACTCTCTATCTAATTCTTGCCTTGTAGGTTTTATTGAGTTTTTAGTTAATCATTGCCTAACCTAATGTTTTACTCTGATGTGGTTTTGCCTTTGATTTCATAGGTGATAGATAATGGTCTTAATTTATTGGCATCAGTTCTTCATAACCAGCATTGATTCTCTTTAAGACTGATTGGCATCAGTTGCATTGAACCAACATCAGTCATCTCTGACTGAGCATGATCACTGTGTGTTCATAAATAAAACCTGAGAGATCCTTTTCTAAAGTTCATTTTCTCACAATCAAAAGTGATTTAAAGTATAAGGTTAATATCTAAAAATTTCAAGTCCAGGATTTTATTTGAACACAAATTTGCAAGTTTTGGCTAATACACATTTCATTTTGGGCTTTTAAAATGAATCTAGCTAAAATACTCACACTTTGTTTTGGTGTTAAAATGAACATGCTAGATATTACACATTTGTATGTTGGTGTTTAAAAAGAATTATAATGGATAAGTCTTAGAAAACATTTCATTATTGGTGCTTAAAATGAATTCTTAGGTCTTGAACACTTATTTTTGGGGTTTAAAAATGAACTTAGGCTAAATCTTGAACATTTGAGTTTTGCCTTAAAAAGAACATAGATGTTTTTGCTTAAGTTCTCTTGTTAAATTATTTCAAACTTTCACACTTAATCCATGGGTCCAGCTAAATAATATCATCACATTTTAATTTGGTGCTTAAAATCAAACTTTTCTCATAATTGCTTACAAAATTCTTTATTGATTGTTTGTTTTCATAAAAAAATAGCATGTGTATGATCTCCCCCCATCCCTTATAGGGAACTCGGGTGATCAAAATCATATTTTCATTACATTTATTCCTTATTCCAAGGCATATAAATAAATTTTTACAAGCTCTCCCCAAAACTTTTATGGTATTGGGTGATCTAAAAATAACCTAAAGTCTTTCTACTAGTCTTTCATCTTCATGCAATTTGGATGTGAAGAGGATGTCATTACCTCTCATGAGTTATCTAAGGAATCATTCACTCAAGGCTTCATCTATTGATATTTTTTCAACCCCACTCCATGGTTGGGTATATAAATCAAGGTACGTAAACTACTAGAGCCATGGGATTGAGCAACTAACCTCTCTTTAAGTAATGAAGGCCTGAGTTAGGTCTGGTCAACCATAGGATTCCACTAAGAAATTCATGGATGGAATCATTAAGAAAAGGAATAGAACCTTTAAATATAAGTTATCATTATTAACTCAATTTATGTGATGCGTTTTCTTGTGTTATCCACACTTGAGATCAATCTAGACAGTCATAACTTGTAATTTTTAGTCAACCCTACTTGCCACACCTTGATAAGATCTAAGATGATTATACTTAGTTGTATTTTTGTAATTTATTATTTTATTCCTTTTTTGTTGAAACTAATACTTTATTATTTATACCACATCATGAATGAGTTTATTTATCTACATTATTCCATTGTTTGAGGAGACATTATGCCATTAATTTCACACCTTGCTTTAACTTAGAAAACTTTTATGTCAAAAGTGTTGAGTGTGTCACTTGATTGAGATGGGTAATGTTATTCTTCCCAAATAATTTCAAGTCCTATGCCTTAGAATACTTTGAAACAAACCATTGTCACATATTTTTTGAATGATAAGACCATTACACTACCCAAATTATTTCAAAAAACCTATCTTGTCTTGTGTCCAAATTGTCATTATTTGAAACTAATCATTTATGTCATGTTGGATATTTTTTTAGCATAGTCATCTTGTTCAAATTTGTCAAAATTTTTGGTCATTAAATCCCTAGTTTACCTAAGTTTATCCTTTTATTAACTTTTACAAGTTCATATCCAAACATTGATTGATTTCTATTTATGCCTCGACATGCAAGGGCTGATACACAGATCTTTCTCTTTTGGGTTGCATAACTTAGGTTAATCCATTACTCAAATTGGGAAACTGAATTTGCATTCCTTTGTTTTAAAGAATTAGTCCATCTTCAAAGTGCCTTTTTTTGTGTTGTTTACCAATTTGATCATGTTTATGTCTAGAATCAAGTGCCTTGTTTATGCCAAAGTTTTCCAAGTTTGTTAGATTAAAATCATCATCCTTTGTTTCAAGTCTAGATTTTGACACCACATTTGGCCAAAAGTCATAGCACTAGACTTTTTTGAGCCTAGATTTTGATGCCACAGTTTTCCAAAAGACTTAGTAACTTTTTCCTTTCCTAGTTTAGACCTATTTGGAATATCTTTGAACCTAGACTTTGGCATTTTATCTTTAGTTAATTTTACTTGATCTTGTTTGTGTAAAACATTTAACGTTAGACATTTAACATTATACTATATTTACCAAGTCTTTGCATCAAATTTTTTGGAGATACAGCTCCACCCTAAACTAAGTTAGATAGAGTTTGAACCTCTTTGTATATTTGGACATAGTTTTTTAGAGTTTGCAAAACTCTAACCCATATTTTTATGAAACATTTGTTAAAAATTTTACCATGTCTCACTATACACGTAATAGAGCCATGTATAATCTAAGATATGGAAATGTTGTCATGCAAGAGGACTTTGTTTAAAACCCTTTTGTAGATGAGTTCATTTGGGAAATATATTCTTATCCACCTTAAAACACTCAAACAAGGGAATAGATTCTAGATCCTTTGTAAAATTATTTAGTTATCACACATCCTTACATGGAGAAAGACCAAGAACAAATGGCCCAATATTTTTCTAGCATACTTATAGTTCTAGAGCAAGTTTAATAGTAACCTTATTATGGTACAATGCCATCAAACTATGATGTAGGGGATCAGTCTTTGGTAGACTTTCCCCATGACAATTTGTCAAGTCTACCAAGAGGACCTTATAACATGTCTTATAATCAGAATAATGAATAAGCCTCTTCTAGTAACCCTAATGCCATAGTACTAATTTCATATCAAGATCCACATATTCTTATCATGTAAAGAAGCATCATAAAAAACCACTTTATTTAAATAAAAATGGCATACCAGACATATCAAAACCTAGCACATAACTTTAATAATATGGCCATGTCAAATGTACCTCTTATTCAGTCACTTCCTTCTATAGGAGTATTACTTGAGTTGACTAGCCAAGAAAATAAGGGTTTTGACCCAGTGATGCAAAATACTTCAACATATTACCACCTCAATAGGGGTAACCAATGTTATATCTCACCAAGTAGTAATGAACATACCTCTTTAGTCATAAACTAACATGCCAATCCAAAACCAAATGATGTCTAACCAATAGTGTGCAAATATTGGTCAGTGATAGATGTCAAATATCCAACATGCATCCACTTCCCAATATAGATTCATGAAATCCATAAGTTATAATGTTCCTCAAGTACCTATTAGGTAATAGTTACCTTTCATGTAGAATGTGCCACAAGTTTAAATATAGGGTCTTGGTTCATAATTCCCTCTCTATTAGCAAGGTATGACTAGTCGGTAGCATGTCCCTATTCAAACTCAGTAGGCATAGTATGCCCATATTTCTCTATTCCAACCATAATATTCCCAACATCAGTCCCACATACCCAATCCCAACTAGAATATCACACCACAGTACATGTAATTTCAATAATCACAACCTAATATATGCATGCATATTCTTAGTCTATTTCCTAGCCAATCCAACATTCCCTAACAAATACCTCCACTCTACCTCAATTAAAGTAATCTAATTTTGACCACCCAACCTCCACCTCAATAGGTTAATATTCCCACTAGTTTCCTCAAATAATAACTACAACAAATTAAGAATGCAATTACCCTTATTCAAGAGGGAAAATAGAATAAAAAGTTCAAATTGGATGATGTGTGTTCTTACCCTTTCAACATGGAGTAATTATAAATACCATTTCCTCTAGGGTATGAGCCACCAAATATTGGCAAATATAAAATGAAAGGTGAGCCCAAACCCCATCTAACATAATTTTTTGTTGTGTGCCAAATAGTGGCCTATAGTTACATCTACCTTTTATTTTTATTTCCATTAAGTCTAGCAGGGCAAGCATTGGAATGGTTCCTGAAGTTACCCAAGAATTTAATATCATACTTTGATGATATTTTGGATAAGTTCATGTATCACTTCTCTTAAAATATTGATAATGATACTTCATTGGTAGATTTAACACAAGCAAAACAAAAATTCAGTGCAAGCTTCACAAGCTATATGTAATGATGGAGAGCCCTTGTAAGCCAATTCACCCATAATTTGCTAGATAAGCAATTAGCCACTGTGTTTACCAAAAATATACATAGTGATATATCTTACAATTTGGAGTTACAATGTGCACATACATTCAAAGAGATCATTGACAAAGGTTTGCTAATTAAAATTTCCCTCACTAACAAAAGGACCATTAAACTAACCTCATCAAATTAGAGCCAGAACCAAAACTAGAACATTGGCCAAAATCAAAGTCCAGTCTAAGTGTAAGCATCATATTAAACTCAAGTCAATAACTATGAAAAACCCAAGTAGTTCAATTGAAATAAAAATGTTATAGGTAATGGATTAATAGAGTGGCAACATGTCCAAAAGGTGCAAACACCATCTGCTCAACTTACGTCACCTTTCTAAATAACTCCTAACTAAAAACCTCTTTAGTAAATGTCTCATGAATAGAAATTGTAAAAACCTATACCAACATAGAAAATGTAGTAACCTATGCTTTTGTAAAACCCTCCTCCAAGAAAAAATTTGCCTACTCATCATGCCTTTCACAACCTTGTAGAACCCATTAAATTAGTGTTTCACAAACTTATTTTAGCTAACCTAATTAAATGGCCTATTCTAAAATGGAAATTATTGAGGGTGATAAAATTATATATTAGTATAGGCCAAATGAATTTTATAAATATCATTGATTCAATGGCCATAATTTGTAGTGTTGTGTGAAAACAAACATGTCATTAAAAATATGTTAGAAGATAGAGAGATCACATTGGATCATAGAGCTTTTACCTCAAATCAAAACCTTAAAATTTATCAAGATCCTTTTCCCCAATATAACAACAAACAACAACAATAGTGGCCAATGTGACATTAACAACAATAGTATCAATAACCAAGGCTGAACCAATAGAACCAATAGGATCAAAATAATGGAAAAAACCAAGGTCACAATGGTGTAAAAACCCAATAAACCTACCATGCAATTTCACATGAATGCAACATAATTGTAGGCCATATTATAGGAGGTTGCATTAATACCATTTCCATTAATCCTAAACCAAGTCCCAATCAAACAAGACCATTGATAATCATTCCTCCTCAACCAACCTATGTCAGTAATCCTTATTTGACTTAAGACCACATATAAGTGAACTAGTAAGCAGGGATTTCCATGTTTGGACCTTATAATGATAACTTGTCATTAGACCATGATCATGCACAAGTTCATTGACAACCAAAACTTGTCCTACATATCACCCCTCCACCATCATTTGTTAGCAACAATGGTCTTGTACCTAATCCCAATTATTCAATCACAAAACTTGGTAGTCAAGGATTACCATACCAGGCCCACAACCATCCATCACTTCACCCATCATACAACTAGCCATTATACCTTGAAATAATCCATTTCCCACTATCTAATAAAATATGTTTGAAATTGTGAAATAATTTTAAAATATGCCAGCGCAAATATCCATTTTAGATTTTTTGCATACATCTACAATCCATAAAATCATCTTGATAGAGTTCCTTGGTTAATCAAAAGTTCCCAATGGCATATCCCCTAATAAATTCCAATATTTGGTTGGACACCTAGGTCTAAGCCAATAAGTAACCTTTAACTAAAGTGATATGTCATCCCTTGGCCCACTGCATAATAATCCTTTGTACATTTGAGTTTATATAATAAGGCACAAAGTGAAATGCAGCCTCATAGATAATGGATCAGGCCTGAATATCATGTCTCTAAAGCTCATCAATATTATCAAGTATATGGCAATAGATCTCCAATCAAAAATGATCACCATCAAAGCCTATGATAATGAAGAATGTAAATCACAAGGAACCATTAGTTTGTCAATTATCATTGGGCCCTTGACCCATGATACACTATGCCATGTTTTAGATCTTGATTTTTCATACAATATACTTTTGGGTAGACCTTGGTTACATGAGATTTAGATCATCCCATTGACATTACACTAGTGTATCAAGTTCTCCCATTTAGGAATGGAGTTTACTATTTTAGTATATTTGCATCAATAAGAGCATTGAAAAAATCTAGAGGTTGAGTTTAAAAGCTATAACTACCATTTTAGCATAAATCCAATTTCCAAGAAGGACAAATGGAAAGTAATATTGATTAGCTTACCAAAGGCCAAATACATTGACCTTGATACCCTTGATTCACTTTCCCACATGCCACCTCCTGAAATGTCCAATCATTATACCATATTAGATAATGGCCTAGGAGAGTAATTGACCCATGGCACCTTTCACATTAAAAAGCTTCCATAGAACCCAAAGTCCTTTGGAAGACCTAAAACCAAACCATTCATGCAATGTCAAATAAATGGAAAAGGCCATTAGTATAGTCCTATACCTATCACTTTCATACCAACCTCTCACCTAGAAAATAATCCTCTTGAAGGTGATGAATCATGGTTATATAATGATAAATTGGCTAATTATTACAAGAACTCCAAATATCCAATTCCTAATTAGATCATGGAGAACCAAGACTATGAAGGAGAGGCTTCATAACACATCAACGAGGAACACTTGAGCCAATTCCTATGACTAGGTATAAAAGAACCTATGGACTTGGATTTAAATTGCTTGGGGTGATCTCATGTATCTTATTCAAGTTCTATCACCAATGACTAGTAACGACAATATTGATATTAAAGTAGAATCTGATCATAGCCAATATGGACCTAGCCCATACCAATTTGTTTGACAATAATGCCATTTGTACTCTTCAATTAGTTATTCATCATAATCCATTACCATTATATTATCCCCAAATAATATAATAGGGGCAACAAGAATCTAATGTTCTAGTTGATGAGTTACAAAATGATGAGGCCTTTTATGATTTTTTAGGCCTTAGGGACAATGTTCCATTGGGAGACCATAAAAAAGGGTTCTCAATCAAGTTAGATCCTCAAGCCTATTTTAGAGAGTAGGTGAACACCCTTATCTAAAATAAAATACATAAAACATTGAGTTTATCAAGTGAAAACCTCCTTGAGGCACTTTCAAACCAAGGAAAAAGTAAAGATCAAGGCTAATCTAGTGATGAAAACCTATTTTAGGTGCCATTAGATGGAAGTGTTCAACCTTATTTAAACATAGACCAAGAGACCACCAATTACAAACTTGTATATAGGTCTAAGTTTATCCTTGAATAACAATAGGCTTTTTATTAAATCATAGACCAAGAGATCATCAATGATTTATCTATCTATGGGTCTGTGTTTAGTCTTGAAGAATAGTAGGTGTTTAATCACATCATCTAAGATTTTCCAACCAAATTTATTACATGGCCATGCCTACTCTTGGGAGATTTTTATTTCATCATGTCTAGGAGAATTTGAAGAACCAATCCTAACAAAGGACTCTAACATAACCAAATAGTTCAAATCTTTACCCACTATTTTTGAAGATGGTTCTACCCTTCTAGTGGAAGACACTTTAGAGGTAAACATGAGGACTCTAGATGACCAAAAATGGATCAAATTAGGTACATACCTCATTGAGGAGGAGTATGAAGTCTTAATATCCCTATTGAGGGAATTTGTAGATATATTTTCATGGCTTACTCTGGCATGCCAAGTTTAGACCCTGCCTTGGTTGTTCACCACCTTATGGTACATCTTGATGCCAAACTTATGAAACAAAAGTTATGAAAAAATCATCCTCACATCATTGTCTTATTAAATAAAGCATTTGAAAATCTCTTATAAGTGAGATGTATTAGGCCAATCAACTATTCTAAATGGATTTCTAATGTAATGTCAATTAGTAAAAATCTAGAAGGAATCAAAATTTGTACTAATTTTAGGGACATTAACAAATCCTGACCTAAATATGACTTTCCTCTACCAAACATTGACATGATTTTCAACTCCATAGGGGGTTATGAGATGATTTCACTAATGTATAAATTTTTAGGCTATAATCACATCTAAATCACACCAAAAGACCAACATAAAATAACATTCACCACTCCATGGGGAACATTATATTATCAAGTTATTCCATTTAGTCTTAAGAATGTAGGGACCACCTATAAAAGAGCCATGATAGTCATATTTGGTGATATTATGGATGACATTATTAAATAATATGTTGATGACATATTAAGCAAATGAAAGAGTAGGGATGATCATCCAGTAGCATTGAGGAGTATATTTGAGCAACTACATGAATAAAAATTTAGGCTTAACCCCAATAAATGTGTTTTTGGAGTTACTTCAAGTAAATTACATGGCTTTATTATGTCTCATTGAGGCATTAAAGTTGATCCATCTAAATTATGAACCATAACAAAGATGCCACCATCGACCAATTTGAAGTAGCTCTATAATTTGTAGGGAAAAATATAGTTCATTAAATGCTTTATATTTCAGTTGGAAAACAAGTTCCACCCATTTACACACCTACTAAAGAAGATTTTAACATTTTTTTGGGATGGTGATTCTCAAAAATCTTTTCAATAACTAAAGGACTATCTAGAAAATCTACTAGTTTTATTGCCTCCTATGCCAGGGAAACCATTCCTTTTATACCTATTATTGATGGACAAAGCCCTAAGAGTACTTATAGCTCAACATGATGATAATGGAAAAGATCATGCCATATACTATCTAATTCATACACTGGTTGTGTATGTGCACTATTATATGCCCATCGAAAAATCATGTTTAGCTATGGTCTTTAAAACATAGAAACTATGACATTAGATGTTGAACAATAAGACCATGGTCATTTCAAAAGTAGATCCACTCAAGTATCTAATATCTAAAATATCTCTACAAGGCCATCTAGCCAAATGGATCATGCTTTTTACTGAGTTTTAGATAGATTATGTGAACTAAAAATCCATCAAGGGGCAAGTTCTTGTAGATCAACTTGTTAAGGCACCCCTTATAGATACAAAGCCTTTAACATTCCAATTTCCTAATGAATCCATCATGAAAATCATTGAAACATCCCTTGAGGAGAAGCACTAGAAACTATATATTGATGGGTCACGCATATCACATGGATCGGGGGTAGGCCTTTTATTTATCACTCCATAGGGGGATCTAATCCCTAAGTCATTTAGAATCAACTTTCCTTGTACCAATAACATGTCCAAATATGAAGCCCTTGTTATAGGGATTTGATGTGTGGTACAATGGAATATAACACATTTAAAGGTTTAATGTGATTCTTAGCTAATCATCAATCAGGTTACAAACCATTTTTAGACCAAAGATGACAATTTGGCTCCCTACAAGGCCATGTTTAACACTCTCAAGTAGAAAATTATTGACATCTAATTTGAACATATACCAAGGGTAAGTAATGAAATAGTAGATGCCATGGTTAGCAGTGGATCTTTGATTTGACAAATAAATATGGCCAAAGAATACCAATTTCTCATTGAAAATATTTTAGTGCCAGCTCATGAACCATAAACTATCTTAATGATCTATGATATTTTTGGCCCCAACTCTACTCAGTATTAAAACATATAAGCCTATTTACATGACCATGTTTTACCACTAGACTTTTCCTAAAAATAATCCAAAGGCTTCATCCACAATGCCCAATGTTATACTTTACTCAGACTAGCCCTATACCATCATAGTTTTCATGGAACTCTACTTCATTTTTTACCTTCAATAGAATATACATTAGCATTACAGTAAGTTCCAAAAGGATTATGTGGAACCCACATTATTTTGGCCATCATATCCACAAATCTCTTGTGTATTGGGTATTATTGGCCAATAATGCACATAGATGTAACTGTATATGTTAAAATATGTGATAAATGTCAATGGCATGCTAATCTGATTCATGCCTCAACTAAGAATTTGAAACCAATGTTGACACCATAGTCATTTGCTATATGGGGCCTTGATCTCATTGGGAAGATAAACCCCACCTCATCCAATATCTATAAACATATCCTTACCACCACAAAATATTTCACTAAGTGGGTTGAAGCTATACGCCTCACTTACATGACTAGAAATCAGATTTCTAAATTCATCTTTAACCATCTCATTTTCCACTATGGTATCCCTTCAGACATTATATCTAATAATGGAGGATCATTAAATAATAAGGATTTTTAATCACTATGTGTTGAGTACAAAATCAAACAACATTTTTCCATGGCATATTACCCTCAAAGTAATGCCCAAGTAGCAGCATCAAACAAGACCATTCTCAACATCCTTAAAAAGATTGTCAATGATGCAACTATGATTGGCACCTTCAAATATTTTGTGCCCTATGGGCATATTATTCTAATCATCACACTCCCATAGGTACCACTCCATAATCACTTGTTTATGGTACTAAGGACATTCTTCCCATTGAGGTCGAGTTACATTTATTATGCATCTCTTTGAACCATGTACTAAACGATAAATATTATTGAGTATCTCATTACAAGAGCTAGATTTACTTAATGAAAAATTCATGGACATAGTAAATAACCTTCAAGCATATCAAAACCAACTCCACAGCCACTACAACCGATGCATGAAACATAGATAATTTAAGCTTGGTAATCTTGTCCTTAAAGAGAACCAAAAGAATACCATGGCCAAAAAGAAGTATAAAGGTAAGTTCAAACCCAACTGAGTAGGTCCCTTCATCATTATTTCAGACTATGGCACTAGAGAATATAGGATCACCACACTTGATGGAGATGAACTTGATGAGTTGATGAACATTATACACCTCAAGTGTTACTTCACTTGAGTGACTTGGTGTATTGTCGATGAGGACCATTTCAACTTGTACTATATTATCAACATTATTCTTTGTATTATACTATTTTACCATCATACCATCCAATCACTTTGGTTATCACTTATCCACTCTACCATTCTATTATATCAACTTAACATGTTTTGATCTTACCTATCTAGCCTGTTTGACCTTGGTTCATCCATTAGTTTTGATTTTTAGCATGAAGAATCAAATCAATTTTAGTAGTGGTTTCAAGTATTCCAGATAGAGGTTAGATTTGGGAATAGTAAGATAGAATTTTTTGTAGTTTCATCCTTCATTTCTTGTTACATTCTATATCATGTTTATTTGTGTGGGCCTAATTATAACCACCTTTGGTCAAATCAATGTCTCACTGATCTTGATACTAATTATAACCACTTATGGGAAAATTAGTATCATTTATTTTAGTCATTGTATCCTAATTATAATCACCTATGGGTAAACTAATGGCAGCATTTGTTTATTGTGCCTTGACATACCAACTTGTCATTCATATGTTGTAATATGCCATTATGCCAACTATGCCTATTATGTTTGAATTGGCTGCTACACTAGTCAAATTCCTCCATTGTAGGGTGGAACTACAATGACTTAAGGCCATTTTGGGACTATGTGAGCCATATTCAATACTTATGGAGGTCATCTAAGTCCCCCTTTACCAAATTCTCTCACCATTTTATGATTAACCTAAGTCATGCTTTTGCCATTTTACAAGCAACCTAAGCCACGCTTTCACCATTTTACAATATTGAATAATGTAGTATCTCCTCATCCTCAATCAAGTTGAGATGCTCAAAAATTCAAAAAACATTTGTAAAACTATTTAGAAAAAACAAAAACATTAACCACTTCTTTGCCCTAAGGATTTAGGGAACCCTTACTAAGTCACAAAGAATCACTTGTCATTTAGTTTCCCTATCCTTTTTGGCCTTTTATCTGATGCACTTGTTATTTTACAAGATCATTCCCATATTCTTCTATCACACATTCATATTTTATTTCTCATCATTTTCTTCTATCCCATATCTTGGGAGAACTATATTCGGCTTGAAATTTTTGGTGGATATCACATCCATAGAACTATATAAGTAACATCCACTTACCTAGTGCATATGGAGACAACTTGACCACCCCCTTCCTTTTATTCTATTCCCCCATCTTATTTGTTAATTTTTTGCCTATTTTCTAGGGGCAATGTTCATCACCTTGTTATCTTATATTGTTTGTACTAACATTTTGATTAAGTTTGTTTTGTTTTTTTATTTTCTTGTGTGCCTATTTGTCTACTTTCAGTACTATGCCTTGATTCAAACTATGTGTGTTCATTGGGTGATTCATTATGCACTATTCTTGACTTCATACATATTAATCCATCACCATTATTATCATGGTTTTTATCATTGGTACACTATTTTAAATTGATTACTATATTGGGAGTCAATCCTTATGCATATTTTAGCCAAGTCCTCATCGTGTTCTATCATGATGCCTACCATCATGTGTTATAGTAAAAATCAGCTTTAAGAAATCTACACAGCAATGTAGCAATGGTATCTCCTTTGCATTAGCACTGGTACTAGAAACATTCTTGACCTAATCCAAATCATATCACAAATAGAGTAATTAAATAATGAAATAATTGTCCTCCTTGCCAGTTTGGATGAGCATCTCCCTACTAGCAGGTTGCTTGATTCATCTTTATCCTTTGTATCAATTTGACATCATCATTTCATATCATTTTTACCACTATTAGGATAAAGTGATGATAATTGCCTTTGTTCAAACCATTGTATACCATCCCACTTGCATTTTTAGTGATTATAGCCACCTTCGATAAAATCATTACGTATCCACTAATTTAAGGGTTAATGATTATAACCACCTTTGGGAAAATCATTCACTTTTTTTCCCAATAGAGGTTTCTTTGCCACTATCAAGGTCCAATGATTCTACACACCTTTGGGTAAATCATTTCACATCATCCTACTTGCATTTGTAGTGATTATAGTCACCTTTGGGCAAATCATTGTGTTTGCATAAATTTGAGGGTTAATGATTATAACTACCTTTGGTCAAATCATTCACTTTCTTCTACCTAATAAGGGCTTATTTTCCACTATCATGTTCCAATGATTCTAACCACCTTTAGGAAAATCATTTCACACCATCTCACTTGCATTTTTAGTGATTGTATCCACCTTCAAGCAAATCATTCTGTTTCCACTAATTCAAGGGTTAATGATTATAACCACGTTTGGGAAAATCATTCACTTTCTTCTACCCAACAAGGGATTTTTTTCCCTAATCAGGGTATAATGCTTATAACCACCTTTAGTAAAACCATTGTACATCATCACATTTGTATTCTCAATGATTATGACCACCTTTGGGCAAATCATTATGTTTTCATCTATTCGGTCCACTCATTTCCTTCTTTTGAAGGATTTTTTATCAATCCCTTTAACAACCACTCCCTTGAGGGGGCACCTTATTATTCATCCATTATCATTGAATTCATAAGCATAATAAGACCTTTTCAATATTTGAGAAGATGTTACTATGCTTATAACTTGTAATGCCTTCCCAAATAGGGGCAAACTATAGACATCTAAAAGTGGCCACTAACAGCTTCATATCAGACTTTAGACTAATTCTTACCAACCTTTGAAAATATATCCTAAGAATCACTAAACATCTTAAATTTAGATTCATAACATACAATATGGCCTATTAATCTGTTAAAAAGAGAAAATTCACCCATGACATTAAATCAAAATCTTGCAAAATGCTAAAATCCCTATACCAAATTAGTTAACATGAAAAACCTAATCAAATGCCTAATTGAATCATCCTTGAGCAATGAAATGAATTATCAAAAATCAAATTAAAAAATCAAATAATATCTAAGGAATTCATAATTAACTTTTGTGAGTTGTCCAAAATCCAAAATATCTCACCCATGCCTATTCCATGCTAATCATGAGGTTTGGACACCTATTAACTTTACTTGGGTTAATTAATGAACTAAGGTGAGGTTTTAACCTATTCTAAGCCATTTTTATAAACTTATAAATACAATCATTTACCTCTCTATTTAGAGATCTTGAAACATAGTAATGTTATAATGTTGGTTTTATGATAAGATTGCAAGCAATAGTGTTATAATGCCAAAATTATGAATCACAAGCCAAGCCATCAAGCCATGAATCTACATCAATAAATTATGAGCCAAACCAGGGTGTTAAAGGGATAAGGAGCCACACAACTCCATTTTCCAAAGATATTTTAAGCAAAATCCAAGTAAGCCAAATGAATAAATATATTGGAACATTCAAGGAAGGTAAGAATGGTATGTTTTCTTGCATTTTAGTTGTGCTCTGTCAATTGTTTTCTTCATTATACTCCTCCCTTTAATCAAGTAAATATATTTTTATGCATGTTAGTGTGTTTCCTTTCAATTTGATTTGTTTAATTATGAAGCTAATATATGATATAACCACCCTTATTGGATTCCTTGATCACAAGGTTCACCAAATGTTTAACCCTAATTTGGATAAAATGTTATCCTACTTGAGTAAAAAGGGTTAAGGATATAGAAATGATAAGGCAAAAGGGTGAATATTAATCTATAGTAGGATAATTAATATGTTAAACCCATATGTACCATATGTTGAATTAATAAAATTGAGATAGACTATTAATATAAAGTATATCTAACTAGATATATAAATGACATAAAAGAGAGTACTTAGTTATTTCTAATGTTAATACAATATTGGATCTAGTATAGGCAAAAATCAGGGAGGAAGACAATCATATATCAATAATAAAATTCTAGATTTAGTACCTCTAGCTCTCTATACACTTGTGTCAACCTATAGTAGTTACATTAATTTTAGTGTTTGAGTTTGATGTTAGTGTCCTATATGAAATATTTGTTGAAATAAAATGTAACCACTTGGATGTTTCTAGTTTTGGCTTTGCCTTTACTCTAGTGCATTCAGATCTAGTTCATGGACTATCAATCCTAGTGAAATGGCAAAACCCTAGCTTTTCATCTTCAATATGACCTTGGAGAAAAATGGGTTAGTGGGTAGATAGTTTTGAGCTGACCCATAATGACCCCACTATCAAATTACACTACCTACATAGCCAATACTCTAGAATAGGGCCTAAAACTCATGTAATTTTTTGTTACATGTTATCTAATGTGTGAATCATGTAATGTGTAAAGTAATTACAACATTGACCTAGCTTGTAACTTGGAAAATATGATTTTATGACTACTCATGTAGTAACTGAGACCTATATATGTGTTATATGGATGGCTAGTGTGTAAATATGGAAGCTTTGATAAATTGAGTGCTCGATAGAGTGATTTTTGATAATTTCCTTGGTATTTTTGGTCTTTTATAGGTTAATAATGAGTGAGGGTTGATATTATATTTATACCAATCCTATTAGGAGATAACTCACATTAAAGTAGTTAGGAAAACCATTATAATATGTTTCATTTACAAATTAGATGAATTTAGGGCACTAGATACTTGCATCAAGATAGGATAGTAATGTCAATGCTACTATATGTCATGAACATTAAAGTCCAAGGAGAAGGAGAGCAAGCATAGACTCAAAACTTACATAGGTATATATATAAGTACATTTTAATCATTCTATGCAAGATGGGATGTATATGTCATCAATATAAGGTTGTTCAGACTAAAAAAAAATAAGCAAACCATGTTCCTCCTCTTAATTATTTTAATCTAATCCTTGCTTTTGCTTTTCTTCCTATTGATGTTGAAGGGTCAATACCTGACCCCTTTATTGACTTTTACCTTTTTGGATATTATCCCCATATGGGTGGTGATTGGTAGGGGGAGGATCAACTTTAAGGATTTTCCCAGCCCTAGATTGAGTGATTCCAAATTGACCAAGAGCACTCAAGCTTTCAATGTATTGTGCTCAACCAGAACTAAACCTTTCATCAACTAGATGGGAGAAAATATAAAGATATATGGCTATGCTCAACCAACCAAAGAAGGGCTCCTCTATCTTGACTGATCAATGGTATTCATGGATTAGTACCAATTAATAGGTGTCCCCCCTAACCAATCAATAGAAATCAATCCCAATCAATAGTAGTTGATCTCAATCAATAGAAAGAGATAGACCAAAGCTCACATATCAATCAAATACAAGGCTTATAAAATTAAGACATATGTAGAACTAAGAAGAATAACCAAGGTCAGGAATTTGTCAATTATACAAGATTGAGATGCTACATAATCAAAAAATATCATCTACACCTATAAGTATTTAGAGGTGCATTGACTTAGGATTGACATCCTAGAATCTACCAAACCCCACTTATTTGATGGGGTATATAAATTGAGGAACATTACCATCATGAATACCTAGATTTGTGTTTGCACAAAGTCATGTGAGTAAAGTAACATAAAGTGACACTAGGGAATTCTTTTTAATATCCTAGGTTAATGTGTGGTACCCTCGAAAGGAGAAATCTTGGAAATGAGATTAAACTTATTCATTGATGGATTTTATCCCATGTACCATGAGGTATATGGGTACCATATATATAATGTATTATAAAATTATAAGCAAACCCCAAATTTGGTAGCACTTCACTGAGACCCTTATGACTAAAGTGGTTGTGAAGGGACAAGACCCTATCGTGAATGGCCCAATATTAGATCAATTATTAGATTCCTCTTTTTTTATGGATCATTAATTGATGTAGGGGTGTAAATTTAATATCCCTATATGATCGCTTTAGTCGTATGAACCTTAAGTTATAAGGGGGGCCTAAAAACCTACCAATAATTGAAATAGTTTATTTAATGAACACTTAAATTTTTAAATCCTATCTCAAGGAAAGTGTTTCATAATGCTCAATGGATGTGATGTAAAACCATGTTAGTTATTAAATCACCTTGTTATGCATGTGTGTTATTGCTTTTTTATTGTTTCAAAACCTTATTTATACTTGAGACCAAATCAAAACAACCAAGTCCACGTCAAAAACCATTTTGTACACACATAATGAGGTGTTACCCTAAAAAAATTCCAAGTCAAATCAAAGTGACATATTAGAACTTTGTATCAAATACCTTCTTTACTTATTCAAAACCACATCATTAGGTTTCTTAATTTGAACCAAAATTATTTTCTTATTTTAATTTCCATTTCAAACCAAGTTAACTTTCTTTGCAAAGTTAAACCAAATTCCAAACTTCTTGTTCATGTTATGTCATTATGGCATTTATTTGATTTAAAATAATGTGCCAATTATAATCAAACACTCTTTTTAAGGTTAAACCAAGTCTACAATCCAAGTTTATTTTCAATTCCAAGACCAAATCCAATTGTATTCCAATTGTGCCAAGATCAATTCCTTTTTAGAAGTCCAAAGTTTAAAGTTTATTTCAAATCTTGATTTACCATTTTTAACCAAGACCATTATTGTGCCAACCTTTACATTTCCAATGTTTCTATAGAGTCCCAAATAGTCCAAGTCTCTTTTATTTATTCACAAAACCAAGTGTCCAATATCAAGACCTTTTCAAATAAAGACCAAGTGTAAAACATTTCCTCAGTTTAAACATGGAGCATTTATTCTTGCAACCATTATGCACAAAACTTTTGATTTTTCCCTTTATGGATATACCTTTTAAACCTTTATATTGATATGCCTTTGATTGGTGTGTTCTAAAATAAGGTTTTCTTAGCACAATCCAAACAAGTGACCTCAAACCAATTTCAAAGTGATATTCCAAGGGAGGTCACATAGAAAGTCAAAACATAATTTTAGGCATTCAAACCCTTTTGAAAATGAAGATTATAAACTTATACATGCTTAAGTACATGCATGTTACGGGATATTTACAACCCTTCATTTGATGATGAGGTGGTTTACGATCCCTATGGGTATTAAAAATATGAACAAGATGAATAAAACCAACAATACCTTTCTCATACACCATTTAATGTTGAAATTGAACAACATAATTTGTACCTTCCAATTGTATCACCTAAGTTAGACCAAGTCCAATACCAATCATACCTATCACATGTGTTTTTTGATACCAAACATCAACATAATCCATCATATCTTGTTAACCCACTAGCTAATGATGAATATAGATAATACCAATTTAATTGACAAATATTTAATAATAAATATGAGCATCTTGTTAGGTTATTGGAGATGGGTGAAAAATTTTCCCATAGTTTTCTCATAGAAGATTTTTGATACTTGGTTAGAACATCTAGACAAACACCCCTTTCCTTAATATATAACCAAGTTGCCTCTAGCCAAGAAAAAACTTGTATGCCATCTTTTATTCAAGCTCTTGTTGTGTTAAACAAAAGGAAAGGTCTACTATTTTATCAATCTTCTCAAATATAATTTCTTGAAAATCAAATCCAACAAGTTAAATAGGTTTTGGCTAGTCTCACTATCTCCCTCACTATATTGGATATTCAAAATCCAACTTTAGTGGAATGCAATCCTCTAATAGAATAAACATTGGCTTTGTCTAATTATATTATTAATAATCTAAATACATTTACCATAAAAACCTTAGTTGTGGATGTGTTTAATACGACCATAATTGTAACCAATCTAGATTTTAATCTCCTTGTAGATTCTACATAACATGTGGTGGGTAGTTCTAAAGTATCATATTTCAACCTACATTAAGTACCATCCAACACTTTATCAAATGTTATTTCATAATCTCTACAACCTCTTCCTTCCAATACCTTGTAATAACAAATTACAAACCCATCTGAGCCACCACAACATGTTGTCAATCCCCTACTTCAACAATTGGTAACTAATCCCCCACCTCAACAAGTGGAGATCAATGTTCCATTAAAACAAATACCAATCATTCCATAACCAATGTTGTCTAACCAACAACATGTTTCTATTAGTCAACCAATTGGGACTTATATTCAATAAGAATATTTTTCAAGCCAACAAAATGTACCATTTAACCAAAAAAAAGTTCCTCCTATGATTCAAATTCCTAGGAATCAATAATAGGTTATGTTATAATCTCAATAAGTTCCATTTAATTCCCAACAAAACATTCCTCCATTTAGGCCACAGTTCCCTCCAAATCAATCCCACACTTAATATCAAGTTCTTTACCAATAACAAGTTTCCTATCAGCAATAAAACTCTACTCAAAGGGTGAGTATTCCTAGTATAACCAACCATGTTCACATTCTACAATATTTTATATCACCTCTTTATCTATTCCAAAGTATTATACTTTTAAATACCTAACAAAATTTGCTCACTTCCTCTTATTTTGTCTATATATTTCAGGACTTACAAGAGGTCAAAGTTGTAGTTTCTACCATTCAGGTAGGAAATCAAAGTAATAAGTTCAAATTGTATGACATATGCTCCCATCCTTTTGACATGAGTTATCTTCAAATACCTTTTTCACATCACTTTGAGATGCCCATAAAATACAAAGTAAATGTGATCCTAAGGAGCATCTAAAATAATTCTTTGTTGCATGTCTATAAGTTACATATAACCTTATATACTTACTTTGTTTGTTCCCCTATATTTTGATTGGACACTCTTTAGAATGGTTTCTTGGTCTACCCAAGAATTATGTTGATAAATATGATTATTTTTCAAAATTAATTATACAACACTTCTCTTTCAATACAGAACACAACTAATAATAGTGGACCTATGTTAGACTAAACAAAGAGGAGGAGAAATTTTTGCCAATTATTTGTAATGGTCGAACTATTTTTCTATCTAAATCTTCAATGACAAATAATTAGATGCAATGTTCACTACAAATCTTTAGTTTGATGTCACTCATAACTTCAAACTTATTTGTGCCACTATATTTGAAGAAGTTATTGCCAAGGGCATATAGATTGACCAATCCCTCATCAACAAAAGAATAATTAAGCTTTACTCTCAAAAATAGGTCCATAAAAAGGCTAAAATTTAAGCTCATATGCAATCACAAGCAAGCACATCTAATGCAATCACAAGTAAGCACATCTAAAAATCCTAAACCTTTTAATAGAAATAGGAATGTTAATAAGAGATGGGGTGATCGAATCATGTCACGTATAAATAGTGAAACCACCACCTATTCAATCAAACCCACCTACTCAATCTCTTACATTACAAAGACCACGTCAAATAAAAGGCCATTATCAAAATATATTTTCATCAATCTCGACAAGCCCATTGAAATGGTTTTCCAAAAGCTAGTTGTTACTAACATGATTATTTGGCTAGTACCAAAACCATTTCTTAAAAATTAGCCTAAACCAATTTCACATAATTACAATTAATTCTATGATTATCATTAATTTAAAGTCCATTCCATTCATAGATATGTGTAGCTTCACCATCTTATTCAAGATTTTCTTCAAAGTGGAGAGATAGTAATGGATAATGTTATCATGACATCTAATCAATAATTGGGTATCTATCAGAACCCTTTTCCATAACACAATGCTAATAAAAATCCAAATAGACCTCAAAATCAAAATCATAGATATAAACAACAAAATAAAGTTTAAGATACCCATTATAATCAAGTAAATTATAAAAGTGTTCCTTAGGACTATAATGTTGTAGTTTGCATCACTAACAGACACATTGCTACCATTAAGATCAATCCTAATCCAAATACCAATAATACCCAAAGACCTTCACTATCTATTTTAAGACCTCCACGTCTATTTTATGGTAATCCTCCTTTAATTCAAAATGATCCAAATTCCAATCAATCAACAAGAGTTACCATTTCAAGCCAATATACCCCTTATTCTAATTATAGTAACCCTTCACTGACTTGAGGTTCTGCAATCATAACTAGACATTCAAAGGTTACCATTCAAGGTCCTACACCTTCTTCCTCCAAAAATCCCACTTGAGGTCCTATACCTCAAAATACCAAGCCAATTACTTTTATTAAGGACAAGCTTTATGATATTATGGAATAATTACAAAAGACACAAGCACAATTTTCTATTTTAGATCTTTTGTATACATTAAATGTCCACAAAAACATATTGAATGAAATTATAATCTAGTACAAAGTTATAAGTGACATTATGCTTGATAAATTCCAAACACTTGTGAATCATTTGGCTCCCCACCGGCAACTCACCTTTGATAAAACATATATGTCATCCCTTAAACCTTTGCATAACAATCCGCTTTACATAGAATCAATCATTTACTAGCATAAGGTTAAAAGAGTCCTCATATACAATGGTTTAGGGTTGAATATTGTAACATTAAATCTATTAAAACACTTAGACCACACATCAATAGATCTATAACCAGATACCATTACCATCAAAGCTTATGATAATTAGGAATAAAAATCTCAAGGTACAATTTATTTACCTATTATTGTCGGGCCTCCAAATCAAGATACTCTATTCCATGTTATTTAATTATAACTATCTTATAACTTACTCCTTGGGTGACCACATATTCATGAAGTGTATGTTGTACCTTCCACCCTTTATCATTATATGAAGTTTCCCCATTCTAGGTTAGAAGTTACCATTCTGGGTGACTTACATCCATATCAATTATGTAAACATTTGGAATCATAGTATGAAATTATCTCTTTAGCATAGAGCCTGTTCCCAAAAAATATAAGGGGTTAATTGATCAACCATCTGAATCCAATTATGTGGATCCAAGCACTCTTGTTTCTACTTCATCTACCCTTCCTACATAAATATAAAATCATTTCATTGCTCAAGACAGAGACCTTGGGGAATACAAAATTGGCAATGTGTTTCATATATCCAAATTATCTATGATAACTAGAGATATGGTAGGCCTTAAAATCATATCCTAAAATGTAATGGTGCAATAAGGACAATTATAATTAGAAATGACCTTTAATTTTCATCAAATTCACTTTCTAGGAGTAGTAATAAATCAAGGCCGATGATGATTCATGGCTATACAATGATGATATTTTCACTTATTACCATAATATAAAGTATCCTATTCCAAACTAGATAATGGATAATCAAGCCTACAAAGGCAAAGGCCTGGGATTAAAATAATGACCTATTGAGCCAGTATCAGTTTCCCAACACAAAATAACTTGAGGTATTAGATATAAACTACCTGGGGATGACCCCATAGATTTAGAGAGTGACTATAATTTATCATCTAAAATGGACAATGTTGATAATGACATAGAGTCCCATTATATCATCTACAATGAGTTGGTTGATACCAATTTATTTGACCCTAAAACCATCTATACCATTTTTTTGTGTCATATTATCCCCATCTTTTCCTTCATCATCCCTAATTAATCAATTGGGACCAAAAAAAAATATCACATACCATTGGATGATTTTTAGAATGATGAGGCAATTTATGAATTTATGGGCCTTGGAGATAATGTGCCACTTGGTGAACATAAATAGGGATTTTTCATTACACTAGACCCTATTGCCTATTTTAGAGAGTAGCTAAACTTCCTTGGTCACAAACAAAAATTTAAAAAAAAATTAAACATTGAGGTCCCAAAGTGAAAACCTCCTTGAGGCACTTTTGGACCAAGGTAAAAGTAAATAAAAATACAAGTCCCATGGTGAAAACTCGTTACAGACACCATTAGATAAGGAATTTTTCCCTCTTTCAAATAAATCCTAGGCCTCTTCCAGTTCTATAACTTCATGCCATTCAGGAATCAATTCAGAACAACACAAAACATTTGATCAATTAGTTCAATATTGTCCACATTCCTTTGTCGAATGGCCTTTACTAGACCTTGAGTTGATCCATTAGCATATGTTAGCATTGTCATCATGGTTTTTATCATTAAGCATTATTTTTAATTTTCTATTTAGAATTGTGGGTTGGTCCTTATGTACATTACAGCTTGGTCATCATAGTCTTCTATATCATGGTAAATACTATTTGGTGTTATATCAAAAATAAAGATGTTAAAATTCTAATCGCCAATGTTGCAATAAGATCTCTCTATGTCTACTATCCCCCAATCCATTTATCAAGTGCCTAATCATCATTTTTTAGAATGAAAATCCATCCTATTGGGGTAAACCATTGAAACTAATTAACAATCAAATTTTCCATATTAGGAAAAATCTTTGAAGTAGTGATCAAATATACCATATTGGGGCATGTTATTTTGATCAACCATAACTTCCCTTTTTGGGACCATGTCCATCATTTCTTCATTATGGCTTCTTCATCTCTTTTTAAGGGCTTGACTATTTCAACTTCTTCCTTAATCTTCCCCTTGAGGGGGAATCTTGGGCTAATAAATTACCCTTTGGGGAACCAATCTGAGTTCATTAACTCATAAAATTTCAAAAATAAAAAAGAGTAAACATCATTATTCAAATGTTATCAAATTTCTTCTTAACAACTTTTTCATTCTTTAAAAAGATGTTACTATGCCTAGTGTATTGCAATGCCTTCTCAAATAGGGGGAAATGTAGACACTTCATTTTAACTACTTCCATGTCTAAATTGAGTTTAGAATAAATTTTCACAATGACATCTAAGTTTAATAATAAATCTCAAACTAAACCAAACTTATCCACATAATTACTATTTTAACCTAAGATCACAATGATACATCCCTGATTGGGGTAATGGATTGTCTTGCATCATTTATCTTATCTAGTGCATCTTGAATTAAATCATCCCTTTGTTTCTTTTTAGGCTAATTAATTTAATAATTTTTTGATAAATAAACATTTCAAAACTTTACCTTTCTTCTAATTTCTAATTAATCACCTTGATTAAAAATCAAAATCATTCCTCTAATATGAAATTATATGGATTTGGAATAAACTATTTTCTATAAAGTAAAATTGAATTATTTCCTCACATAAGTGATGTCATAGTGGTAATTTAATGGAATGAAGTGGAATGTGGGAAAGGTGACTTATGGCATGTCTACTTACACACACCCTTACATCTCTTACACCCATCTTACACACACTTACCCTCTTACACACTCTAAGAGGACTAATGATTGCACTTTCCTTCCAAAATGTCTTCCATACTCCAAAAGGCCTTAAATTTCCTCTCTTTCATACTTCAAAGGTGTAATCATGGATTTGAGTATTAATCCTCAACCCTATATTTTAATATGAGATGAATAGTCTATATTAGTTCAATAAATCTATAAGTAAAACCCTCACACCTCTCAATTCATCAAGCTTTTGAATGTAAACATACTCTATTGGATTATTCTAATAAGCTTCATCAACTCTCTCTCTCTCATGACAAGTTGAATCTAAGACCAAGTGTAGATAAGGAGAGCTGATTCCCATTCAAGTAAATCAAGCATGGATGAAGACTTCTACATCTACAAGTCAAGGTCAGCCCCTTTAGATTGATACTTAAGCTCATCTTTAAAGGAGGTATAAATTTTGTGATTATCTTCCAATATTACATTTTTTGATTGATTATCACATAGCTAAACCTAGATATTAGGATTTAGAATTTATGTCCTCAAGTTATTTTGATTATTTTACTAATAATTGACTAACCTCTCTTGGATTCCTAATCTACAATCAATATCTAAGTTGTTGATAAATTTTAACCACCTTTATTACTTAGCATTCAATTCATCTTGGGAAAATAGATGCACAAGATTTCAATGATCATATTTCACCTTAAAAGGCTTTTCAAGTAGGAAATGCCTCCATTTTTTGAGATCATGCACCACAATATCCAATTCTAATTCATGATTTGGATAGTTTCACTCATGGACTTTTAGCTTACATGACTCATAGGCAATAATTTTGTGTTTAACCCTAAATTAAGATGTGTCAATATAGTATAGGTATAAGAATATATAAATGATTAAGCATAAGGGTGATAAATAGATCTATATAAGGCTAATTAATTTTCAAACTCAAATAAACAATATTCTAAATTTAAATATTGAGACATGCCAAAATTAGAAAGTATGGTGATTGATTGATATTGTAATAAATTAGAAATAAGAGTACTTATTTGGTTTATTATGCAAGTGTAGATATGGGCTAAAACAAGCTAAAAATGGACCTAACCAGGATCTTAGAATAGTCATCATATTCTATAAGTTTTCACTATGTGGCCTCAACACTTACATTAGATCTAAATGGTTAATCAAATTTACTATCTAACTTAGATATGGGTACCTAATATAGACTATCAATTGTATCTAGGTGTGACCACTTAGAAACTTATGTATTTTTTGTTGCCTTTAATCTTGTGTGTTCATATATCATTCAAGGTTTTCACTCTTTATCAAATGATCAAACCCTACGTTTCTCACCCTTGGATTGATTATGGTAAAAATGGGTTAGTGGACACATGGTTTTGAATTAACACAATGAACCCTCTACCAATGGGCACTGCCTACATATCCTATAGTCTAAAGAGGGCCTTGGACTTTTCTACTACTCTCCTATATATTGGATTTTGTGTGTATCAAGATGCAACATGTGGTAAGAAATTACAAAGTGACCTAGCTTGTAACTTGGTAAATATACCTCATGGAATGCTCCTTTAATACATCAAACCTATAGATGGGTTACTGATGAGCATTGTATATAGCTCATTATATCTCATAGAAATTATCCATAAGCATTGCCTCTTGATTATATATTGCATTAAATTTAATAGTTAAGATCTCATCTAAGTAATAAATAAGTACAATTGTTTTTTATTCATATGTGATACATTGTTGATTCTCTATCTTGTTATTTGTGTCTAACTTGGATGAAATGATCATAGTTTTGCATACATAGATATATCCCTATAATGGAATTGTTTTGAGAAGTCATCAATAGTTTTGGAAATACCTTTTAGGTAATAGTTTTGAAGACTCGATGTAGAATACATTGAGCTTTGAAGATCCTTAGTCAAGCTCTGAAGATTTATAGCTCTGAAGACCTATCCAACCATGCTCCAAAGATGTTAGTCATGCTCTGAAGATGCCTAGTTATAATCTATAGATCAATATAACAACTCCATATATATCTACTATAAATATATAGATTTTCCTTCTTTAAATATCTTATTTTAGACATTACTATTCATAGAAATCATCTAAAATGATCTAGATATAAATGTATTTCTATTTTGTAAATCCAAACATAATCTCTTCATATCTATGTTAGTTATACTCAGTCTATTGTTAGGTTGAATCAGTTCCAATTCCTCCCTAAACATGGGATCTAATGCTTATATCTTATATTTTAAATAAACAAAATTGGCTATTTAGATCACCATATTTTATATTATGAGAATAGTCATTGAGATGTGATTTAAATACATGTATCTTTCTCATTCTAGGGTAATTAGATAATAGAAAATAATGAACAGAATAGAGAGAATAAACATTTCACATAATTTGTAACATCTGTATATGTTCCTTTTGATAATGAAGTATTAATAAATTTCAGCATTTCATTCCATTACTGAGTAAAATCTGATCTTGTTCTAAGGAAGGAGCAAGGGCCCACTTCCCTCCAAAGATCAGGATAATTGGTATTTCTAATTTATAGTTTAAAAATGTATTTCTTTTAATATAGGTATATTTCAATTTACTACAAGTGTGATCTCCATTTCAATTCAAAGTGTGATTTCCCTTTTAATACAAGTGTGTTTTCTTTTAATGTAAGTGTGTTTTTATTAAATGCAAAGTTTGTTTTAGGTCAATGCAAGTGATTTTTCTTTATGCAAAGTGTGTCTTTCAATTCTCATAAGAGGTAAAGTTTGTTAACTCATCTCCATACTCAAAATTTGTCATAAAGTAGTCTAGGTGACAATAGGTAATTAGCATTCTCATGTTCTAAAATAAAATATTATCCTACCCAATAAATCAAGTTGAGTGAGGACATTATAATGTCTTATATCAGATGTTTTAAGTTTTGGATGTTGACGGTGTAAATTGAATAATCATTTTAACAAGGAATGCCATAGGAAATATTTAGTTAGCAAAACCTTCTAGATTTAATTTTTTTTGCAACATAGAATTAGAATCTTAATTATTATCCTTAGGATTTAGACATCAACAGTAGAGTAAACACCCCCAAATAATGAGCTGTTAACTCAAATATCTAACATCTCATTATATATAGCCTTGAAAATTGGCCCTAGTAGAAAATGACACCAATCCATTGATTAGTTAAATGAAATATATAATGACAACTTATCATTTTTGGCATCATTGTCAGGGATTCTTAATCAATAAGTGTTAGTGATATCCTAGATTAGAGTTATACAAGGAAAATTCAAAAAACATTCATATACCCCAAAAACACAAAAACAAGCAAGGACTCCTTAGATTTATGAACCACCTAAGATATTCTCAATGATGGTTTATCTCTAAATATTCTTAAATAAAACAAGAAGAAGAGAGGATTTTATCCTTACTAGAAAGATCAGGAAGTGAAATAAAGGCAATTAAAAGTTCTATACAAAAAAAATTTGATTCCTCTCCTAAAAAAGGTTCATCCTCATAAACAGATCCTACAAGAAGAATTCTATTCAAGACATTTTCCCCTACTGGAAGAATTAATCCTAAGAATCCCCTTTTTAGAACAGTCAATTTTGATCCATAAGCTCAACAAGAAAAAAATCTAATCACCAATGAAGATTCTCCTCCTAAGGTAGATCATAGGTTGAGAACCCAAGAAGAGAACTTGGATTGGATTAATAACCAAAGTTGGGAATAAAATATGGGAGATGATCATGCACATGTAGAAAACCTTGATCGACAACCTTAATAGGATAGAACTTTTTCCTATCTAATCATCTTGGGTCCTGATAACAAAACTTCCATGAAAAATATCCCACCATTTATTTTACCTACCTTTAGAAGTAATCTTCAAAGGATTCAAATTATTTCCTCTTTGAATTTTAGGTTCTCTGCCAAACATATGACTATGTCACTTGTTTTCCCCCAAAAATATCACTCATTTTTGGGACAACATTTGAACTATTTTGGTCCTACAGACCAAAATCCTCTCTTCCCCTTTTAAAAATTGTTTTGAGCATTCAGGTTCTTCATTTTTCAAAGCTTTCTCAAAAATTTATGAACTCTATAGGAAGAAATCTATGGACTCTATAGGCTTAAAACTACGAACTCTATAGGCTTAAAACTACGGACTCTGTAGGCTTAAAACTATGGACTCTGTAGGCTTGAATCTATGAACTCTTTCAAGGCTCAAGAGAAAACTATGAACTCAATTCTACGGAATTCATAGGTTGATTTCTATGGACTCTATAGGAAAGAACAAGTTTCCAACACTTGGTCATTTTTAGGATTGTTTCAATGGCTTGGTTCAACCAAAAGAGTTCATCAGCAAGCTTCTAAGCAAGGATTGAACCATTGAACTGTTTAACCTTGAACTCTTTTGGTTCAAGGGTTCAAGGGTTCAATGGGTTCAAGGTTCAATGCATTTGGTTCAAAAATATCAAAAGGACTTAGCCAAATAAAAAGAATGAACCGATTGAACCGTTGAACCTTGAAGAAAAAGGTTCAATGAGTTCATAGGTTCAAAGGTTCAACTAGTGCAATGAAGATCAAAGAGCTTAGAAAGAACAAAGAAGTGATGGGCAGAGGAAAAAACTAATGAAGTGATTGAACCTTGAACTGAAAGAGTTCAAAGTTCAATGGTTCACAGGTTCAAGCAGTTCAAAGGTGGCCTCAAGCAAAGAGAGAAGCAACATGGATGATTCCAAAGGCAAGTTCAAATGAAAGTGATGGTTCAACCAAGGAGCAGGAAAGTGATTAAACCAATAAAGTGATTGAACCAAAGAGCTGAGAAGGCTGCCTAAATCATTGAAATAGTCAACCAATGACGTCCCCGTAGACATCAAATTTAAGGTAAGGGAATATCTGTTGAAATTCAAATAAAGTGTAGAACTTGAAGGAAGAACCAAGTGACTGGCTGAAAAGATAGCCCGATGGCTCAAATCACAGCAGGAAGAGACAAAGCTGGAAAAGACAAAAGAGAAAAGAGGGAAAAGCTCAAAATATCTACGTAGAAGTTATTCTAGTAGATGGAACAGTCTGTAAAGTAGATTTTCAAGCTTGTAAATTAAAGACGTGGCCTTTTTTTCCTTCCATGAAGTAAAGACAAAATGGATAGCTACACAGATGTCAGAGGGGATAGACCAAATGATCTAGACTCAAGAGAAGACATATGGGATGAAATGACATGCCATAGTTAAGACAGTAGCCCTATTTTCAATGCAGTCCTTTGACAAACTTGGAAATGCATTCAAGGCATTGAATGCACAGTATGGGCCATTTTATGGAAAATAAGTGCCCAAGTATATTAGGGAGTGTTATATATTGTAATCTCTCATTTGTTACAAAGGAGATCTTCCCCTTACCAAAAGTGAAACTCTACCTAAATTGAAAGGCATTACTGAGACTTTGAGCTCAGATTGTAATTCATATTTCTTTGATTGAATGAGAAAGCAAGTTACTTGCAGACTTTGTGCTGTGATAGCTTGTGCTACTTTAGGAGATAGTTCTTATGTCTATCTTCTGAAAGTATTCTTGTTTATCTGATTTAACAAGCAAAACTAGTGGAGGTGATAAGGAAGGTGTCCTGAAGCTAGCTACTTTCAGACTTTGCACTGTCATAGTTGTCTTCAGTGTGTGTTTATTTTCTATTTTTGTGTAAAAGACCTTGGGATGACTTTGTGCCCCCTTTATTATTTGTATCTCACTCTTGTGCAGTTGAGGTGGAAACTTTGTGTTCTATTTCATACTACTGGTTACTGCGCCCTTTTGTTACTTATCAAAAAGATTCCTATTGTTTGTAAGAACAAGCACTTCTGAAAGAAGAGAAGTGCCTTCTGTCATTTCATCAAGATTTCTACTACCCAAGAAGGGATCTAGCTCTTGGCTGAACATTACTTCTAAAAGAAGAAAATTATTTTCACCAATCACCCAAGATTTCTCCTCTATTTGTTAGCACCATCTCTGAAAGAAGAGAGATAGATGGTTTATCCTACCCCCATGTCTTATTTTCTACTTATTTATATAATATATAGCCTCTACATATTTAATAGGGAAATTCCCCTTGATGAGAGGAGAGATTTATCTCTGATTGATGTAGTAAAGCTACACACCTAGCCAACCAATCTTCCTGCTATGGTTGATCAAACCTATTTTGTTGATCAGTACGCTGATTGACAAAATATTCACCCAATAGTTTTTGGTGACTCCACTAGCAACACAGTAATTTTGTGCAATTTGGAACCTCAAATTTTAGATTGAAACATCACCTATGTCTTACCCATTATCATTATAACCCTTATCAATTATAGACTTTGGCAACTCCATTTTGTGTCTTACCCATTATTGATTATAACCTTACCATCTTCCTCCACCTCTGTTATATTATTTGGTCTACAAAACCAGAGCTACTAGGAAAGAGTGCATAGTTTGAAGCCTCAAGCCTCAAGCTGAAGTAGGGCCAGTCCTTTTCCATTTTTGATTCACAATCTAGCCACTCCACCCAAATTTATTATCCCTATTTTACATAATTAAATCATGGCAGTTTGAGGCCCCTGGGGTAACTCTTTTGGCCCACTCTACTTGACTCCACCTCTGCATGAACTCCCACATAGTTTAAGAAAGAATTTCCCCAAATTCTTTAGGGATGGGATAGTTCACCCTAATAAACACATTACAGCCTTCAGCATAGCCTATGGTGTTATAGGGGTGGAATTTAAAGATGTGGCAGTCAAGATTTTTATGGAGACACTACAAGGTGCTACTGTAGACTAGTTCTACCATCTACAAGTTGGATCAGTGACTGACTGGGATACACTCAAAGCTAAGTTTGAAGCCAGGTTCAAGCCTATAGAGGATGTACATGCCATGCTAGCCTAGCTCACTTAGATGAAGAAAGAGCCTCATGAGCCTATGAGGGATTTTACTGCTAGGTTCAACAAGCTAAGGCACAGGATTCCCATGGTCACCTAACTGACACCTCAAAATCTCAAATGCTTCTTCATCAACTCACAGCTACCTAAAGTGAGTTTTTTATTGAGAAGGGCTAGACACATAGACCTTGATATTGCTCAGTACTTGGCTATTAAGCTATAAGATGACCTTATCTTGGTAGGAAAGATAAGGAGAGATCCTAACAGAGGTAAACCCTCTTCATCTTTTGAATACTCACCCACAACCACCATTGACCTAATGATATAAAAGCTGGCAAATGAACTGCTAGCCTTAAAAATACAAGTGGCACAAGGTGTGTCTTCTTTTCCTTTATATAAAGATATACCAAGGAGGACATTCTCCAATCAGCCATATCAAGTTAACACTGCCAAAAGTCAAGGGCAACCAAATCGCCTTCCTCCCCCACAGAGGAACCTTGTCCTTGAAGCACCTCTAACCAACTCAGCAGTTGGATATCTAGAAACAGAACATGTTTCCTATTTATAACCTAAGTTTGAGCAAGAAAATGAAGTTGGTCTCTTCATAGATGATAAATAAGAATTAGTTGGTGACTCCCACATTGGTTTCCTAAATTACCAGGATGAACCCAAAAGTGAAGGTGAAGCAGTCGAAGAATCATACACAGTATTCACCCAGTTTGAGAATCAATCAACCTAGCAAGTTGATAAAAAAAGAATAGAGGAGCAAACTCAACTTGTAATTTTAATTGCTAAGTAGGGAACCACTCTGCCTTTCCAGTCAAAGGACCCAGTGATTGCCAAGAAGGTTAGTACATCAAACATCTCTGCACCTTCTACTTCAACTTCGTAGATCAGTCCTCCCCCTCCCAAAAACCAAAAGGATGAACTCCCATCCTCTCTTCCAAGTCCATCTTAGTCATTTGACATGATTGATCATGTCAAGAAATTTAAAATTCAAAAGACTGAGTTTGAATCCTTGCAAGCCAATTCTGAGTAGTTAAACATTGGTGAAGAGCTAGGTGTGGACCTATCTGAGGCAAGGATTGTGGTCACCTAAATGTCAGCCCCTGTTACTCAAATTTTATTTGAGCCTTTAGGTAGGGGTAATTACTTATTGACCATAGAGGATGCATATGTCTTAACTGATCAAAGTCCTGTAGCTGGCAATCCAATATTTTATCTAAATAAGGCATCAAAAAAATTGGTAGGGCACAGTACAAATCAAGAAGGATCTTCCATCTCCCATGAAGAGAAATTTGATACAAGATTTGCTTCTAATGATGCTTGGATCTTAGAATCTAATGGCAGTAATTCTTACATAGTTGGATGCACATCTCTATTGCTCAGATTAAAAATTGCTCAGGGTGAAGACGTCAAACTCCTTCACACCAAAGGAGATGCTAAGCTGATGGTTTGTCAAGGGTCTGATGCTAACAATCAAAGCATGTGCTAGATTAGACTAGTAGAATATCAAGCTATGGTGGTGGACCATACTCTTGTACTCCAAAATTAGTAAAAAGAACTCTTCATAGGGAGAGCAAGGAGTTATGGTTTTTAGTTTGAAGACCACATCCTGCCATGGAGCAAGAAGAAGAAAAGGCCAAGAGGAAGACACAAAAAATTAGTTTCTTGGTGGAGAGTTCCATTCACCCATCACCGTTTCTAGGGACAAAATGGTTTCCTACTGATTTATCAGGATGGCACACCATTTTCACTATCTCACAATGGGTAGCATCTGAAGTACTTCAAATCTTGAGGCATCAAATAAGATCATCTGTACATATGTATATTTGTAGTTTTTAGTTCTATTTTGTGCTTTTCATTTTCATTTTTGGAGCCTTCCTTTTTGGGTAGCATGACTCTATATCCCAATGTCACACTTCAAGGCACTAGAGATTCTGGTTTCTACTTCCCTCAGCTGTTCCAAGTTTTCAACTCAAAGAAGTTCCCTAACTGGAGCCAGTTTTTGTCCCCCAAAAATATCACTCATTTTTGGGACAACATTTGAACTATTTTGGTCCTACAAACCAAAATCCTCTCTTCCCATTTCAAAAATTATTCTGAGCATTCAGGTTCTTCATTTTTCAAAGCTTTCTCAAAAATCTATGGACTCTATAGGAAGAAATCTATGGACTCTACAGGCTTAAAACTACAGACTCTGCAAGCTTAAAACTATGGACTCTGTAGGCTTAAAACTACAGACTCTATAGGCTTGAATCTATGGACTCTTTCAAGGCTCAAGAGAAAACTATGAACTCAGTTCTACGAAATTCATAGGTTGATTTCTATGGACTCTACAAGAAAGAACAAGTTTCCAACACTTGGTCATTTTTAGGATTGTTTCAATGGCTTGGTTCAACCAAAAGAGTTCATCGGCAAGCTTCTAAGCAAGGATTGAACCATTGAACTATTGAACCTTGAACTCTTTTGGTTTAAGGGTTCAATGGATTCAAGGTTCAATGCATTTGGTTCAAAAATAACAAAAGGACTTAGCCAAATAAAAAGAATGAACCGATTGAACCGTTGAACCTTGAACCAAAAGGTTCAACAAGTTCACAGGTTTAAAGGTTCAACCAGTGCGATGAAGATCAAAGAGCTTAGAAAGAACAAGGAAGTGACGGGTATAGGAAAAAACCAATGAAGTGATTTAACCTTGAATTGAAAGAGTTCAAAGTTCAATGGTTCACAGGTTCAAGCAGTTCAAAGGTAGCCTCAAGCAAAGAGAGAAGCAACATGGATGATTCCAAAGGCAAGTTCAAATGAAAGTGATGGTTCAACCAAGGAGTAGGAAAGTGATTGAACCAAGGAGCCAAGAAGGCCACCTAAATCATTGAAATATTCAACCAATGACGTC
This sequence comes from Torreya grandis, assembly GCA_037957365.1. Lineage (NCBI taxonomy): Eukaryota > Viridiplantae > Streptophyta > Pinopsida > Cupressales > Taxaceae > Torreya > Torreya grandis. The sequence goes on along the minus strand of JARHVA010003596.1, from coordinate 703,678 downwards.
CCCACAGACATCAAATTTAAGGTAAGGGAATATATGTTGAAATTCAAATAAAGCGCAAAACTTGAAGGAAGAACCAAACGATTGGCTAAAAAGATAGCCTGATAGCTCAAATCGTAGTAGGAAATTAAAAAGCTAGAAATTACAAAAGTGGAAAGAGAGAAAAGCCTAAAATATCTACACAAAAGTTATTCCAGTAGATGGAACAGTCCACAAAGTAGATTTTTGAGCTTGCAAATTAAAGACGCGACCTATTTTTACTTCCATGAAGTAAATACAAAATGGACAACTATGCACATGTCAGAGGGGATAGACCAAATGATCCAGACTTGAGATAATACATATGGGATGAAATTACATGCCATAGTTAAGATAGCAGCCCTATTTTTAATGCAGTCCTTTGACAAACCTATAAATGCATTCAAGGCATTGAATGCATAGCATGGGCCATTTTATGGAAAACAAGCACCCAAGTCTTTCAGGGAGTGCTATATATTGTAATCTCTCATTTGTTACAATGGAGATCTTCCCCTTACCAGAAGTGAAAATCTACTCGAATTGAAAGGCATTACTGAGACTTTGAGCTTAGATTGTAATTCATATTTCTTTGATTGAATGAGAAATCAAGTTACTTGAAGACTTTGTGTTGTGATAGCTTGTGCTACTTTAGGAGATTGTTCTTATGTGTCTCTTCTAAAAGCATTCTTGTTTATTTGATTTAATAAGTAGAACTAGTGGAGGTGATAATAAAGGTGTCCTAAAGCCAACTACTTTCAAACTTTGCATTGTCATAGTTGTCTTCAGTGTGAGTTTATTTTATGTTTCTATGTAAACCTTGGGATGACTTTGTGTCCCCTTTTTTCTTCGTATCTCACTCTTGGGCAGTTGAGGTGGAAACTTTGTGTTCTATTTCATACTATTGGTTATTGTACCCTTTTGTTACTTACTAGAAAGATTCCTATTGTTTGCAAGAATAAGCACTTCTAAAAGAAGAGAAGTGCCTTCTATCATTTCATCAGGATTTCTACTATCCAGGAAGGGATCTGGCTCTTGGTTGAATGTTACTTTTGAAAGAAGAGAATTATTTTCACCAATCACCCAATATTTCTCCTCTATTTGTTAGCATCATCTCTGAAAGAAGAGATATGGATGGTTTATCCTAACCCTGTGTCTTATTTTCTACTTATTTATATAGTATATAGCCTCCACATATTTAATAGGGAACCTCCCCTCGATGAGAGGAGAGATTTGTCTCTGGTTGATGTAGTAAAGCTACACACTTGGTTGACTAATCTTCCTGCTATGGTTGATCATACCTATTTTGTTGATCAGTAAGTTGATTGACAAAATATTCACCCAACATCACTGACAATCAAAATTTGAAGTTATTCCCATCTACACTTAAGGACGCAGTCATGAGATGGTTCATGGGCCTTAAAGATAATTCTATAAGTACCTAGGAAGAAATGGAAACTACATTTCTTGATAAATATTAGGATTATTATAGAGTCAGATAATGAAAAAAAGATTTTTTCAAGATCAAACAAAATGAAAATGAAACCTTATAAGATTACCTTGATAGGTTTATATTTGCCCATAAATGGAGTGATTACCAACTCATAGAGGAGGTCATCAAGACAATATTTCTTAAAGGCCTAGATGATGATTCACGTGATACTTTGAACCTAATGGGAAAGGGTAACATTGACAAGTTAACCTTTCATCATATTTTAGCATTATGTACTAACTATTCCAATATAAGACCTAGCATAAGAAAGTCAAGATTAGGAAAATCACCTAAAGTTTTCCAATTAATGGAGCAATTTTCTAATTTAAAAACATATATTCTAGTACAATTGACATCAACATTATATGGTCTCAAAGTAAAATCTAATACCACCAACACTAAATATTTGTCAATATATTATCCTAGATGTAAACTCAAACATGCGATAAAATATTGTCCTTTAGATAAAATAGATGTATGTGGTATTTGTGACCTAGACCATGCCACCAACAACTACAATCATCTTCCTAATGTGAGAAACTAGGTAAAATAAATAGTACATGTAATTAAGGAAGTGAACTTTATCCAAAGACAAGGAAACCAGTACTCCCAACCTTAAATTCAATTTGGTCCATGATTTGCTCCTGATCCATGGATGACACCATGGGATAAACACATTGTAGACACCTAAAATTGGCCACCAAAGGCTTCAACTGGACTTTAGAGAAATTATTACCAACCATTGCAAATTAAGCCTAAAAATCACTAAACATCCTAAATTTGCTTGTGTATTAATCATCAAATCTCATAATCCCATTGAAACATCCCTAATTGGGGTATCCTATGTTAAACAACAAAAAATTCTCACAGATTCATCTCCAATCATTCCATGAAATCACATGTAATTTGGCCTATAAACCCATTAAATGGGGCAAATGCACACATGAAATTAAATCAAATCTTAAAAATGCTAAAATTTCAAAATAGAATTAATTGAAATGATAAACCTAATTAAATACCTAGCTGAATTATCCATGAGAAATTAAGGAAATTCTTAAAAAAGAAATTCAAAAATCAAGAATATCCTAATAATTCATAATTACCTTTTTGTGAGTTGTTGAATATTATTAAAATATCTCAACATGCCTATTCATTGCTAATCATGATCATTTAACACCTTTTAAATCTACTAGGGTTAATTAACTCACTAGGTTAGGTTTGAACCCATTTCAAGCTCTAACTACACACTATCTCACCTTAAGTTGGGGTTAGTTTATAAACTTATAAACATAAGCATTTGCCTCTTCATTAGGATAGTTTGAGCATAATAAAGTTATAATGTAGGATTTGGTGCATCATTCAAATATATAGTGTTATAATTCTAAAATCACAAGCCAAGCCATCAAGTTACATCAAGAAAGAATAAGCTAATAATGGTGCCAAGGATAGAAGGAGCCACACAACTCCATTTGTCAAATACTTCTTGAACACTAGTCGAGCAAGACAAATGAACACATCATTTGGAGAATTCAAGGAAGGTAAGGAATTTTTAGGTCTTTGCATTTTAGTTTAGCTTTGTCATTTGTTATTTGTTCACAAAGATCCCCTTATAATTTAGGCATGGAGATGTTAATCTTGTTAGTGTATTTTTTTCATTTTTATATATGAAAACTAACACTTGATCTAATGTCCCCTCTATCATCAAATTTATAGTATCACAAATGGCATGCCTAGTGGGATCTTAAGCACCCCATGTAGTAAGGAAACTAAGATGCAACTCATAAATTATCAAATAAATGCTTGAATATCATCATAATTATAGTTTTATCTTTGATTTTACCATATTTTTAATTTTTTAATTAACTTATATCTAAATAGAGACTAACATCAGTTAGGCCTAATCAGCATCAATTCTACCAAACCATCATCAGTTCAACCTAACCAAGCTTGGTTCTATGTGACTATCATCGGTCAGTATATAAGGTAAAACATAGTTTATAAAACTTGCATTTTAAATCTTTTTAGCATTCATAATCATTATTTCTTGTTTTCTTTGATCTATATAATCTCTACCTAACCACTATGTTGTAGGTTTTGAAGAGTTTTTATCATCTTTTATACTAACCTAACATTTTCATCTCATGTTAGTTTTACCTTCAGGTTCATAAGTAACTAACATTGGTCTTAATTGACTAGTATCAGTTCTTTATAACCATCATCAATCCTCTATGAGATGAACCTACATTGGTCACCATATAACTAGTATCAGTTAGTTCTGATTAACATTGATCTCTATGTTTTTAAAATAAAAACATGAGAGATTTTTCCAAACATTATCAGATCACCATTGAAAATTATTCTAAGTATAAGGAGACTATCTAACCATTATATGGCTAAGGCATGATTGGAACACAAATTTTCAAGTTTAGACTAATACACATTTCATTTTGGATGTTTAAAAGAAATTGCTAATTCACAGTTCATTTTGGTGTTAAAATGAACTTTTTAAATCTTGAACATTTGATAGTTGGTGCTTAAAAGGAATTAGAATTGCTAATGTTTTTAAACACTTTATTTTTGGTTCTTAAAATGAATGTTTAAGTCTTAAACACTTCATTTTGGTGTTTAAAAAATGAATTAGGCTAAATCTTGAACATTTGCATTTTAGGGCTTAAAATGAACTTAGGTGATTTGTGTTAAATTAGTTTTATGTAAATTTCTTTCAATCTTTCATACTTAATCCAAGGGTCTATGTAAATAACTTCATCAAAAATTTCAATTTGGTGCATAAAATCAACACTTACTTCAATCATAATTTCTTGAAAGTGTTTGTTACTTTCTTGTTTTCATAAAAATGAATAGCATGTGTATGTTCTCCCCTCATCCCCTATAAGGAACTTGGGTGACCAAAATCACCTTTTCATTGCATTTGTGCCTATTCCAAGGCATGGAAAGAAAGTTATCTAAGATATCCCCAAATATTTCATGGTTTGGGTGATCTAAAAGCAACCCTAAAGTCCACATAGTTTTATTTTAATGCAATTTGGCTTGTGAAGGAGAGGTCAATGCCTCTTCATGAGTTTTTTAGGGAAGCATTGACCTAGGGCTTGATCTCCCAATAGTGTTTCAACCCCACTCTATGGTGAGGTATACAAACAGGGGTTGAGTGGCTAACCTCTCCTTTCATAATGAAGGCCTGAGTTAGGTCTGGTCAACCAAAATATTCTACTAAATAGTCCATAAATGGAATCATTATGCAAAGGAATAGACCTATGCATAGTAAATTGATCAATATGAACTCAATTGATGTGATACTTATCTTATGTTAGCCACACTTGGGATCAATCTAGACGATCATAAATTGTAAGTTTTAGTCAACCCCACTTGCCATACCTTGTTAGGATCTAGGATGATATACTTAGTTGTATTTAGTATTTTTCCTTTTATTTTTTGGTGTTTTTTTCTAAAACTTTGATTGTTATACCATTTCATAAATGAGTTTGTTTGTATACACTACTCCATTATTTGAGAAGGTTTTATGTTATCTATTTGAAACCTTGCTTTAACTTAGAATCTTTATGTCAAAAACATTGTGTGTGTCACTTGATTGAAATGGGTAACGTTACATTGCCCACATCATTTCAAGTTTTGAGCCTTAGAATTCTTTGAAACAAAAAATGTTTTATACCTTTTGAGACTGCTCACATCTTTATGCTACTAAAATAGTTTCATAGACTTATCTTATCTTTTATCTAAATTTTCCATTATTTAAATCAATCACATGTCTTGTGGGATCTTTGTTTTAGTGTTGTTATGTCATTCAAATTTATTTATCTTGTTTGGTTAAAAAGCCTAAATTTTTCCTAAATTTAGTTTTTAATTAACTTTAATAAGTTTGGATTTAAACATTGATTGATTTCTATTGAGGCCTCATCTTGTAGGGGTTGATACATAGATCTTTCTCTTTTGGGTTGCGTAACTTAGGTTAATTTTTTATCAAAATTTTGAGAACTATATTGTTTGTGCCTTTATTTGAGAGAATCAGTCTATCTCCAAGTGAATTTTTGTTTAGTGTCATATACCAATTTGATCAACATTCATGTCCAGGATAAAATGCCTAGTTTATGATAAAGTGTTCCAAGTTTGTTAGATTAAAATCATCCCTTTGTTTTAAGCCTAGTTTTTGACATCAATTTTAGCCAAGAGTCTTAACACATGCCTTGTTTGAACCTATCTTTTGATGCCACATTTGGCCAAAATACTTAACAACTTTTACCTTTCCTAGATTAGACCTATTTGGAACATTTTTGGACCTAGAGTTTAGCATCTTGTTTTTAGCTCATTTATTTGACCTTATTTGTGTCAGACATTTAACAATAGATATTTGACATTATATTATTTTTACCAAGTATTTGCATAGACTTTTTGGAGATACAACTCCATCCTTTTGTCTGAATTAGAACTAGTTTGAACCTTTTGTCTTTTTAGACATAACTTTTCAAAGTTTTTAGAACTCTAACCCCTTTTATTGCAAAACATTTACCATTGATTTAACCATATCTCAATATAGATGTATTATATTCATGTATAATCTAGGATATGGAAATGTTATCACATAAGAGGACTTTTTTAAGACCCTTATGAAGATGAATTTATTTAGGATACAAATTTGTATCCACCGTACAATACTCAATTAGGGGAATAGATTAAATATGCTTTGTTTAATTATTTGGTTAGCATACCTTCATACTCAGAGTAAGACCAAGAATAAATGGCCCAATATTTAGCTAGAATACCTTTGATTGTAGAAGTTTAGCAACCTTACTACATTACAATGCCAATAACCTATGAACCTTATCTAGTTGATCATCACTTACTATCTAATAAGGATGAGGTCTAAGGTAGGGGCTAAGTTTCTAGCAGACTTTCCCCATGAAAACTTGCCAAGTCTAGTAAGAGGGACTTACAACATGTCCTCCAATCAAAACAATGAACAAGCCTCTTCTAGCAACCCTAATGTTATTATGTCAATGCCATCTCAAGATCCTTGTATATTTGTCACACAAAGGGGCCTCATGGAGGACCACTTCATTAAAATTTAAATAGCATACCAAACATATCAAAACCTAACATGTAACTTTAATAATATGACCATGTTAAATGTACCTCTTATTAAGTTAGTTCCTTCAATAGGAGTCTTACTTGAGTTGATTAGCCAAGAAAATTAGGGTTTTAACCTAGTTACACAAAGCACCTCAATAAAAAACATGTTTAGTACCCAACTATCAAGGAAGTGTCTCTTGCTTCCATGTAGAATAGTGAGCGAAACCTAGTGGACAAAATACAAGTAACATCCAATCCAAACCAAAGTGGTGTTAATGCACAAACAACTAGTCAAAAATAAAATGTGCCTTTAAATAACACCATGACTGGTTCACAAAATTAGGGGGTATGAGTTTCTACTTCCTAACCTCAATTGAGTACCTCTAATCCTCAACCATCTACTTCTTCAAGCACCCAACATCAAGGATTAAGTAGTCAACCAATGACTAGTGCCATGCCACAACAAAGTGGATGAATATTAATCCACCTCAACAAGTGATGAGTAATATTCCACAATAACAAACACCATCCAATATACCCATACAACACAAGTAAAACATATTACCACCTCAACAAGGGGTAACTAATGTTCCACCTTATTAGGTAGTGATGAACATACCTCTTTAGTCATAAACCAACATGCCAATCAAAAACCAAATGATGTTTAATCAATAGAATACAAGTATTAGTCAACATCAAATGCCAAATCTCCAACATTCATATACTTCCCAATAGGGATTCATGTAGCCAAGAGGTTCCAATGTTCCATAAGTACCTATTAGGAAATAACGGCCTTTTATGCCAAATGTGCCACAAGTTTAATGACAAGTTCTTGTTTCATAAGTTCCCCTCAATTAACAAGGTATGACTAGTTGGAAATATGTCCCTATTCAACATGAACAAGTATAGTACAACCATATCCCTCCATCTCAACCATAGTATTCCCAAAACCAAAATTACATTCCTAATCCCAATGAAAATATCACATTATAGCATGTGTAATTTCAACAATCACACCCTAATATATTTATGAATATTATTGGTCCATTCCCTAGCCAATCCAACATTCCCCAAAAAATGCCTCCATCATACCCTAATCAAATTAATCTACATATGATCATATAGCCTCTACCTCAGGCCATTGATCTTACTAGTTTACTCACATAGGAACTGTAACAAATGGAGGATGCAATTTCCCTCATTCAATCCAAAAATAAGACTAAGAAATTCATGTTGGATGACATGTGTTCTTACCCTTTCAATATAGAGTACTTATAGATACCATTTCCTCTAGGGTATGAGCCACCAAAGTTTGATAAATACAATGGGAAAGGTGACCTCAAGGCTCATTTGATAGAATTCGTTATTGCATGCCAACCAGTGGCCTATAGTGACATATACCTTTTACTATTGTTTCTAAGGAGCCTAATAGGGCAATCATTGGAATGGGTCCTAAAATTATGCAAGAATTATGTATCTAATTTTGATGATCTTTCAAACAAGTTTGTGTAACACTTCTCTTACAATCTTGAATATGGGATTTAATTGGTAGATTTGACACAAGAAAAACAAAAATCTAGTGAAATATTTACAAGTTATCTAAAATGATGGAGAGCACTTGCAATTTGATTCACCCATAATATACTAGACAAGTATTTAACTATTGTATTTAGCAAGAAACTACATAGTGAGATATCTTATAATTTGGAGTTACAGAGTGCACATAATTTTAAATAGATCATTGACAAAGGTTTATTGATTGAAATATCCCTCATTAACAAATGGATCATTAAGATAACATCATCAAATCAAAGCCAAAACCAAAACTAGAACAATGGCCAAAAATAAAATCATGTCTAAGCATAAGCATCACAACCATCTCAAGCTAATAATTATGACAAACCCAAGCAGTTCAATCACTACAAAAATATTATGGGAAATGGATTAATTGAGTTGTAACATGTCCAAATGGTGAAAACACCATTTACATAACCTGCATCACATATGCACATAACTCCTAACCAACAACCTCTTCAGTAAGCACAGCAAACATAATAACCTATATCAATACAATAAATTCAACAACCTATGCCTTTTCAAAACCCTCCTCTAAGGATAACTGTGTTGATGTGTCACATCTTTAGTGACCTTGGAGAGGCTATTGAATCTATGTTTTTCAAGCTAGCCACAACTAATCTAATTAGTTGGCCTATTCTGAAGCACTATCCAAAGGGCATTGACTATCTAGACTAGTACATGCCAAATGAATTTTATGAGTATCATTACGTCAATGGACATGATTTTTGTCATTATGTGAAAATTAAACATGTCATTGAGAACATTTTATAAAATGGGGAGCTAACATTGGCTAATAGAGCTTCCACATCTAATTAGAATCTAGGAATCTATCAAAATCCCTTTCCCCAACATAAAAACCAATAATAATAATAATAATAATAATAATAATAATAATAATAATAATAATAATAATAATAATAATAATAATAATAATAATAATAATAACAATGACAAGGAAAACACCAATAATAGCAAAAACAATGACTAGGATGACAACAACAATAATAGTATCAACAACCAAGACAAAACCAATAGAACCAACAAAATCAATAGCAAAACCAATAATGTCAAAATAATAGACAAAAATAAGGATATAATGATGCCAATAACCAATAAACCTACCATGTAGTTACACATGACTATAACATGGTTATAGGCCATATTATAGGAGGTCACATTAACACCATTTCCATCAATCCAAAACTAAGTGTCAATCAAAAAAGACTATTAGCAATCATTCCTAATGAACTAGCCCATGGTGGTAATCCTTCGTTGACTTGGGATGGCATACAAGTAAACTAGTAAGTAGGGATTCCCACTTTTAGACCTTATATTGATAACTCATTATTAGTATATGACCATGTTTAAGTGCACTGGCAACTAAGACTTATCCTATCTGGTCCCCCTCTACCATCATTTGTTATTAAAAATGGTCTTATACCTAATCCCAATTGTGCAATCACAACTTATTGGTCAAGGATTACCATACTAGGCCCACAACCATCTATCACTTCACCCATCATACAACCACCCATTCTAGTTAGGAATGAACCATTTACCATTATGCAAGATAAGATATTTGATATTATGGAATAATTGTAAAATATCCCTGCACAAATCTCCATTTTAGATTTGTTGCGTACATTTACTATGCATAAAACCATCTTGATAGAATTCCTTGAACAAACCCAAGTTCCTAATGACATATCTCCTAACAAATTTTAAGGTTTGGTTGGACATCTAGCTCCAGGCCAATAATTAACCTTCAACCAAAGTGATATGTCATCTCTTATCCCATTTCATAACAATCCATTATACATCTAAGTGTACATAACATGGCACAAAGTGAAGCATATCCTCATAGACAATGGATCAGGTCTAAATATTGTGTCTCTAAATCTCATCAAGCTTCTCAGGTATACGATAGTACATCTCCAAGTAGAAACAATCACCATCAAGGCCTATGATAATGAAGAATATGAATCACAAGGCACCATTAGCTTGTCAGTTATCATTAGCCCTTTGACCCATAATATGTTATGCCATGTGTTAGACCTTGATTTTTCATATAATATGTTTTTGGGTAGACCTTAGATACATGAAATTCATGCAATCCCATTAATATTTCACTAGTGTATCAAGTTCTCCCATTCAAGTATAAACGTTACTATTCTAGGAGATTTGCCTCCATACAAACATTATAAGTATTTAGAGGCCAAGTTCAAAATCTATAACTACCATTTTGGCATGAATTTAGTTTCCAAGAATTATAAGGGGATAGAGATACTTCTTGATTCACTAGAGGCTAACTACATTTCCCTAATACCCTTGTATCACTTTCCCACATATCACCTCCTAAAATGTCTAATCATTACATCATCTCAACTAACGGCCTAAGATAATATTTGACCCATGATACATTTCACATTTCCAAGCTTCCATAGAACCCCAAGTCCTTTGGAAGACCAAAATCCAAACCACCTTACATGGAATGGAAAAGAAAGGGCAAAGCTAAACTATATAATCTAACACCTATCACTTTCATATTGGCCTCTAGCTAAGAACAAGACCCTCTTCCAAATGATGAATCATGGTTGTCTAATGACAAATTAGCCAATTGTTACAAAAAAATCCAACTACCCCATTCCTAATCAGATCATGGAAAACTAAGCCTATGAAGGAGGAGGCCTTAGGCCAAATCAACAGGGAACACTTGAGCCAATTTCTATGACTCAATACAAAGGAACCAATGAACTTGGATTTAAACCGCTTAGGGGTGACCCCACATATTTTATTTAATTTTCATTGCTAATGACTAGTGACGATGATTCTAATAGTGAAGTAGAGTCTGATCAGATCCATTTTGATGACCTATCCCATACCAATATATTTTACAATAATTCCATTTGTACCCTTTGATTAGTCACTCACCATAATCCACTTACTTTATATTATCCCCAACTAATAGATTGGAGCCAACAAGAATCAAACATGTTAGTTGATGAGTTTTAGAATGATGAGGACTTCTATGATTTTTTAAGCCTTAGGTACAATGTTCCATTGGGAGACCACAAACAAAGGTTCTCAATCAAGTTAGATCCTAAAGCCTATTTTCGAGAGTGGGTGAACACCATTAGCCAAAAAGAATTAAATAAAACATTGAGGTCCCAAAGTGAAAACCTCTTCAAGGTGATTTTGGACCAAGAAAATAGTAAAGATAAAGGCCAGTCTAGTGGTGAAACCTATTTTAGGCACCATTAAATGGGGGTGTTCAACCTTCCTAAAACATAGACCAGGAGGCCACCAATGACAAACTTCTCCATAGGTCTGAGTTTAGTCTTGAATAACAAGAAGATTTTGATCAAATCATCTAGGAGACCACTAATGATAAACTTTCCTATGGGTTTGAGTTTAGTCTTGAAGAATAATAAGCTTTTGATTGAATCATCCAAGACTTTCCAACTATCTTTGTCACATGGCCATCCCTACCATTATGGGATTCTGATTCATCATGCCTAGCAGAACTTGAAGAGCCAGTCCTAACAAAGGACTCTACTATTTCAAGCTACTTCAAATTTTTGCCCACTATTCTTAGATATGGTTCAACCCTTCTAGTAGAAGACATAACAAAGGTTAACATTGGGACTCTAAATGATCCAAAATTGATAAAATTAGGTGCATCCCTCACTAAGGAGGAATTTGAAGTCCTTATAACCATTTTAAGGGAATTTGTTGATATATTTGCATGGGCCTACTCTAACATGCTAGGTTTGGACCCCACTTTGGTTATTTACCACCTTGTGACACCTTAATGCCAAACCTATTAAAAAAAATTATGTAAGTTGCATCCTCACACTATTGTATTAGTAAAGAAAGAGTTAGAAAAACTCTTGGAAGAATGCCTGACTATTCTGAATGGATTTCTAACATTATGCCAATCAATAAGAAACTAGAATGAATCAAGATCTACAATAATTTTAAGGACATAAATAAATCCTATCTAAAGGATTACTTTCCTTTGCCAAACATTGATATGATTATGGAATCACAGTGGGTTATGAAATGCTTTCACTAATGAATGGATTCTCAGGTTACAATCAAATCTAAATTGCATCAGAAGACCAACACCAAATAGCATTCACCACTCTATGGGTAAATTTATGTTATCATGTTACGCCATTTGGTCTTAAAAATTAAGGGGCCACCTATCAAAGAGCCATGACCATCATATTTCATAATATGATATATGACATTGTTAAAGACTATGTTGGTGACATACTAGGTAAATCAAAGACTAGGACCGATCATCCCATAGCACTAAGAAGGATATATAAGTGACTACATGAGTAAAAAGTTAGGCTTAACCCTAAGAAGTGTGTTTTTGGAGTTACTTCAAGTAAATTGCTTAGCCTCATTGTGTCTCATAGGGAAATTTAAGTTGATCCAGATAAAGTATGAAGCATAACCTAGATACCACCATCGACTAATTTGAAGTAGCTCTATAGTTTATAGGGTAATAGACAATCTATTAGATGCTTCATATCTTAATTGGTAGACAAGTTCCATCCATTTACATATCTAATGAATAAGGTTGTAACATTTCCTTACGATGATGAATGTCAAAATTCTTTCTAAAAATTAAAGGACTATCTAGCAAATCCACCTATTTTATTGCCTCCTATGATAGGAAACCCATTCTTACATATCTATCAGCCATAGACTAAGCCCTGGGGGTACTTCTAGCTCAACATTATGATAATGGAAAATAGAATGTTGTGTACTATCTAATCCATACACTAGTTGTGTATGAGAACAATTATATGCCCATTAAAAAATCTTATTTAGTTATGATCTTTGTTGCTCAAAAACTATGCCATTACATGTTAAACAATAAGACCATAGTCATTTCTAAAGTATATCCACTCAAGTATCTATTGTCTAAAATACCTTTACAAGGCCACATGGCCAAATGGATTATGCTTCACAATGAGTTTGAGATAGAATTTGTCAACCAAAAATCCATCAAAGGGCAAGTTATTGTAGATCAGCTTATTGAAGTACCCCTTGCAAATACAAATTTATTAACAATTCAATTTCTTGATAAATCCATTATGACCATCATTTAAACACCTCTTGAGGATTAGCACTAGAAGCTATATTTTGATGGATCATTCATAGCACATAGATTGGGGGTAGGCCTTTTATTTATTACTCCATAGGGGGATCTAATCCCTAAATCATTCAAGATTAATTTTCCTTGTACCAACAACATGGCCAAAAATGAAACACTCATTATAGGACTTTAATAGGTAGTATAATGGAACATATAACATCTAAAGGTTTATGGTGATTCTAAATTAATTGTCAATCAAGGTTATAGACCATTTTTAGATGCTATATGACAAATTGGTACCATACAAAGCCATGATCAACACTCTCAAGTGGTAGATCATCAATGTCTAATTTGAACATATACTATAGGCTAGTAATAAAACATCAAATTCCATGGCTACCATTGGATCATTTATTTAACATATAGATACGGCCAAAGAATACTAATTCCTCATTGAAAATATACTTGTGTCAAATCATGAACCTTCAACTATCACAATGATATATGATATTGTTGGTCTAAAATCTACTTGGTATTTAGACCTATATACCTATCTTCATAACCAAATTATGCCACTAGACCTATCTTGTTAACAATCCAAAGCCTTTGTCCACCATGTTGCATGTTAGACCTTACTCGAACAAACCCTATACCACCATAGTTTTGATGTAACTTTATTTCCTTATTTAAATTTGATATAATCTACATTATCATTATGGGATGTTTATGAAGGGGTATGTGGAACCCACTCTAATGGGGTAGTCCTATCCAAAAATCTCTTACATATCAGGTACTATTGGCCAATGATGGATGCAAATGTAGTTGCATATGTGATAAATGTCAATAGCTTGCTAATCTAATTCATGCCCTAGCCAAAAAATTTAAACCAATGCTTACACCATGGATATTTTCTACATGGGGCCTCAACCTCATTAGGAAGATAAAACCCACCTCATCTAATGGCCATAAACATATCCTTATTGCCACTGAATATTTCACTAAGTGGATTGAAATTATACCCCTCACTTACATGATTGGAAAGGAAATTTCCAAATTCATCTTTAACCGTCTCATTTTTTGTTAATATATCCCCTCCAACATTATATTTTATAATGGTGGTCATTAAAAACATAAAGATGTCAAATTGCTATGTGTCGAGTACAAGATTAAACAACATTTTTCCACGGCATATTACCCTCAAGGTAACGACCAGGTAGAATCATCTTAAAAAACCATTATCAATATCCTTAAAATATTTTCACTAATGTCATCCATGATTTTGCACCTTCAAATATTCTATGCTCTCTAGGCATACTATACCAATCACCACACTCTAATAGGTGCCAATCCATATTCACTTGTTTATGGCACTGAGGCCATTCTTCCCATTGAGGTTGAGTTACCTTCCTTACACATCTCTTTGAAGCATGTCATGGAGGATGAATACTATCAAGTAGCTCATGTATAATAACTAGAGTTACTTGATTAAAAACACATGACCACAGTAAATAGCCTTCAAAAATACTAGAATCGACTCTATGGCCACTATAATCAATGCATGAAACATAGATAATTTGAGCTTGGTGATCTTATTCTTAAATAAAATCAAAATAATACCAACATTAAGAAGAAGCATAAAGGCAATTTCAAACCCGATTGGGTAGGTCCTTTCATCATTATTACAGATTATAGTGTTAGAGCATATAAGCTCATCACACTAGATGGGGATGAACTTGATGAGCTGATGAACATTATACACCTCAAGTGTTACTTTACTTGAGAGACTTTGTGTATTATTTATGAGGACAATTTCAAGTTGTACCATATTATCAAAATTCCTATTTATACCATACCATTCTATCATTTTTCACCATTCCATTCTACCATACCTTTTCTATCTACTGAGTTATTTTTCCCTACCTAGCCCATTTGACCTTGGTTCTATTCCATTGATTTCACTTTCAACATGAATATTCAAATTAGTTTCAGCAGTTATTTCAAGTATTCCAGATAGAGGCTATATTTTGGAGTAGTATGATAGAAGGTTTGGTAGTTGCATCCTTCATTTCCTATTTCATTTTGATACCTAAGTGGGCTTGATTATAACTGCCTTTGGGCAAAATAGTGTCTCACCATCTTAATACTAATTATAACCGCCTATGGGAAAATTAGTATCATTGATTTATTATATTGTTTCTTATTTATAACTACCTATGGGAAAACAAGGGACAACACTTATTTATCATACCTTAACATACCAACTTTCCATTCTTATGTTGTATTATGTCATCATGCTAACTATGCATGTTTTGTTTGAATTGGTTACTACACTAGTCAGATCCCTCTATTGTAAGATGGAACTATAGTGACATGAGGTCCCATCTTGGGACTATGTAAGTAGCACTTGATTTATGTTGAGGTTAACTCAATCATCCCTTAGCCATACTCTTTCCATTTTATGAGCAATCTGTAAGTTTGAACACTCTTTCCATTTTACAAGCTTATACTATTTATTATTTCATCATTTTCCATAGAGTTGAGATGCTCTAAAAATTCCAAAAAACATTTGTAAAATTGATTTATAACATATAAAAACATTGATCACTTATTTGCCTTTATAATTTTGGGAACCCTCACTAAGTCACAAGAAACCACTTGTCATTTAGTTTCCCCATCCTTATTGGCCCTCTTTTCCCACCCATTTTCCATTTTGAAAGATCATTCCCATATTATTCTATTTCACAATCATGTTTTCTTTCTCATCATTTTTATTCTATCCTATTTCTTGGGAGAACTATATTTGGCTTAAATTTTTTGTTGGATATTACATCCATAAAACTATGTAGATAATATCCACTTACCTAGTGCATTTGGAGATAGCTTAGCCAATCCCTTACTTTTCTTCTATTCCCCCATTTTTTAATCTGTTTCATTGTCTCCTAGTTTCTAGGGGAAATCTTCATCATCTTATTTGTATCATGTTATTTTTAATAACATTGTAAATAACCATTATTTATTTATTTTTTCACTTTATTTTGTTTTATTGTCTTGGACCATTTTGTTTGTTTGTTTCCTTACTTATTTGATTTCTTATTATGCCTTGATTCAGTCTACGTGCATTCATTGGGTGATTCCTTGAGCATTATTCTTGAATCCATCCATATTCACGCATCAACATTATCATCCTACTTTTTATCAATGGTGCATTGTTTTCAATTGAGTATTTGATCATATGTTAGTCTATATGCATATTTTGGCTAAGTTATCATGGTGTTCTATCATGATGCCTATCACCATGTGCTACAGCAACAACCATATTGAAGAGTCTACACAAAAATGCAGTAATGGTATATCTCCTTGGCATAAGCACCAACAACATTCCTAATCTAATCCAAATCATATCCTACATAGAGTAATTAAATAATGAAAGAATTTTAACCTTTATTAATTCAGATGAGCATCTCCCTACTAACAGTATCCCAAATTTATCTTTCTCTTTTGTACCAATTTTCCATCATATTTCATATCATGTTTTCCATAATCAAGATACCAATGATTATAACTACCTATGGGCAAATCATTGTATACCATCCCACTTGCATTAGTAATGATTATAACCACCTTTGGTAAAATCATTATGTTTCCATCCATTTTAAGGTTAATGATTATAACCGCATTTGGGAAAATCATTCTCTTTATTCTACCCACTTGGGGCACATTTCATGGTGATAATGCTTATAGCCGCCTTTGGGCAAACCATTATCCCTATCTTCCCAACTAGGGCATGTTTTTATCCTACCAATAATTATAATTGCTTGTGGGTAAACCATTATTTTCCCTTTTTACTAATTATAACTACCTTTTTTAAAATCAATCTCTTGTTACCCTAAGCCTTTTTTGATGATTATAACTACCTTTGATAAAATCATCACCTTTTAAATCCCACCTATGTCAATGACTATAACTACATGTGGGAAAATCATTCTATTTGTTTGCCCTAATTAGCATGGCTCTATATGCCATTGATTATAGCTACCTTTGGGTAAATTATTTCCCTTCCACCCTATCATTTCATTTATTTGGTCCACTCATTTCCTTCTTTCGAGGTACCATTGTTTGACCCCTTTGCCAATAGCTCCCTTGAAGGGGCACCCTACATTTTATCCATTATCATTAAATTCATAAACATATAAAACATTTTCAATCTTTAAGAAGATGCTACTATGATTACAAATTTTAATTCTTTCCCAAATAGGGGCAAATTTTAGACACCTAAAATTGGCCACCAAAGGCTTCAACTAGACTTTAGACCAATTTTTACCAACCATTGAAAATTAATATTAAAAATAACTAAACGTCCTAAATTTGCTTATGCATTAATCATCAAAGTTTATAAACCTATTGAGACATCCCTAATTAGTGTATCCTACCATAAAAAACAAAAACCTCTCATGGATTCATCTCCAATAATTCCATGGCATTATAACATGCAATTTGGCCTATAAACCCATTAAATTGGGCAAATGCACACACAATTAAATCAAATATTAAAAATGCTAAAATTCTTAAATAAAATTAATTAAAATTCCAAACCTAATTAAATGCCTAGTTTAATTATCCATGATCAATTAATTAGATTCTAAAAAAGGAAATTTAAAAATCAAAAATATCCTAGGAATTCATAATTACCTTTTTGTGAGTTGTCAAATATCCTAAAAATATTTTAGCATGCCTATTCATTGTTAATCATGACCATTTGACATCTTTTAACACTACTAGGGTTAATTAACTCACTAAGGTTAGGTTTGAACCCATTCTAAGCTCTAACTACACTCTAACTCACCCTGAGTTAGGGTTAGTTTCTAAGAGAGCTTGAGCATAGTAAATTTATAATGCAAGATTTGGTACATGATTCAAATCTATAGTGTTATAATTCCAAAATCATAATCTAGGATATCAAGCTACATCAAGAAAGCATAAGACAACAATGGTGCCAAGGAGATAAGGAGCCACACAACTCCATTTGTCAAAGACTTCTTGAGCACAAGCCAAGCAAGCCAAATGAACACATCATTTGAAGAATTCAAGGAAGATAAGGAATTTGTAGTTATTTATATTTTAGTTGAGATTTGTCATTTTTTATTTATTTACCAATCTCCCCCTATGATTTAGGTATGGATGTGTTCAGCTTGTTAGTGTGTTTATTTCATTGTTGTATATGAAAACTAACACTTGATCTAACCTCCCATCCATCATCAAATTCCTAGTATCACACACATCACACCATAAATGTGGGGACCACCACCACAACCACAATCATGGGGTACTCAAGAATGGATGCCACATTTGTGGGGGGCACCTCAAAATCATTCATAACCCTAATCATAGTATCAAAACTGATAACCACATTGGATACATTAGTCACCACCTTAATGGCAAAATCAATAATATCAAATGTAGGGAAAGTTTCCTCCATATCAGGCTTTGATGCCTTCCCAACCTCAGCCACCACTAATTAAGTAGAAGGTTAACCAACCATAGTTACTTGCCTAACTAGTAGAAAATCCTAAGAATAGGTAAAATACTCATATTTATGGATTTGATCAAGAAATTAATGTTGTAAGTGGTTCAACTAAATGTAATAATGTTCAACTTAGGTTAGGAAAGGTAGTAGGATATTCACCCATTACCATAACTAAAATTCCTAATGATGAAAACACTCTTGAATCCCCTATAATCTAAGAACCAAATGAATATAAGATGGAATCCACCATAACTCTAATCACACAAACCCTAATTCAAGATTCCCCTGCTATTCAATTTCTTAAGAGACTTAAGGAAGAAAAACATAGGGAGGATTCTGAATTGATGCAAAGATTAAGAGAAATTAAGATAGAAATTTCATTATGAAGAGCCATTAAGGATATTCCTAAATTGAATCATATATTTAAAGGATTATGCATCAAAGAACTGGGAAGAAATAAATAATATCCTAAAACAATTTAGGTAACTAAAAAAATTCCTAATTTACTAGAATGAAACATACTTTTTCCCAAATATGGAGACCCTAGTAGTCCTATGATAACTATGATAATTGGGAACAAGTCCATACCAAATGTGCTTGTAGATCTGGGTGCTACCATCAACATAATGACTGTAAAAATAGTAGAATCTTTATCCCTCATAGGGCTTTAGCCTACCACTATAATTTTGAAAATGATAGATCAATCCACTATTGTGCCTGGTGGAACCATAGAGAACATTCACATCACCACAGAATCTTGGGAATACCTTATAGATTTAATTATCCTTCAACCTAAACCCATGAAGGTATGGTATCCAATTATTATTGGAAGACCTTGGTTAGTTACATTGGTAGCAAGAATTGACTTTATATCTATTAATATGATAATTTCCAATGGAATTCATGCCAAACAAATCTCCCTTTATCTGCGAGCTAGATGTTTAATGGATCTTTTTGAACATATATGGGTGGATCAACCTAAACACAATTGGAATAGTGTATCTTTCTTAGCCATAAATACCATAAAATAACATGTCCAAGAGTTTTAAGAATGAATAATAGAATATTTGGACCAAGCTAGCCTAACTCTGAAGTTTGATAGCCTAATTTTGAAGTCTGATAGCCTAGCTCCAAAGTCTAATAGCTTAGCTCTGAAGACTAATAGCTTAGCTTCAAAGACTAATAACCTAGCTATAAAGATGAACAATCATGAATGGGAAT
Organism: Torreya grandis; assembly: GCA_037957365.1. NCBI lineage: Eukaryota > Viridiplantae > Streptophyta > Pinopsida > Cupressales > Taxaceae > Torreya > Torreya grandis. The sequence continues at coordinate 683,635 of JARHVA010003596.1, read as the reverse complement.
AATTTAATTCCACTACTGAGAACTAAGATAATGTCATAAGTTCCCCAAACATGTTATTTGGTCTACAAGATATCTAGCAAGCCATAGTTGACTGGGCTCAAAATGGGTAGAATTAATTTTTAAATGATTTTCATTGTCTATTGAACAATTTCATCTCCACAAGTAAAACATTTTATAATTATTTGGTTACATTTCACATGATACTACCACATATATTTCCATTGAATGCTTTGATGAGTGAATATAAGTAGGGAAATTCCATCATTCTAGGTACTAAACGAATTGCAATCTATCCTGATAAAATGTTAAATATCAATAGTTAATTAATTGACCAAAAATAAAATAAAGTATTTGATGTATTGGTATAAAACAAAAAATCATTTACTTTGGATTACATTGATATGAAAGGAATACATCTCATTGTCTATACCCATCACATCTACACCGAAGATGTTAAACCAATCAAATGACCACAACAGAGAATTAACCCAAACTTGAAATAAATTGTAAAGATAAAGATGGAAAAACTATTAAAATTTGGTTTTATTTACCCCATATCTGATAGTGAATGGGTTTCATATACAGTCATTATACCTAAGAAGAATGGAAAATGGAGAGTCAATGTAGATTATAGAGAACTGAATAAAGCCACTATGAGATATTACTTTCCTTTACCTTTTATTGATCAAGTTTTGGATAACTTGGTAGGAAAGTAGTACTTTTATTTCTTAGATCGGTTTAGTGGATATAATAAAATCATATTATCCCCTGAAGATCAATAAAAACTACATTTACCTACCCCTAGGGAACATTTGATTATAAATTCCTTCCTTTTGGATTGTGCAATGCACCTGCTACCTTTCATAGAGTAGTGTTAGCCATATTTTTTGGTCTTTCAAATAACTATGAGGAAGTATACATGGATGATTTTACTATCCATGGCAACACATTTGATGAATCCTTAAAAAATTTGGATAAAGTGCTCACCAGATGTGAAGAACACCAATTATCTTTGAGTTATGAAAAGTGTACAATAATGGTTGATGAAGGGATATTCTTAGGAAATCATATATGTTCTCAAGGAATAAAATTGGATCCTAAGAAGATTGAGGTAATTTATAGTCTTCCCATCAACCCACCATCTCAAGGAAAGAGTATTTATTAGTATGTATTGATTATGTTACTAAGTGGGATAAAGTGCAGGCACTCGCCTTTACTTGGGAGGAAATGGTTGTTGATTTCATATATCATGGATTCATGTTGAAATTTGGAGCTCCTAGATCTATTATTTTTTATCAAGGGACCCAATTCATGTCTAATATGATCAAGGATTTTATATAACTATACCAAATAAATCACCATAAGTCCTCACCATATCACCCCCGAGATAATAGGCAAGTTGAGGTCACCAACCAAGAACTTGAAAACATTTTAATCAAAATAGTGAACAACAATAGGAAAAATTGGGCAGATAGAGTACATGAAGCAATTTGGGCATATAATATAACATGGAAGACTATCACAAGATTATTTCCTTATGAACTTGTGTTTAGAAAGAAACCCATGTTGCCAATAGAGTTTTAACTATAGACATTGAAGATAATAATTGATAAGGGAATCAATCTTGATGAAGCATGAAAGAAAAGAATCATACAACTAAATGGGTTAGATGAACTAATAATGGATGCACTCACTCAAACTAGCATGATACAAAAGAAGTGAGAATAGTGACATGATATTCATATCAAATAAAAATAGTTTGAAGAAGGTGATTGGGTGCTTCTATTTGATTATAAATTCTAGCATTTCAAAGATAAATTCAGGATAAGATGGTTGGGGCCATACCTAATCAAAACTATTCACATCAATGGCTCTATCCAACATTAACCAATTGATGGTAACTAAAGGACACTTTTGGTCAATGGTAATAGACTCAAAGCATATAAAAGACCTCTCAGTAGGAAATAATTCGTTTAATTGAATCAAGACCAATTTAACCTTAAGGAAGAACTTGGTTCTTCCATTAAGGCTGAATGATCTTTGTAACAGGCATCCAATAAAGGTGAGTGTTGAAAACCAGAAAATGGAAACTCTCCTCCCTTAAAAAATTCAAAAAAATTAAAAACTTATTAAAATTAAAAAATTAAAAAGTATAAAAATAAAAAATAAAAAATAAAAAACTATTGAATAGTGAAAACTAGAAATGGCACTTTTTAGATGAAACTTCTTCAATAAATATGAATTGTTATCTTGTCAGCTAACTTATCTTCTAAAATTTGTTTATCCTTTTAAGACATATGGTAATTTTAGGAGATAATCATGGATCCTTATATTATATATATAGTTGTACTTTCTTCCCAATAGATTAGACATTTTTTGTTTTTATGTTCTACATGTACGACCATTAGGCAGACAATACTTCTAAATATGAATAAGTTATTTTGATGCCATGTGGATGTGACTGAGGTTGGTACCATTTTGAGTTTCAATATTTTATTTGGATTTATTATTAAATACCTTTTCAAAAGCATATGGCCTAATGCATAAATCATTATGAATTTCATTTCAAGTGTTCTCAAGTATGATCTCTCATGCCACTTCATTGATATTGACCCCAAAAAGTATTTCCTCATTAAAATTTAAGTGATCTAAAGTATTTTTCCATCATTTATATTATAATTTCATGATACCCCTTCATTTCCATTCATTGTCACATCATATCCCAATTTCCTTGCCCTCTTCAATACTCTATGCAAATTTGAGCTCAATTTTTCATCATGCAAGCAAGTTTTCAAGAATATTGTGAATAGTTCTAAAGATGGGGGGTAAGAATAAAAGTGAAAGAGAGTTACCAAAACCTCTATTACAAGATCAATATTCTAGTATTATTTTTGAAATTGTGGGAGGGCTCAATTTCTTGAAGACATTCTAGGGTTTTCAATAGAACATCATTCAAGAATTTTTTAAAAAAATTGATGAAGATCATTATATAGTTTGAGGTGAGAATATTCCTATTGATTCCTCTAATATAAATAAACTTTTAGGGATTATTTAAGAAGGCATGTTTTTTATTGACAAATTGAGTTTTTCTAATCTAATTCAAATGTTCATTGATATAAATAAACCATATCTTATGTTGGTCAAAACTCCATAAGGCATGGATAAAGGAATCATTCAAGACAGTCTTACACCTCCATGGCATAACATCACACATTGGGTCATTAAATACCTCACATGTGATGGATAGTTCATTGTTTTGACTGGAAACATTATATGACTTCTCATTCATTTGAATAAAGGAGCCACCAGACCTGAATACTAGGTAAACCTACCATCTTTTCTTGACTATGCTATAATTAATGTCACTCAGATTTTAAAAAGGAGAACTAGGTCAATTAAACATCATGGTTTAATTCATCTCATTTGTTGGAACCATTTCCTAAAGAAACCTAAGGGTGAGAAATATTGGTCTTCATTTATGTGAAAATCACTCCAAATTCTTGGTAAAAAAATACATCTTGTTTCTCCTCCCCTGACAGTAAGAATAGAGAAAGGTCCATCTTTAATGCCTACAGTGTTGAAGATGTTGCACCAAAGTTCAAAAATAAAAATGAGGGTTTCATCATAAAACCCTACTCCATTTATCAAAGCCCCAAAAAATTCATCAATTTATTCTCTAGGAAGAATAAGAAAGTGATATACAAGTAGCTAAAATTTTCTAGAAGTTTAAGTTCTCCCATAGAATTTATCGATGTTAAACAAATAGTTGAAGGAACACAAACCCCTACATAAGAGATTGCATTTGAATAAGAAGAAAGACCCTTAACATCCATAGTTGACAAGGGTAAATCTCCACTTATAGAAGAAGCTTCATCTTCCCCTCAGCTTGATCATGGAGACAAAGAGTTGCAGCATGTGATGACCCTATCACAGCATGAAGAAACCATTCAAAAATAATAATAAGAGATAGATTTTATTTGATTGACATTTCAAGGTAAGGAACAAACTATTTATAGTTTGGAATGGTGATATGAATATTTTATTACTTAGTTTTGAGCATAGGAAGTAATCATCATAGTATTTAATACTGAATAGACTAGAATTCATAATCAACTATTTTCATAATCTCATGAACTTAACACCTTATATAATTCCTTTGCAAATAAGAATACTCAAATTGATAGTCTAAAAAATTCTATTACTTGTAAGGATGCTCATATTAATAATTTACAACACTTTATTACTATTAAAAATGCATTGGTTGGTCAACAAAATACTCACATATAGGAGCTAACAACTTAGAATGCTAAGTTACAAGCTTCTATATAAACTATGCAAAGGAAAATAAGGGAAATAGTTATACAAATTGAAGGATCCATAAGGGATATTCCTTATTTTTCTCTACCCCTTCATGAGATGATTTTAGTTTGGAATAAAGTTTAGAACAAGATTCAAAATTTGAAAGTATAAAATGCCAAAATCAAAGCAGAATCTCAACAATAGTTGTATAAGGCTCAGACTTTTATTCAAGCTAATTGTGAAATTACTAAGAAATTGTTATCTTACAGAAAATTTTATTCTTTACATGTTATATTTCTTCATGAACAATTTTATAAGTGGAAAATTTAATTGATTTATCTTGGTTTTCCCCGTGTTATTAAATATCAATAGATGTTCAAGGATGTCTTTCTTAAAAGTATCATAGAAAGACAAGATCAAATTTATGAGTTTTATCTTTACAACATGTTATTGGGCCACCAGTGTGGATTTTCAGTTAACTTATTTGTGGGGGAAACACAATTACATGATTTCCATTCTACCATGAGAAATAAAACTACTTGGGAGCAAGCACATAATCAAATTTTTAAACTGTAGAATACTATAGGTCTTTATATGATACCTCAGTTTCCAAAACCCTGTAAAATTCTTGTTGCCTTTCATCCTATGTATCATATGTACATGAAAAATAAGTATCATGAGTTATTAAGAGAAAATGTTTTAGCCTTTCAAACTTTTGTCATCCAACATTCCTCCAATTCTATTAATGCAAGTATGGCTAGATGGGAGAATTTGCCTATTACCTTGAAATGTAGGGAAGTTATGAGTCCCATCACCATCAGTTGGAGTCTTCGAAGAGCAAGGGCACTTACTCAAATTATCACTTAGCTCTTGGAAGGAGGGTCAAATGTTTGGATTGACATGTGATTTAGTTCACTCATTCTTCTTTGTCCCATGTCTCCTTGGTAGAATTGGCATAATCAAGAAGAAATACAATTTCAAGCATGTTACATACATTGGTAAAATATTTGGGGTTTCTACCTAGAAATCATTATGATTGGGGACACCATTTTCAAATTTATGATCTAATTTTACTTTTCTTTTATTTGTATGTGATACATTATTGATTCTCCATCTTGTTATTTGTGTCTAACTTGGATGAAATGAGCATAGTTTTGTATACAAATTATATCCCTATGATGGGATTGTTTTGATAAGTCATCAATAGTTCTAGAAACACCTTTTTGGAAATAATTTTAAAGAATCAATGTATAATACATTGAGCTTATAAGATCCTTAGTTGAGATTTGAAGATCTGTAGCTCTAAAAACACTCTGAAGATGCTTCAAAGACCTATCTAGTTATGCTCCAAAGATGCCTAGTCATACTCCAAAGATACCCAACTGTACTCTACAAATCAATATAACAACTCCAAAGATATCTATTTTACATATATAGATTTTTATTTTTTATATATCTATTTTTAGACATTACTATTCATATTAATGGTCTAAAATGATCTAGATATAAATGTATTTCTATTTTACAAATCTAAACATAATCTCTTAAAGTCTATGTTAGTTATACTTGATCTATTATTAGGTTGAATCAGTTCTAATGCCTCAAAATAAGTGTGAGATCTAATTCCTATATATTATATTTTGAATAAGTAGATTTGGCTATTTAGATTTCCAAATTTTATATTCTAGAAATAATAATTGAAATGTGATTTAAATACATGTCTCTTTCTCGTTCCATGGTAATTAGATAATAGAAAATAGAGAGAAGAATAGAGAGAAGAAACATTTCATAGAATTCATAACATCTTTATATGTTCTCTTTGATAATGAATAATTAATAAAGTTCAGCATTCCATTCCATTACTAAGTAAAAGTTGATCCTATTTTGAGGAAGGATCAAGGGTCCACTTCTCTCCAAAGATAAGAATAATTAGTATTTCTAATTTATAGTTTAAAAGTGTATTTATTTTAATATAGGTATTTAATTTTATTGAAAGTATGATCTCCCTTTTAATGCAAAGTGTGATTTCCATTTTAATGAAAGTGTGTTTTCTTTTAATGCAAGTGTATTTTCATTAAATGCAAAGTTTGTTTTAGGTCAATGCAAGTGAGTTTTCTTTATGAAAAGTGTATCTTTCAATTATCATATGAGGTAAAGTTTTTTAACTCATCTCCATATTCAGAATTTGTTAGAAAGAAATATAGGTGATAATAGGCAATCAGCATTCTCACATTCTAAAATGCAACACTATCTACCCAACTAGGTAAGTTGAGTGAGGACATTGTAGTGTCTTATGCCAAAATGTTTAAGTTCTAGATGTTGATGGTGTAAAATGAATAATCTTTTTAACAAGGATTGTCATAGCAGATATTTAGTTCACAAAAATTTCCAGATTTACTTTTTATGTGACATAGAATTAGAATCTTAATTGTTGTTCTTAGGATTTAGACATCAACAACATAGTAAACACCCCCAAACAATGAATTATTAACTCACATATCCAACATCTCATTGCATATAGCCGTGGACACTTACCCTAGTAGAAAATAACATGAATCTATTGATTGGTTAAATGAAATGTATAATGAACACCTATTAGTTGTCCCTATGTCTGATATTGAAATAATAAAGAATAGGGAAAATTTTCTCACTTGAATTCTTGATTGAATGATTTTAGTAAGTTGCCTTATGAATTGCTAGGTCTATGCTAGGTGAGGAATGAAATAAGGTTGATCATGTATATATATCAATACCTTTTAGAAATATCTCATGTTAAAATGCTTAGGCTAATCATAAGAATATATTATAATTACAAATTTGATGACTTTAAGGCACTAGATACTTAGTTTGTAACATGACACTAGCATCAATGTAGGCATCCAATTAGGATGCAAGTGCCTAGGAAGCTAAAAAATAGGTCCATGTCCAAAACTTGTAGAGGATGATAACAAGCAAGTTTATAGCATTTTAAGAAGTATAAAAAGCCTGATCATCAGAAAAACATATGGTCAGATTAAGAGATAAATAATAGGCATATGAGATACTAGATACAAGCCTTTTGATAGCAGGAAAGTATTAGAACTGAAGGGTAAAACCATGAGTACTTGCCAAGTATATAAGACTTAGGTGCTATATAATTCAAATTTAGTGTCTACATTTATCCACCTTTAATTTAGTAATGAAATTTCTAGTTTAAATGAAAAATAATGCATACCTTAGTTTGTATAACACTTCTTATCTTTATGTGAGTCCCACTTGAGTGCTTTGTTGGTGATTGACCTGTAACCAAGAGCATGTTACAATACATAATTAGTGTATATTATCTATAATTAAAATGTTTGAAAGTAAAAAAATCAAGGTTATAAGTACATTTATGTATTAATGCAACCATGTTACCTTTTAGTAATTTGATTTGAAGAGATGTTTTATTTTAAATCTTTAGATCTGATATTAGGACAATAATAAAACATACAAGTGTAAATATATAGATATATTAGAGGGAAAATTATCCCCAACCTTGGAGAAAAGGAGAGTTTTCAATTGGTAGTTGAGATTAACTTAATCATACAACCCAATCATACTTATAACATGATGAGCATGCATGATCCAAGTCAACTCACACTATAAATATGGTGCAATTGGATGATTTTTTCACTCAATCCTATAAACTTGGTAATATTGAGTGATGTAATCACCTCAACCTTACCAAAAATATACCAATTACTATAGTAGATTGGCTCAATAACAGTCCATAAAGGTCCACCATAGTGTAGACTAAAGTCCATAGAAGTATTTCAATTTTGAAAGCCGATTTGAGTTTACAATTTAAGATGCCTTTTTTATGGCATATGCACCTCATATATGTCTCAAGTTGAAACCTATAAATAATAATGGTATCAATGTATAGAATTCTACCAAAAATATGTATTTGAATCATATAATTGTGTGATTTGGCCAATTTGAAATTTTATAAGTGTGGAAAACATGTTCCTATGACATTTTCCCAATTGATTTATAGAATCTGAGAACTAGTGTAAGTGTGGAGAACATGTTTCCATAACATACCCCCACTATAATCTAAAAATGTTGAGTATTGTATAAGTGTGAAGGTCATTCATTTTTTCATGCTCCCACTAAAATCTAAAACTATGAAGATGTGAAATATATACCTCTTTTACATGCCCACATTGATATGTTCCCTTTTGACATGAGGGAAAGTAGATATTGGTATTTACCTTACCACAAAAGGATAAGATAATTGTATAATTTGTGTATATAGAATATAGGAATAGCATGTCTAATTATATATATCAATGAGGTACATAATGTAGATACCTAAAATTGGCCACCAATGGCTTCATATCCAACTTTAGACCAATTCTTGCCAATCATTGAATATTTCACCCAATAATTTCTATTAGTCTCAAATTTGACTTCATAACCTTGCATTAAATAAATTTAGCCTATTAAATCAATTAAACAAGGCAAATACATACATTAAATTAATCAAAATCAAATAAATGACCAAATGCCTAAAAATAATTAATTAACTTGCACACCTTAATCAAAATCAATTAATAAGTTAAATCAATTTCAAATATTAATTGGTTTCACCCATGAGCTAATAGACCAATTAAATCAATTACTAAAAGGAAACTCAAGAGCATCTTACCTTTGTGAATTATCTCAAATATAAAATATATGAAACAATATTTTAAGAATATGTCAAACTCAACCAAAGTTAGTAAACTCAACCATGGTTGTGAGTTGTCCCTTTTGGAAAATATCTAAAAGAATATTCTAAAAATATACCAAACTCAATCAAAGTTAGTAAACTCAATCATGGTTGTGAGTTTTCCCTTTTGAAAAATATCTAAATATAATATCTTAGGAATATGTCAAACTCAATCAAGCTTAATAAACTCAACCATGGTCAGATTTAACCCATTCCAAGGGATTTGAAAGCCTATAAAAGCAAGCCTAGATCTCTTCATTTAGGTAGCTCAATAAAATTAGAGTTATAATGTATGAATAGATTCATGAAGCTAAAATCCTAGTGTTATAATGTTGAAATTGAACCAAGCCATCAATCAAGTCAAGCATTCAAAAATGGTGTATAGAGGAGATGATGTTAGCCATATGTCATTGATTAAGACTTATTATGCATTATCTAAGAAATACAAATGAATAAATCATTTGGATCTCTCAATAAAGGTAAATAGTGTTTTTCTTTGCATTTTAGTTGGGTTTTCAATTGTTGTTTGTTCATTAAGCTCCCCCTAAGATCTAGGCCTAGAGATGTTATGCTAGTGTGTTTATTTCATTTTGATTTCATTTTGAGACTAAAAAAATACTAACCATACTATCTTGATTAAAATTCATATATCACAAATGTCATTCCCATTGGTACTATCTTCATGAGAGCACAACCTACAAACTTATTTCTATTTTCATAGTTTTAATTCTTTTTTGTTGTTTTTGTTTTGAGTAAAAATAGCCAATAAATAATTCATAAATTTTTATTTACTTAACATTTTTGTCTAAATTTTTTTATTAGTATATCTAAATATGTCATTGATATTATCTAAAAATTTCATAGAAAAATTCTTTATATTTTAGAAGTTATAGTTCTTTTAGTGATTGTCACTTTCTATTTTTTAATTTTCTGGTAAAAATGGTTAGTATAGAGGTAATAATTTTTTTATTCATTGGTTTGACATAATTTTTTCAAATATATGTACCCTAAACCTATAAATAACCTCCAAAAATATTTTGACAAATTGATTTATAGTTTAAAATTTATGGCTAAATTACTAAATACATGTTTTTATGTTGTTTGTGTTCGGTTTTCTTTTTTTTTACCTTCTAACTTGTTTGCATGTTTCATAGGTTTATCTTATTTATTTATTTTTTTTTTTTTTTTTTAAATATTTTTATAACCTTTTTCTAACCTAACATGTTTTATTTTTTGGGGTTTTGCCTTCGGGTTAACATATTTAACTCTTCAAAGTTGCTTGTCTCATTTGATAAATAAGCTTCAAGGCTAAACGAAGTTCTGACCATTTCTTTGCAGGACCTATTTGGAAAAAACCATTTAAATCTAAATTATTCTTTTCATAATTAATTTATATGTATAAAAATAACTATAAATCCTTCATTTTTATGGTTAAATAAACTTTTTAGAGTGTTTTATTGGTTAAGTTTTTGTGGTTTCTTTCAAAGTTCACAACTTAAAGCCAAGGGGATAAAAGAACACCATTAAACATTTTGTTTAGTGCTATAAAATTGAATACACTTCAAATTTTTTTTGAAAGTTGTTTTCATTATTTGTTTAGTCTAATATTTTTTGAGTAAATAGGGAGTTGCATGTGTATGCTCTCCCATCCGTCCCTTTTAGGAAACTTTTGGGATCAAAAGCACCAACCTCTTTTTGGGTGGTTTCACTTCTTAAAGCCAAGGGGCTAGTAAATAATCTAATCAAACACATTCAATTTGGTGCAATAAAATTAACTTCACTTCAATTATTTTAAAACTTTCTTGTTGATTGTGTGTTTTTGTGAAAAGAGACATGCATGTATGCTCTCTCATCCATCCCCTTTAAGGAACTTTTGGGATCAAAAGTGCCATCGCATCACACTTTGAGCCTAGTCTAAGGCATGGAAATAATGTTTTTTAAATCCCTCCCCAAAAACTTACAATAGTATTGGGTTATCTTGAGGTGAGCATAAAGTCTTTCTATTGTTTCATTTATTTCATACATCTTGGCTTGTGAGGGAGACTTCATTACCTCATATGAGTTATTTAATGAAGCTTTGACATAGGGTTTCATCTCCCAGCACTAACTTCTATCACTCCCACTAAGATTGGAGGTTTGAGCGGTTAAACCACCTTCTAATTTTTGAGCTATATATAGGACGTATCTACACATTGGACATCACACTACATTGAGCAAGCAATGGATGTAGTGGTTGCAAAAAGGGCAAGACCTTTTTGCAACAAGCCAAGTTCCATAGACACCTAATTAAAGTATGTTTTTTTTACATCATTTGGCATGAAATTTACTATGCAATTGATCCATCTAAAATATTCACAAAATAATTAGTTTAGTCAACCCCACATTGCCATACCCTTGCTAAGATATGGATGATTATACTTAGTGTCTTTTGGTCATTTTTACTTGGTGTATTAGACTAAAACTTGTATTTTTAAAACCATGTCATTTGACGAGTCATGAGTCCACATCACTCCATTGTTTAAGGAGGTGTTATGACATCTATATGACACTTTGATTTAACTTAGTAAACATTCTCTTTTTGTGTCAAAATATTGGGAGTAGAACTTGATTGAGGAGGGCACTGTTATGCTACCTAAATCATTTCAAAATCTTGTGCATTTGAAGTCTTGAAACATAAACCATTTGTCACATCATCTTTTGAGAGTGTTAACATTGTTAGGCTACCCATTTTGTTTCAAAAGACTTGTCTTATTTCATCTTGTGTCTTCATTATCATTTATCTACAACCAATCACTTAAGCCTTGTTGAATCTTGGATTAGTGTGGTCATGTTTTTCAATTATTTCTAGCTCTTTGTCATCAAGTTTATAGTTTATCCTTAGTTGATTCCTTGATTAACTATTACAAGTTTAAATTCAAATATTAGTTGATTTTGCTTTAGACCTCAATTCATGAGGTTGATACCCAGATCTTCCTCTTTTGGATTATGTAATTTGGGTTAATTCATCACTCAAATTTGGAAAACTATATTTTTTTGTGCTTTTATTTTGGTCAAATTAGTTTATCTTCAAACATCTCTTATTTAGCATCTTATACCAATTAGATCATGTTTTATGCCTAGAGTCATGTACCTTATCTATGTTAAACTATTTAAATTTTGTTATATTAATTAAGCATCCTTTTTAATTAAATATTTTTCCATTGTTTGGATAGCAATCCTCGCATATCATGTTTGAGCCTAGCTTTTAACTCTGCATTTAGACAAAAGACCTATCAACTTTTCCCTTTAGTATCTTAGACCTACTTGGAACACGTTTCAACATTAGAATTTGGTAGTTTGATTCTTAAGTCATTTTGTGTGACCTTTGCATGTATCAGACACTTAGCATTTATTGTTTGATGATACACTATTTTTATCAAGTCTTTACATAGAATTTTTGGAGATTCAACTCCACCCTTTTAACCAAGCTAGATCATGTTTCAACCCTTTGTTCTTTGGACATAGTTTTTCAAAGTTTGTATAACTCTAAGCCTTTTTATTTTCTAAGCTTTATTCATTGATGTGGATATGTCTAGATACACTTATGGTGGAGTCACGTACAATCCAAACTATGATAGAATGGTCACACAAAATGGCTTTGATTTTTATGGATTCATTAAAGACCCCTTTGATGATAATATGATTTATGAGATAGAATTTTATCCACCTTACACAAATAAAATTGAGGACCAAATTCAAGACCTCAATTGGAATTATATAGTTGGTGAGGAGGAATTACGTGTAGACCTCTATGATGAGGATGATTGCAAGATAAATTCATACCTTCCTTACAATAATCAATTTAGAGACCAAAGACAAGAGTCAATTTACAATCAAACTCAAGACCTTAATTGGGATGATATGGTTTATGAGGAGGACTTGGATTTTTTGGCTTATGTGAGAAATCAAGGTCCACGATGCCCTACCATTTCTATATTAAGACCTCATCCTTTGGCTTCTGTGAGAAATAAAGATCTATAATGCCCACCCATTATCCAACTGTCAGTCATTACTCATATAGTGACTAAAATTCCTCACTTTAGAAAACCTCAACTAATCCAACCCAAATATAAACCAATCCAATTATGATTCCAACCAATCATTTAGCCTAAACCTCATCTAATCATTTAGCCTCAACCCATCATTCAACCTAAATCCTAACCAATCCAACTAAAAACCCAACCAATCTAACCAAAACCTCAACCAATACAATCAATCCCTCAACCAATCCAACCAAAACCTTAACCAATCCAATCAATACTTAAACCAATTCAATCATTCAAAGACCAAGCTATGTTAAAAAATAGCATTTTATAATTGATTGTAAACCAAGGCCAAGAGAACCAACTGATCCAAGATGTTTTTTGTTGAACCAACCATTTGTGACAAGTCAACCTATGATGAATCACCTTTCAATCCTATATTTGTTGTCAAGGAGTCTCACTCTGATGAGCTAGTCTTTTTTGAGTCATTTCTTAATGATTATAACTACCTTTAGGTAAATCATTACCTTGACCATCTGCCTATTTTTTAAGAGCCTCCCTTTGATAAGCTAGTCTTTGAGGAGTTGTCTCTTGACCTTTTTTCTATCATAAAAGAGTTTCACTATGACAAATGAGTCTTAGTGGAGCCTATTATGCCATCATAGGTCATTACTTGTTTAATACCAAACATTTAAAAATACATCATTGTAATAGAGTACCCATCAAATGAATCAGAATTAGATTTAGGTTCTACTCTTAAACCAACATTAGAAGTAGAATTAACATCAATCTTAACATTAAATTTAGAGTCCATTGAGTTAGAATCAGATTCAAAGATAGAATACATTCATAGCTATTACAACATTGGTTATGCATGCCTAGTAGATAAATTTGAATACATTTGTTATCCTTTTATAGCTTTTGAGGATGAGTAATTTAGCATTGACATAAGTTTTCTTAGTATCTTATATGAGGATTGTGTATCCTTCCCTCATCCCATTACCATTCCACATGCCATTACCACCAACCAACATAGTCATATTATTGACATTCCATCTCCCACAAGTGTCTATTAGGACCCACATAATCATACCTTATTAAAGTGTATCCATGGCAACATATTAGATGATGATAAGAAAGGAGGCCAAGATCACAATCATATAGAAAAAGAATACTCTCTTAGTGAAACCTTTTTGAAGGTCCTAGGGGGAAATCAAAATTAACACTCAATATCTTATAGTGAAACCTTCTTAAAGGCATTAGGGGATAGTCAAAGTCAAATGTCAATATTACTTAGTGAAACCTTCTCAGAGGTGCTATGGGAAAATCAAGACAACTTCATTGGTAAAAACCTCATTGAGGCACCAATAGCTGAGCGTAAAAGTTCTTCACTACTTGATGATGACATTATCAAAGATCAAATCAAAATAGCTTCCACTCTATAGCCTAATCAGATGGTAGCTACTCTTAGACCTAAACAATATAAGAATCTAGTGGTCTTATCGAGAGAATATTTTAAAAAAAATTGGCCCTTCCACATCCAAAGTTATGTTGAATCCAGAATCAGTAACATTATGTATGCCTAAAAATCATGATATTCATTTATTTCTCATCCACCTTCGATTCCATTAACCTCCATCATTATATTTCACAAATAAACCTATCAACCAACATTTATCCAAATTTACCATCCATGGTCGCACTTTCCTTTGTAGAGGCTACGAGGATATCTTGTCTCAGCACTTGAAGGAATCAAAATTAATGACCAACGAAGATCATAATAGCATTCTTGACATCCAAATCTATAGCTAATTCTTTATAGAGAAGTTATTTAGATAAGGTGTGGTCTAGAAATTTACATTATTGACTATTCTAGTTATATCATTTGTTGATCAAGATATATATCTCCACTTCAACAAAATCATTTATCATACCTATGCTAACACCAAACATGTACCATATCATATCAAGTTATCAATCCTTATGTCATTGTCACATATCCCATCCATTCACCCCATCACTTAGGGGTAAACCTCTACTATTATTATCCAATATATCAAAAACCATCATTATCCTAAAGTAAGACCATGCCATCCTCTCATTTTGACATTCCAACCAACGCGTCCAACCATTCCATTCCTACTTGATCAAAACTGTTTTGAATCCTATCAACCTAGCCCATTTGACCTTGGTTCATCTATTGGTTTCATGTTTTTAGCATACAAAATTAGACTAATTTTAATAGTTTTTTCAAGCATTTCAGACAAAGAAAGTATTTTGAAGTAGTATGATATAAGTTTTGGTAGTTGTATCTTTCATTTCTCATTCCCTTATTATCAAGTTTGTTTATGTGATCCTGATTATATCACTTACTAAGACAAATTGGTATCATTGATCTATTAGTTGTATCCTAGTTATAACCACCTATGGGCAAACTAGGGGCAATATTTGTTTGTTATGCCTTGACATATCACCTAGCCATTCTTATGCCACACTATGTCATCATACCAATTGTGCCTATTTTGTTTGAATTGGCTACTACACTAGTCAAATTCCTTCACTGTGAGGTGAATTACTATGAGATAAAGCCATTTTGGGACTATGTGGGTCATGTTTAATTCATGTTGAGGTTAGTTTAGTCCCTCTTTACCCATGCTCTCACCATTTTGTGAGTATCATTTCAATTTTTCATGATCTCATCATTTTGCAAGCATCACTTCAAGTTATAATGCTCTCATCATTTTGTGAGCATCACTTCAAGTTATAATGCTCTCATTATTTTATGAGCTTGGATCATTTTAGTGTCTTGTCATTCTCTATTGAGTTGAGATGCTTTGAAAATTCCAAAAACATTTGAAAATCATTCAGAAAAAATAAAAACATTGACTACTTCTTTACCTCAAAGATTCTGGGAATCATCACTAAATCATAAATATACCACTTGTTCCTTAGATTTCCCATCCTTTTTGGCCTTTTATCCTAAACTATCCCCATTTTTGAAATTCATCCCTATTCTTCTATCACATCCATCTTGTATTCTATCAATCATCCTTTTCTTCCCATTTCTTGGGAGAACTACATTTGGCTTGAAGTTTTGTTAGATTGTCATATCCATGGAACTATGTAGGCACCATTCACTTACCTAGCACATATAGAGACAACTCAGCTACATCCTTTCTTTTTTCTATTCTCCCATCTTATTTTTTTGTTCAGTTGTCACCTAGTTTCTAGGGGTAATGTTGGTCATGTTGTTTATAATAACATAGGGACTAACACTTGTTTATATTTTTGTTTGTCTTGTTTGTTTCTTTATTTGTCTATTTTATTTGTTTATTTTTTTGTGTGCCTATTTGTTTGCTTTCAGCATTGTGGCCATGATTTAGTTTATGCATGTTTATTGGATGATTCCTTTCATATTATTCTTGAATCTATCCATATTCAAATGTCTAAATTTTCATCATGGTTTTTATCATTGGTGCAATTATTCTTCATTGAGTATCAGATATCAGGAGTCATCTCTTATGCATATTTTGTCCAAGCCCCCATGGTGTTCTATCATGAGGCCTACCATCAAATGTTACAACAAAAATCAGCTTTGAGAGGTCTACAACATCAATGTAGCATCATTATCTCCGTGATACTGACATCAGCAACAATCCTAATCTAATAAAAAATCGTATCCCAAATAGAATAATTAAGTAACAAAATAATTTCAACCTTTATTAGTTCAAATGAGCATCTCCCTCCTGGCAAGTTGTCCTAATTCATCTTTATGATCTATATCAACTTATCAATCATCAACCATCAATCATGTTGTCATAATCGAGGTATATTGCATTAGCATTATATACCATCCCACATGCATTCTCAATAATTATATTACCTACTAGTGTAAATCATTATGTTATCACCAATTTTCCTTTCTTATTTGTCTATCCTAAATGGGGTAGCTCCATATTCTTAATGATTATATCACCTGCTAGGGAAAATCATTATGTTATCATACCATGTTACCATAATCAAGGTATGATTCTCATAACTACCTTTGGGCAAACCATTATACACCATTCCATTTGCATTTCTCATTGATTTTTCCCAACTTTGGGTAAATCATTGTGTTGTCACCCCATCATCTTCATTTCTTTGGTCCCCTTATTTCACTTCTTTCTTTCGAGGGACTATTTGTTGACCCACTTGCCAACCACTCCCTCAAGGGGGAAGCTATAGTTCAATCATTACCATTATATTCGTAATCATAAAGAACCATTTTATTCTTTGAAAAGATGTTACTATGCTTATAGCTCAAAACATCTTCCCAAATAGGGCCAAACTATAGACACCTAAATTTAGCCACCAATAGCTTCATATCTGACTTTAGACCAATTCTTGCCAATCATTGAATATCTAACCCAAGAATTTCTATTAGTCTTGAATTTAGCTTCATAACCTTGCATTGAATCAATTTAGCCTATTAAATCAATTAAACAAGGCAAGTACACACATTAAATTAATCAAAATCAAATAAATAACCAAATGCCTAAAAAGAATTAATTAACTTACACATCCTAATCAAAATCAATTAGAAAGTTAAATCAATTTCAAATCTTAATTAAGTTCACCCATGAGCTAATAAATCAATTAAATTAATTACTAAAAAGGAAATTCAAGAGCATCTTACCTTTGTGAGTTGTCTCAAATGGAAAATATCTAAAATAATATTTTAAGAATATTGCAAACTCAACCATGGTTATGAGTTGTCCCTTTTAGAAAATATCTAAAAGAATATTCTAAGAATATTCTAAATTCAACCAAAGTTAGTAAACTCAACCATGGTTGTGAGTTGTACCTTTTGGAAAATATCTAAATAGAATATCCTAAGAATATGTCAAACTCAACCAAGCTTAATAAACTCAACCATGGTCAAATTTAACCCATTCTAAGGGATTTTAAAGCCTATAAAAGTAAGCTTAGAACTCTTCATTTAAGGATCTCAATCAAAGTAGAGTTATAATGCAGGAATAAATTTATGAAGCTAAAATCCTAGTGTTAGATTATTGAAATTGAGCCTAGTTTCTAGGGGAAATGGTTATCATGTTGTTCATACTAACATAGGGACTAACACTTGTTTATTTATTTGTTTGTCTTATTTTTTTATTTGTTTTTCTATTTTGTTTGTTTGTTTGTGTGCCTATTTGTTTTCTTTCAGCACTATGGCTGTGATTCAATCTATGCATGTTCATTGGGTGATTCCTTGAACATTATTCTTGAATCTATCCATATTCAAATATCTACATTGTCATCATGGTTTTTATCATTAGTGAAATTATTTTCCATTGAGTATCAGATATCAAGAGTCAGTCCTTATGCATATTTTGGCCAAGCCCCCATGGTGTTCTATCATGAGGACTACCATCAAATGCTATAGCAAAAATTAGCTTTGAGAGGTCTACAATATCAATGCAACATCACCATCTCCTTGATACCCACATTGAAAACAATCCTAATCCAATACCCAATCATATCCCAAATATATTAAGTAACAAACAAAATAATTTAAACATTTGTTAGTTCAGACGAGCATCTCCCTACTAGTAGGTTATCCTAATTCATTTTTATCCTCTATATCAACTTATCAACATCAACCATTAATCATGTTTTCATAATTGGGGTATACTATATTAGCACTATACAACATCCCACATGCATTACCAATGATTATATCACCTATTAGAGAAAATCATTATGTTATCACCATTTTTCCTTTCTTATTTATTTGTCTTAACTGGGGCAGTTCCATCTTTTCAATGATTATATTACCTTCTAAGGTAAATCATTATGTTATCATACCATGTTGCCACAATCATGGTACAATGCTTATAACCACCTTTGGTAAAACCATTATACACCATCCCACTTGCATTTCTCAATGATTTTACCCAACTTTGGGTAAATAAATGTGTTGTCACCCCATCATGTTTATTTATTTGGCCCCCTCATTTTTGCTTCTTTCTTTCAAGGTACTATTTATTGACCCACTTGCCAACCACTCCCTTAAGGGGGTAGCTATAGTTCAATCATTACCATTGTAGTCGTAAGCATAAAGAACCATTTTATTCTTTTAAAATATGTTACTATGCTTACAGCTTGCAACATCTTCCAAAATAGGGGCAAACTATTGACACCTAAAATTGGCCACCAATGGCTTCATAGCTGACTTTAGACCAATTCTTATCAATCATTGAATATCTAGCCCAAGAATTTCTATTAGTCTCAAATTTGGCTTCATAACCTTGCATTAAATCAATTTGGCTTCATAAATCAATTAAATAAGGCAAATATACACATTGAATTAATCAAAATCAAATAAATGACCAAATGCCTAAAAATAATTAATTAACTTGCACACCCTAATCAAAATAAATTAGAAAGTTAAATCAATTTCAAATCCTAATTAAGTTCACCCATGAGCTAATAAATCAATTACTAAAAAAGAAATTCAACAGCATCTTACCTTTATGAGTTGTCTCAAATGAAAAATATCTAAAAGAATATTCTAAGAATATGCCAAACTCAACCAAAGTTAGTAAACTCAACCATGGTTGTGATTTATTCCTTTTGGAAAATATCTACTAAAGTTAGTAAACTCAATCATGGTTATGAGTTGTCCCTTTGTAAAATATCTAAATAGAATATCCTAAGAATATGCCAAATTCAACCAAGCTTAATAAACTCAACCATAGTCAGATTTAACCCATTCCAAGGGATTTGAAAGCCTATAAAAGTAAGCCTAGATCTCTTCATTTAAGGAGCTCAATCAAAGTAGAGTTATAATGTAGGAATCGATTCATAAATCTAAAAGCCTAGTGTTAGAATGTTGAAATTGAGCCAAGACATCAATCAATCCAAGCATTCAACAATGGTGCATATAGAAGATGATGTTAGCCATATTTCATTTATGAAGACTTCTTATGCATAATCTGAGCAAGAAAATTGAATAAATCATTTGCATATCTCAAGAAAGGTAAAGATTGTTGTTCTTTACATTTTAGTTGGGTTTTCAATTGTTTTTTGTTCATTAAGCTCCCCATAAGATCTAGGCCTAGAGATGTTATGCTAATGTGTTTATTTCATTTTGATTTCATTTTGAGACTAACATAATACTAACCACCCTCTCTTGAGTCAAATTCATTGATCACATATAGTATGTGATCACATCAAGTCCTAATATGCATAATTTGAATCATGGCAACGTTTAGATAGTAACAATACAAGGTCAAAAGGTAATCAAAAAAACACATAATAGCACTTAAAATTAAATCAAAATATAATAGTCCAAGGAGACATCAAATAACGTGCATGTTCAAATTCCACACATCTAAGGGACATGATTTAGTCAAATGTCCATAAAGCATAGAATGACATGTTAAAATGTCCACATATAAAAAACTATGAAATATACAAATGTCAAAATAGGAAAACATAATCATAGGGGCCATAATCAATGGAGCATATTAAAATGCTTTAATAAGCAATATAATGCAATACAAGACACTAAAATAAGTGTATAAATGAAAAACATGAAACATAAACAACCAACATCAACATATCATAATAGTCCCTAGATATATGTATTGGAAAAAAACATAAGTACATATCATATCAAGTACACTATGAAAGATATAAATATGGATAAAAGCATGAGTTAATATATAAGCTCAAACATGATAATATAAAATTACTATGGAATGATATAACCTGGATGTATCATAATTAAAGAAGCATATGGCCCTAATGTCCAAATGATATGAGTAGAGGGAAGTCCCAACATCTAAAAGTGAAAATATGATGTGCATGGGTATGCCTATATCATACTTAAAAAATGTGTGAAACACATTTGTATATAAAAATAAATTATATTCCATCTATCAACATGGAACTAACAACATAAATAATGAGTTGATAGAACATGTAAAATCTAATTTTTGTTTGGATTTTTACATTTTTTTGTATTTTTGGAATATTTTAAAAGAAAATACTATCATATGATATCATCTAGAGGATGCTCATAAGTATCTCCCCACTGGGAACTTAGTGTAATAAACTGGTTATACTACCAAGGAGGATGTATAAGTGTATATCTAACATTGTAAGATATGTAATGCTTTATGTATGTAAAATAAGACTTTATGATCATGAAGAGACAAAAAAATGAGTAAGGGTTCATAGAGCACATTGCTAAATGTTTTGTGGTTTCTTTGAAATAGTAGTAATAGGAACATGTTTAGGTTTTATATATATTTTAATATGGTGTAATAGATAAGGATTATGTGGAATCCACTGTGTGTCATTGATTTAATGGTTTCTCAAGTATTGGCAGCTTTGGAAATGGGATTTATTATTGCTTACCCTTTCATGAAGGATTAACCGTAGTAGGTTTGATAATTAACTACCTTGGTATAAACTTATTTTATTCAAGTGGATGTTCATATATAATTCTAAAAATTGTAATTATCCTATTGGAATGAATGTATTTAACACACATGTGCACTATAAAAGGTACTATGTGTAGAGTATTTATCCAAGGTCATCCCAATAACATATCAAAAATACTTATGTAAGGGATATGGAAAAGGTAGTGACTACATATGTTGGGCCAATCTATAATGGTAGGTTAATCTCACCAAGAACCTAGTGTGAGGTCCATCGAATGCTCTAACTGATTTAGTCAAAGGATGTAAGTCATCATGTGTATAACTCAAGTGTGTAAGTAATGTCATGTTGTAAACATTCTTACCAGCACCTTTATCAATCATTACATTATGTATAGGTTGGTGATCAAGGTATGATTGAATGAATAATGAAATGAATATTTGATACATCATCCATAATCTCACTATCATCAAAAATAATAGAAGATATTTAAATCATAGGAGATGTATGCCATGTATAAGTACCAATAACTCCATCTAATGGGTTCCCATAATGTGATGGATGAGGATGTGCACTATATGTCATTTGCACTTCTAGTTCCTTCTTAGAATGATCTTGTAAAGGATTATTAAATATTTTCTAATTATGGTGATCACTAGGTTGTGAACTTGATTCCTTTAGAGGATCAACAAATGTAATCTTTTGGTCATTGATAATGTCTTGGATTTTATGCTTCCAATTAAAACATCAATTCATAGAATATTTAGGGTCTTGGTGATAGTTGTGATAATTTTTGGCATCATATCCTTTGGGTAGAGGTTGACTCATATCAACCTATATAGGATGAGTGAGAGATATGAGGTGACACTCCACAAGCTTCAAAAGTAAAAAATTTGGAGACTCATATAAGCATGTAAATTATCTCCTTGGTGCATTAGATAAGATAATATGATTATGATTAGGTTATTATCAAACCACATCAACCATGGTAGTTGTTTCCTTTTTAGGCTCTATGGGATTTAATTTATAACTTAGTTTGATAGTAATCTTTGTATTTGATGTAGCCAGTGTGTTTGTTACATACTTAAGTTATTCTATGAGATAAGTTTCATTTCATGATCATGAAAAATATGGCATAAGTCATCAAAATATTTGAACTTTTGAAAAATCATAGACTACGTAATGGGGTAAGTAAAATTTACTTGAATATTTCTTGAAGTTATTTATTTTCCATTGGATTGGTCATTTTATCCAACATTATCTTGTACCTTAATACATATTCATTGATAGGTTCATTGGGTTTTTTTTTCCAATTTGGGCATAGGAAATTTTTTTGTAATATTAATAGATAAATGTACAAAAAACTTATCTTCAAGAAGTTTGAATGTGTTTACTGATTGAATTGGTAAGTTACAGAACCACCTTAGAGTAGAATATATGAGGCTCCTTAGAAATAGCATAGTCAAAATTTTATCATTGGAGGTATAATCAAGGTGTGTCACATAGAAATATCAAATATGTTGTTCAAGATCACCATTACCATCATAAAATGTGAACTTGGGTGCAATAAAATTAGTTGGTAAGGGGTGCAAAAATATCTTAGGTACAAGAGAGTTATGCAACAACTCTTATGAATAAATAGCATAAGGTGATTTCACGGAATTTTATTCATTATATGTAACCTTAGATTGCAAAAAAATTATATTTTGGATAAGATATTTTTCCTCTTGGTTATTAAGGCTTGAAGCTTGTAAAGTTAACAAAAGGGGTATAGCCATAAGCTGAGTAGATATAGACATTGAAACTGTAATTTGGTTGAAGTTTTAATGTTTCCTATGTCCAGAGGATTTTTCATAAATAATATTTTCACAAATCTTAGTTAACTCTATAAAAAGACCAAGCAAATGAAAAATACTTGAGCCTACGACCTCATGAGCATATAAATATTATCTAAAAATACATAATATTTAAATTAAAATCATGCAAACCTTCATTAGAAATGTATTTATATAGGATTCAGTTTGGATATAGCATCAAATGGTCTTCATCAATTCTAATTCATGTTGTGACATCTCCATTTAAGTTATGGATTATTTGAATTTGATCAAGAATCAAAAAGGTGATGCATAAGGGGACTCAATAAATTTTTAACACTTTGTTATATAACTTGAGCATGTGAATTACAATGTATTAAGGTTTATTTATAATAATTATGATCAAAGAGGACCCTTCATCTTGAAATCAAGATGAACGGTTGAAAATGAGTCCTCAATAGTGCACATGGATATTAATGTGATCCCTTCATCTTACTCAAAATGAAGGGTGAGAGATGGTCCTTGAAAATACAAAAGGAGGATTAATACAAGTCATTCATCTAGTTTACAAGATAAACAATGGAGAATTATCCTTATAAGATCTTTGTGAGAGTCTATTTAAACCCTTCATCTTGTTTCCAATATGAAAGGTAGAGAATCATTCTCAAAAAGGCACATGGATCACCTATATGGTCCCTTCATCTTATTTTCAAGATAAAGGGTTGTGAATGATCCTAAAATATCCCATAAGATTCATTAAAGTCCCTTCATCTTGTCTCCAAGATTAAGAGTGGAGAATAATATTGTATATTAATTCACTTATCAAATTGATTATCTCACAAAAGTATATTCAATAGGATCTAAATATTCTTTCTTGAATGAAGATGACCCTTGGAGGGAAAAGAATAATTAATTAAATGAAAGTAATTTATAATTATATTTTTAATATAAATATAATTACAAGAATGATTTAGATAAGAGGTAATTAATTGTATTACTGATTAATAAAGGGGAATTAGTAATTTGACCAAAATAGAATAGTTGAATAGAGAAATTGACCAAAATGATAATTGAATAGTTCTAATACGATGAATCATCTCACCTGGATATACCCAAGGTAAATTTAAATGTTACATTATATAAATAGATGCTCTCAAACTAGATTGTGTGCAATCACTTGGAATCATTCCATTTTGCAATTTTGACACAAAAGTGATAAAAATGGAGTGTCTACATTTGCCCTTATTTGAGAAGGCATCATGATATGTAGATGAAGAAATGGATTTTAAAATAATGAAAAAAGCATTTAAAATGATCGTAGAAGAAAATAAAAAACTATTAATTTTGACAAATTTACTAAAAGTACCAGAAAATGGGTGTAAATATGTCCCAAAGTAGCACTTGGTAAGCCCTGTATGCCCCTTTGAGGGGAGAGTCATTAAAAATGGATGAGTGGACCCTTAAAATGATTAAATAATAGTGTATAAATGATAAAAGGGGGGGAAATGAAATAGATGGGTGAAAATGGGAAGAAAAATGGATATCAAGCCTAAAAATAATCCTCTAGAGAAGAAGAACAGTGTCTGGGGGGAATTATTTTTGAACTTTGGTTTATTTTCACCCTATAATTTCAAATTTTACTACTAAGATTTGGCACAAAAGTGAACTAGAGAAATTTCTCATAGACCACATCAAAGGGTGATTCTAAATAATGTTTGAGAGAATAGATAGCCATGGGGAGCTAGAACATTGGTAAGTACATTTTTTCTTTGTGAATTTATCATTTAAGTGTATTTATTTCTTATAAAAGTAGTGAAAACAATGAATTCATTGTTTTCAAAATGGTGAACTCACTCATGCAACAATTAATTCATATATAAAAATGGTTAATTAATCAAGATAATAGTGAATTATACCATGAAAATTATGAATTAGCACTCAAAAATAGTGAAATTGCAAAATGTCAAAATGGTGCAAAGCAATTTTGTGAAAATGGTGAATTGGTCCATTTAAAATGACGAATTTATCCATCAAAATAATGAATTTGTCATCAAATTGGTGAAAATGTTCAAATACCTTTGATGTCATCAAAATGGTGAAATTGAATCTAAAAAGTGTGAATTAGTCAAGAAAATGGTGAAATGGCCTGTTGAAATGGTGAAATTGATCAGTAGAAAGTCAAATTCACCAAGGCAAAAATGGTGCTAGGAATAGTGAAAAGGATAAAAAAATGATTAAATAGGTAGGGTGAATGTCAAAATCATCATCAAAATAATAAAATAATTGGGACCATATTTAGCAATGCATTCATCATGAAAATTGTGAAATGGTCCTACTAAATGACAAATTCACCTAAAAATAGTGAAAACATCCTCATTGCATAGATGAAAAGAAATTGAACAGGGAGAGAAAGAGAAAATGGTCATCAAAGCTAAACAGGTCTAGATGAAATAATTATATTAGATAAATAGAGTGATTAGTAAGTATATATATAATTTAATTAGTGAAAAATGACTGACTGTATTGTAGGAGTGATTTGTGGTGTTAATATCTCATGAGAGATGTTCACACATTATATGATAGCTAGTGATATGGACAGGGGCCATGTATGTGTTCTTTGAGATGATTGGCCTCTTTCATATAGTTAGGATGCTAGCTATGAGAGCAGATTGAGTGTTGATCAGTGCCTTAATAGAATTATGGAGATTAGACACTTCTACCTTCTGGTTACCTACAAGGGATATTATTGTCACTTTAGAGGATGTTTGGTGGATTTTATAGGTATCCATCAAAGATCATCCCTTATATTAGCTTGCCCCAAGTGATAGATAGGTTGCATTAAAGGACTTGATAAGACCCATGGATATTAAGATGGTTTAGGGTCGATATGTGGATATCGATGAGATTTATCTTATCATGGATATACCACGAGATGGGCCATGGACATTGATGTGCCACTACTAGTTTTTTTATAGAGAAGTTACAGTTCTCATAGTTCTTATCAGTAGCATTCTACTACCTAACAAAAGTGGTTAGTTTTTTCATATGGGATTTAGAGGAGTTGTGAGACATATGCTAGAAGATACATTGGTTTTCATGGGGACCAACTATTTTGGCCTAATTATATCATGATCTTCACTACTTTGTACACTAAGGAGGATGTAGCATTAGTCTAGATACACTACTTCAGGTCTGGGCATGGGAGCATATATCAATTAAAAGATCTATGGGGTAATGATAATAGAGGGGACTAGATAATCCTATGGCTTATGGATGGTATTAGGTGGGACACAGGCATAAGATGCATCAAGGAGAGATTCAATACTATAGGCAAGTGATAGATGACATGATATATGTAGATTTGATATGGAGATCATATGTAGACATTCAATTTCAATGGGTAGAGGATGCAAAGTAATGCTTTATATGACCATTATATGTTATATTATTGGTTGGTAAGAGTATACCATAGAGTGATATAATTGAAATAGGTCATAGTGATAGTTTGGAATATAACAAGATATACCTACAATACCTCATTAGTTTACACATACAGTTAGAGAAACATGACAGTAGCAACTAACACCTGACAGGGCCAAGATAGGAGATAGATTTGGGTTGGTGCCATAGGTGGCTTGGGTTTATATGGATGACCCAATAGATGTAGGTGTCACTGAGGCATATGTAGTATGGTGGGTTCAGCATTGGCTAGTGAGATTAACTACTCCACTAGGTGGAGATCAAGGATAAGTTTAGGGAGCTTATTAGATAAAGATTCCATTGTGTGGTTGACAACCTAGTCTTATAGTGATGGCAATAGATATTGGAGCAAAGGAGGAGGTTTGAGAGGATGAGGGAGAGGAGGGAGAGGATGGATAGGAGGAGGATGATGTTGAGATAGAGTATGTATAGGAGGAGGTAGAGATAGGCTCAGATGAGGAGATGGTGGAGGTGGATGTTGTATGCACAAATTAGGGTACACAAATGATAGGAGATGTTGGGAAGTTAGCCCATTTAGATTTATAGTATCTTCTAGGGTTTAGGATCTAATTAATAGAATGACATAAGATATCAGTATTATAGAGATTGAGATCATAGGGTTACAGGCTTGATTAGATCATTGATCACAATATTTAGTCACATCTCATAGTCAGATTAGTGTAGATCAGATAGAGATATCCAAATTGATAGTAGAGGTGAGTTGGATACATCAAATACATGTATATATTACCACCAAGAGGGATTCTACTTGATTTGAGTGATATTTTATAGTACATGGCTAGGTTTAGGTTATTATTTAGAGAGACTCTACTATATTAGAGTGGGATTCAACTTGAGATGAGAGAGATACAACACATGCAGAGTTTTCTAGAGTAAATGTAGAACTTGATGAAGCCCTTGATATTGTGATAGAGATAAGCTTGATATAAATTTTTGAGAAGATACTTTAGGCTAAGGATGAGTCTAGTTATTATTAGAGACTATATGAGGTAGTAGTACTAGCTACAACTAGGAGACCTACTTTTTCAAAGTCTAGTGCATAGTGATCAACCTCCATACCAAGTCAATTTCATAGGATGTCTACATCAACCAGATAAGTAACCCAACTACCTCCTCAATCATCAACCATGGGTCCTCCATCATAGCTGACCCCACCATATGATATGACATGCAATAAATCTCATCATGTGGATCCACAAGATAGATCTACTATATATGGGCATAGCTAGAATTGAATTTTTGAGATAGGGCTTCAGATTTTGATCTATAAGATGTACAGATGTATATGATGTAATCAGATTATCTAAGATGTACATGTATTATTTTTTTATTTATATGACCCATTTTTATGTACATATGTAATTTTATCATTTTGATATATGATATTTAAGATATTCATTATTATCTCATGTGTTTCTTTTTTCATTTGCATATGTCTTTATTGTGTATATTAGAAAAATTGATATGGACTATGATTTATAGATGCTTATTTTATTAGTAGTGATGAGATGATCACGATGTTTGTTAGTTTGATGATTACATCAGATAAATAGAGATGTATTTGATTTATGGCATTAACATGTAAACCTATTTGATACTTGATTTTTTATATTACACATGTCAATATGCATCATAATCTTGAAAGAAACATGATAACATTCATTTTTTTAAATGTGTATACTTGAATTCAAAATAAAAATGTATAAAACCTAAAACAAGATATGGAAAATTAAGCTTTAAATGTACAACATAATGCACTTAAATCAATTTTAATTGAGATACACATTTTTTAGAAGTTTAAATCATGATATGAATAATCAAGACTTAAGTAAGAAAATGAATGTACTAAATTAAAGAAACCAAGTAAAAAAAATAAATACCAATAAACAAATAATCAATCAACACATAAACACATAAGTAAAATTAAATAAACATTCAATTCAAAAAAGAGTGTGAGAGAGAATAAGGCGTTACTCTTTGAGACCAAGGGTATGACAAAATAATCATGACCAGAGAAGGGGGAATGGAAGAATAAGGAAGGGATGGCCAAACTAACTCCAAATTCCCTAAGTGGATGTTTCCTACATATTCCTATGGAATTTATGCCAAATTTAGTTCTCTCAAGTATTGGGAAAGAATAAAATTGATGACAAGTTAATAAGATAGATTATACAAGAAAAATAAGAAAGGGAACTCAGAAAATAGTGAGAGCATACAAGGAATAACCTTGTCAAAATGGAAAGATAAATACTCACAACACATCAAGATCATGATATAAGGAATGGATGATCTAACCTTAGAATAATAACCACTACCTACATAGTCCAATTGGACCTCAGGCCATTGTAGTTTGACCAAAAATTAGGCATAAAAAATGATGAGTATGATTAGGTTCGAGAAAGAAATGTTTTGAGACTAGATGATTAAACTCAAAAAATGTTGATTTTTATGAAATTAACTCTAAAAATATTGATATCATAAGAATTAACTTGTAAAATTATGAGATCATATAAATTAAATCATAAAATTGTGAGAACATGGTAAGTTGATCCCACTTTTTGAGATGTCATACTCTTGAAGAAATGAAAATCACCTATGAGTTACTTTAGTATTTACCACCTAACTATAAGCAACTAGAAATCCAATTTGAGTAATAATATGAAAACTAATATATTACGTGACATAAGATATGGGTATAGATGGTAAACTTTGGGATACTTAGTCATGCAACTTTTTAGGGTATTCTACATAAGGGAATATTTGAATTTTTAGGGATTTTTGGAATATTTGAACTATTTATGGATTTTTTGAAATATTTGAAATGTGTTTGGGTTTTTTAAATATTTTAAATATTTAGGGATTTTTTGGAATAAGATATAAACAAGAGTATTTTACTAAATAATATAAAATAAATAGGAATAGATAACTCTAAAACACCTATCAAAGGAAATGATAATCATGGGTGCATGAACTCGATAGTGAACATGGAACATGAAGTGGTTATCCATACACAAACAATTTAGGGAGTACCACTCAATAATAAATTATAATAGGATATAACTTCACTTTTTCAACAACAAATTGGGATGTAATGGGTGTGAATGAAGGAATGTGTACAGGAATTGCTATGAACTCAAAGGAACAATAAAAGTCATACAAGCTAAAAAAGCATGGCATTCCACATTATAACATTCCTTCTATAAAGAGATTATTACACAAAACCATTATTCAATTCTTATCTATTCCTTCCAAGTGTTGATCTAATTCACCTATGCTCCTTGGACAATCATAATCAGATCAAGGTGGTAATAGGAAAGGGAAGTGAGGAATAGTGAAAGAATGCCCCCAAGTAAGGGTTGAAATGATAGAGAATACTTAATGGAACAAAAATGCCCCAAATTAGGAACACTGATAGATAAGAGTGTGGAAAATTAATCATGAAATCACTTAAGATGCATAATATTCATTGGATCATCTAATTCATCACTTTCTAGAATAGTCAATCTATATGTGCTAGACCCATAGCTAGTTATAACAATGAAGGTGCCTAACCAATTAGGTTAAAACTTACATTTAATTTCCCACTTAGAAGTTATATTATGTTTATTTTATTTGAGTACAATATCACTAATTTTAAACTCTCAAGAGATAGTTTTCTTGTTATATCCCCGACATAGTTGGTTCTCATAAGCCTTGAGGTGATTTAGGGTGGCTAGCCTTTTCTCATCTAGAATCTCTAGATATGCTAATCTATCCACTTGGTAGTCCTCTTCATCAAGGATATATTTTAGTGAAATACATAAAGAGGGTAGTTCAATCTCAATAGGAAGAATTGCTTTAGAGATATAAACCAAGGAATAAGGAATTACACTCATAGGAGTGTAGACATTGGTATGGTATAACAAGGTTTGGAATATTTACAAATACCAATTGCATCCAAATTAATTGATAATATTTTTTAGGATTTTGATAAGGTTTCTATTGAATTATTTGAATTGGCCATTACCTTGAGGGTAATAAGGAGTAAAAAACTTGTGATTGATATGGAACTCAGAATAGAGGGTAGTGATGTCCTTATTTTTAAAGGATGTGTCATTATATCAAATGATGGTGGAATCAATGCTATAAAAATAAATGATGTGATTCAACATGAACTTAGAAATCTTCTTAATGGTTATGTAATTGAGAGGGATTTCCTCTACCCATTTGGTAAAATATTTAGTAGTAGTAAGAATATGCTTGGGACCATCTTAAAAAGTAGGGTTAATCTTTCTTATGAGATCAAGCCCCCATGTTGAAAATAGATAAATATTTATTACTAGTTGAAGTGTCTATACTAAAGAATGAATTAGATTACCATGTTTTTGACATGATAGACATTTATTAACATAAAAGCATACATTTACATCTATAGTAGGCTAATAATAACTATTCTAAAGGAGATTCTTAGTTAGGACCATACTGCTAGTGTGTGCCCTACAAATCCCTTTATGAACTTCCTTAAATGTTAAATCAAATTCTCTCATATTTAAATAGTGAATCAGAGTTCCATCATATC
Organism: Torreya grandis; assembly: GCA_037957365.1. Lineage (NCBI taxonomy): Eukaryota > Viridiplantae > Streptophyta > Pinopsida > Cupressales > Taxaceae > Torreya > Torreya grandis. The sequence goes on along the minus strand of JARHVA010003596.1, from coordinate 652,276 downwards.
CCCTAAAATAGAGTGTGTTGCAAATTATGGTGTAATGGGAAGTGTTTTGGATAAAGGATTTCATTTGGTTATGGTATAGATTAGGTGAAAGGATTTTATTATGAAGATTGGAATAGATGTTAGTGTACCAAGGGGAAATGGGACTAGTAATGACACATATCATCTCAGAATTAGAACAGTCATACACTAGAACATTTTCAATGAGAAATTGATACTCTTTGATATAAGGAGAAAGTTCAATCATTGATCCAATAATATCCATAGCATTAACTTATTTGTTGTTAGCTCTAGGAATTTGTTTGAATTGAATAGATTTAAATTTGAATTTGAGAAAATCCACTATACCTTTTTAAGGCATAATATTTTCATCCTTTATTTGATATTGATTATTGAGTTTATTGATAATGAGTTGTGAATCACCATATACTTGAAAATGTTTAATATTCCATTATACTACAAGATGAAGCCCAATAAAAAATCCTCATATTTAATAATTTTGTTAGTACATATAAATCCAAAGTGAAAATCCTTAAGAATAAGATATCCTTATGGCATGATGAATAGTATTCCTACTCCTGAACCATGGGATGTGAAAGAACCATCAAAATAGAGATAATATTCTTTATCTTCACCTAAATTCATAATAGACGCATCAAGAAAGTGCATTTTAATAGGAGTAGAATCATGGAGAGGTGTTTTGGCTAGTTGATCAGCTAATACTTATCCTTTGATATCCTTCTGATGTGTATATTCAATATCAAACTCACTAAGCAACATGACCCATTTATCTATTCGACCACATAAAATTGCTTTTGTTAATAGATATTTCAAAGGATCCACTTTTGTAATCAACATAGTCTTATTGTTTAGCATATAATGTCTAAGCTTTTAGGAAGTAGAAACTAATGCAAGACAGGCCTTTTCTATTGGAGTATAGTTTTGCTTGTAAGATACTAATGTAAAACTTAGATAATAAACAATTATTTATTTTCCTTGATCATCATGTTGAGTTAGGAGTGCCCCCAAGGCACTAAAAATGGTAGAAATGTACAATAACAAAGGCTTCCTTGGTATTGGTGGAAAAAGTAAGGGAGGATTTACTAATTATTTCTTATGTTTCTCAAAATATTCTTGGCATTCAACATTCCATTGAAAGATATGTAAATGGATCACAAGGATTATAAATTTAGGAGATGAAGCATCTAATAGCCTAAATCTTACCCCATAAACTATAAAGTTACATCCAATTATAAGTAGCATCTTAGCAATAACTTTAACTTTTTTTGGATCAACTTCAATGCCCTTATGAGAGATAAGGAAGCCTAAAAATTTTCCATTTGTAACCCCAAAAACACACTTTTTTGGATTCAAACACACTTTATATTCATGAAGTCATTCAAATATTCTTTGTAGTACTTATGGATTCTCTACATGAGTTTTGGATTTGCCTAGAATATCATCGACATAGTATTCAATGATGTCATGCATGAGATCATGAAAGATAATATTCATAGCTCATTGATATGTGGCTCTTACAATTTTTAAGCCAAATGACATGACTTGATAAAAAAATTTGCCCCAAGGGGTTGTAAATTTTTCTTGGATTGATCTTTTGGAGCAATCTTAATCTAATTATAACTAGAGAAGCCATCCATAAGAGATATCATTTTGTAACCTATTGTAGAGTCTACAATCATATCTATATTATGCAATGGAAAATCATCTTTGGTATAATATTTATTAAGATCTCTAAAATTTGTGTAGATTCAGATGTTGATTAGTTTATTATTGATTGGAATAATGTTAGAAATCCAATCTACATAGGGAATAGGTTTGAGAAAACCTACTACAAGAAACTTTTCCATCTCACCTTGGATTAGGATAACAATCTATGGATGCATATTTATTAGCTTCTACTTAATAGCCTTAGCATCTAGGTGCATAACCAAATAATGAAAAACTAATGAAGGATCTAGACCATCCATATCAAAATAAGCCCAAGAAAATATATCAATGAACTCTATGAGAATAGAAATAGTCAATTCATGGTCCTCTAGAGTAAGGGATGCCCCAATCTTGATTATCTTAGGATAATCATACATGTCAATATTGACATGTCATGTCTTCCATAAGAATATGGAACCATCATCTATAATAGTAGATAAATAAGGAAATTGATAATTAAATTATGAATGTGGACTCTCAGATGGACCCATGTATGAAGAATTAGAATTATTCCCTTTAGGCAATGGCCAATGAGCTACTAAACGTGGATTCTCTAGAACTATACACTCAAATTCTTAATGTTCTTAAAGATTAATTTTATCACTATATGATAAGTGTGGACTTGTGGACTCTTGGGCTTCTTGTGAAAAAGAGTGAACTTCCCCATCCAATGGCACCTGAAACATGTTTTCACCAAGGGACTTATCTTTTCTTTAATATTTCCCTAATATGAAAGTGCCTCAGAAAATTTTTTCACTTAAGGATCTCAATGTTTCATTTTTATTTTGAAAAAAGGAAGTTCATACTCCCCAAAGTAGGCATCAAGGTTTAAAGTGTATACAAATCCTTGCTTTTGGTCACCTATTGGTAAACTATCCCTTAGGCCCATGAATTCTGAAATAGCTTCTTCACTTAAAAACTCATTAAGAATGATATTATTGTCTTACTAGTCCCAACCAACAAGGTTTGGATAATGAAGGTTAATGGGAATGGATAGAAAAATGGAAATGGTGAGAATAGAAAAGGAATCAAATAGATTGGTGTTGGAAAACTAATTGAAGATAGTATAATAGGACTCTATGTTGCTACCAAGAACATTGTTGTTTAATGTAAAGTTTGAACCATTTTTAGGATGAGAGAGAAGTACCTTGGGTGATTTGTATTTGAGACCTTGCTTCTTTGAATGCTTGGTAAGAATAATAGGGTCTAGTCTACCTTGCTCTTTTTCCTCCAAACCCTTGCCTTTATAATTAAGATGGGCTATAATTCTATTTGGGATAGGGTAATTTTTCCTCTAAAAATGAGTTAAATCCTCATTGTACAACCATGACTCATATTCTTGCTTCAAATGTTATTAACTAAATGTTTTCCTGGGTTAAATGGAATATTTTGTTTGGGATAATATTTTTTCTTCTTCTTGTACCATTCCATCTTGGGCCTGCCATGGGAATTAGGTGATCCAAATAATTTGGCAACATGGAAGGCATCTTTAATACTTTACATGTCAATACCTTTGTCATGAATATTGAAATGAGAGGAATTTAATCAAATAAAGGATGCTTCAAAAGAAGAATAAAGTGTATTTTGATCTAAATAATTAGATTAAGGTGGCTTATACATTACTTGCTTGTCCTTTTTTAGGGTATTAGTCCTTTTTTAGGGTATTAGCAGCACTAGGAAAATAGGTATATTGGAAATGTTCTACTTTTAGATGTTTACAATTAATATGGTTACAAATCCCTAAGAATATTAACTTCCTTTCAAGAATGAATAAACTTGATACATTGATGGAGTGTAGAGGGAATTACATGAATCTCATGAATCTATGGATGGCCAATAAGGAGATTATATGGTAAGTCAAGATTAATTACATGACACAACCTAGATGGGTAATATAACTATACCTATTAATTATCACTTGGTATTATCATACACCTTGATAGTGATGGTATCATTCTTGAAATCTACCATAGTATATACCAAATGTTATATTAGATTCAAAGGAATGATATTAAGGTCAAAACCATTGTCTATAAGCACCTGCTTAATTTTTTGGTGAGTAACTGTGACTTCAATATACAAGGAATTGGTGTAGAAGGATCCAAGGGATGATATATCACTTGAATCAAATATCAGTTGTGGGATAGAAGACAAGTGTCTTACTAATTATTGAAATAAATCTGGTGCAATATTGTTAGGCACCTGAGACAAGCTCAAAATCTCATAGAAAACATCTTTATGGAGTTGATAAGTACACAAAAGATCCAAGATGGAAATTTATGTTGACATCTTATTCAATTGACCCACAAGATCATATTCCTTCTTGATAGGTGCATACTTGAATTTAGATTGATCTAGAATAGGATTATAATAATATGGTGGATTAGGGTCAACATAGGAAGTTATAGGCCCTTGAAGGGTGATTTTAGGCTATCGAGTTGTAATGACACAATCTCAAATGGGAATAGAAACATCAAAATTTGAAGTAGAATAAATAAATCTTAGAATTATAAATCGAGGATGAGGATCATGAGGGGGAACTCCCAAGATAGATGGACTTGATTCTAGAATAGAGCGATTTACTTGTTAGGTGTTATTGGCATGGGAATGAGGATTGATCTAGATGTTACATGATACATCGCACTACATTGTAATTGTAACAGGTAGTATGGTAATCATTGTTGTTAGCCTGGGAACCCTAATTTTGATTATGATTTTTATTCTATTGATGTTATTATTTTTCATGCTGATTGGTATTATGTTGAGGAAATGGGTTTTTATATATCCCTATATTATGAATATAATTAGATTATGATGCATTTTTTAACTCAATTTCCCCTCTTTCTAACATGTCTTATATGTGATGTTTAAGTTGCACACATCTATAAATTGCATGACCTTTAACCCAATGTTACTCATAATATTCATTATCCCTATACCACTCTAGTTAAGGTTGACCTTTATTAAAAGGTTTAGCATTTGGCCAACCAATAATATTTGTAGCATGTAGTTTTCAAAATATATTCTCAATGGGATTTCCTAAATTAGTAAATAGTCTTAGATTAAATTTATTCCTTTGAGGAGGATGCCTTTACAAAGCAAGTGGTTACGATTGAGGAGCCTTTTGTATTAATGGTGATTATATTATTTGAACATGTCTAGATTATATAACTCCATTACCAACCATTATTTTATTATGATTAAAATTTTTGGGCTTATCTACCACATTTTATAGATTTGGAGTGGAATTTTGGCTCTAATTTTGACTCTAATTCTATCTCTGATTTTGAGACTGATTTTGTGAATAGATTTTAATCAATCCTTTTTCAATGAAAGCTTTCTCTATTTGGACACCCTTATTAATAACATCATTGGACAATGTAATCCAAGATTAAGAGCTAGTTTTGAGTTCAAATTCATCATGAAAATGTTTTTAAACTCAATATTTGGAAGTGCATATGGAAATCTACTAGTCAATGCTTTCCATATTTGAAGATAAGTAACAAATATCTCACCTCCTATTTATTTGATAACACATATCTCAACCATAGTTAACTCATGTTTAATGTTATTGGAAAAGTGATTAATAAAATTCTCTAATAGGTCATAAAAATTTATAACATAACCTTTTGGGAGGTGTGGAAACCATTCTAAAGCAGGATCAGCCAAACTTCATGAGAATAAGTGGATTAGACAATTAGTGTTATAACTTACTTCTTGGAAAGAAACAAAGAATAGGATTAAGGGCTCTCTTGGGTAACATTTTAATTTATAATTTAAAATTTAGGAATCTCAAAAATGAGATGGAAAAAATATCTAAAAAATACTTGAATCAAATGGATATGAACATATGTGATCCAACTTGTATTTTTTATTTTGACTTCCATCTTGTAATCTCGATATTGCATCTTTAATAGCCTAAAATTCCTATGAAAAGAATGTATTTTAGGAAGTAGGTGGGATATTATTTGGCTAAGAATATAATTGTGTTTGTTATGGAAACTCTTTGCCCTAACTAATTAGAATTATTATTTATATTGTTAGGATTTGATTAGTTAGATGGAACTTGGTATTGGTTGTGATTTGAAGAGGTAACCAAAATGTATTACTACATAGGAGTAAATTGGTATTGATTAGGAGTTTAATATGGAATAGAAACATTTTATTGCATAGAAGGAAGTTATTGCTTTTCACTAAGGAATTAATGTTGAGTGACTGGAATTTATTACTGAGTAGAAGCAACCTATTGGATAGAAGGAAAACATTATTGTGTAGTAGACCAGATCTTATAAGTATTAGAGCTAACATTATAATAATTATTTTCAATAATATGGTAACTATAAGGAATATTATTTATCTCAATGGGAAATTATTGGAAATGACTTGAACTCTATAATTGTTGAAAGGGAATTTTTTTAGAAGGTATTAAAAATGTGAGATTGCTATAAACTTGGTGAGGATTAGGGAATGTTTGTTGGACATTTTCTACAACTAGTTTTAAATAATATTTAGGTATATATTTCTCAATAGCAATATATTTTTCAAAATTATTCAATGGATAAACTAACAAATCTTTTTCTTGATGTTCAAGTGGAGGATCAAAAACTAGAGTAAGTAACAAAGTAGGAAGGTCACTGAACACTTTACCAACTTGTTGTGATTGGGATAACATGATAGGTGAAATTTGGGGGGAATATATAAGTTAATTTTTCCCTTTATTAGACATTTTTATAATTTTGAATTTCAATAGCTGAAATACCATGACTAGAGGAGGGTATATCATCATTCCACTTGGTAATTTTGATAGCATTTTATGGCTATGATTTCTCAACTTGACGTAAAGTTTCTATTGGAAAATAAAGAGAGACATTAACACACATCTCTAATAATCACAAGAATACTTCATCTCTATTACAAACAAGTTTTTCTCAAATTAAGTTCAAGTTGCATCATTGGTAGGATGCACAGCTTCATACTCAAGTTGGTGAACTTCTATATCATGTGGATTCATATAATCTTCTTGATCATGGGGATGATTAAGTTGATATGCAAATGGGTTTGTTTGACCTTGAGTCTAATCATTATCATAATCATCATTATAATCCATATTGATTCCTTTGTAATGATGCATATTAGACTTGAATATATTTGATTTGAACATAAGAAAATGGTATCGAGACTAGAAATGTTGGCTTAATCAAATTTTATTTGAAGTGACCTTAGAACTAGAAACATAGAAAAATGACTAAAATAAGTTCAAATTCACATGGATAGCATAATTATATGATTTTATATAAGATATTTATAATTTTAAATAAATTTAGACACAAGATGTAGAAAGGAATAATTTTGACTTGAAATATTGACAAAGTAATAGTTTTTTGTGTAGGTATCGTATGATAATGTCATGACCTTTGGTTTTGAATTTGTTTGATGGGATTGGTTTTTGAATATAAGCAAGGCTTTGACATGAAAATAAATCATCAACACATAATCATTACGAGGAAAGTAATAACTAACATGGGTGTACATCACATTCATTGAATCTTTGATATACTCACCTTGAGAGATGATTAAAAGTTTAAGATTCAATAAATAAATTATTATAATTATTAGTGGTATTTTAATCCCACTCTTCTCTCAAAAGGTATATACGAGTAAGGAAATATATAATGGGGATATTAACCTTTGCACCCCTGCATCAATGAATTATCCATAGCAAAAGAGGTATCTAAGAAGTAATATAAAATTGAGCTATTCATGAGATGGTATTATCCCTTCATAACCACTTCAGTCATAAGGGTCTCAGTACAACTAGATTTGGGGATCATATACAATTTTATGTGGCTTTTTATATTCTCCCTATATACAACCCATAATAAGTGGTACATGGGCATAGGTCCATCAATAAATAATTTCAATATTATTTCTAATGTTTCTCCTTTTGAGGGCACCACACCTTGACTTTGAGTATTAGAAAGAACTCCCCAAAGTTCAATCCTCATGTGATGATGTGAAATCATAAAGTTAGTACTTTATAGTGGTAATGCTCTTAAATTTGTATACCCTTTTAGATAAATTGGTTTTGGTACAAATTCTAGGTAATGATGTCCTAGTCACCATGCCCTAAATATTTTCAATAAGGTGATGAAAATCAACTCGCATAGCTAAAAGAAAAAAGAAGGTTATAATTCACGTAATTCTCACTAAAGGTGAGTGAAGAGGATAGTAGGAAAATATTTAGGATTAAAAAAAATAGGAACCTTACATTTATAATTCACCAAAAAAGGGAAAGCATAGATGAAAAATATCCTCACAAAACACTCAAACAATAAGAAGCAATAATAAAACTTGTACACAATGAAAAAGCTTAGAAAATATGTAAGTTTTCTTATAACCCAAATGAAATGTGAATTTTTTTTGAGACACCAAAGGGAATGTGAGTAGATAATGATTTTTTTTAAATAAATCACCACACCATTTTTGGAAATTTTAAGTAAACAAGGTAAGTAATTTTATTTCATAGGTCTTTGACAAGTGAAGGAAGTTGATTTTTTATGTTTTTACAACTCTCAAATTTTGATAGACAAAAAGGAATTACTTATTTAGCATGATAAATTCATTAATTTAGAAACCTATAAATAATGGAAACAAAATGAAAAAAGTATAGATAGAAGTGATTTCACTAATTAATAGGAATAATTTCATTAATAATAGAACATTTTCATTGATAATAAAAAAATTTCACCAATAAATAGTAAACCAGATTGTGATATACCACACATCAATTTCATCGATGTTTAGACAATTTCATTAATTACCTTAACAATTTCACTGATATTTAAACAATTTCATTGAATATAAAAAATCCTCATAGGTAGAACAAAGAAGAGAAATGATGAATAGAAACATTTTTAACGATTATAAAATTGATTTCACTGATTAACATGTCAATTTCATTGAAAGATAAGTCAATTTCACTTCAAAATAAGTCAATTTTTTCAAAATAATGATGTCATGTCCCCTTTTTCGTGGACATTGATAGACTTGATGATTAGCCTATTATGAAACCTTCGTAGGCTGATAGGATGGATAGAGGGTCATGATGGAGATTGGCTTGGCTTCAATTTGCAGAATTCTTACAGTTGGCTTTCATTTAGGTTATTTTAGACACATTTGGCCTAAGCTCCTATTATTTAGGGATATTTGACATGCAGTAGAGTGCCTTTATTTTGGTATGGTCATGTGCAGAATCACTCCCTGGTTCACCAGCTTCAAACGGTTTGAGGATCTGACATGTATTGAGAGAGATATTAATATTTGATTGATTTAATCAAATATTAATTATTTAGCCTATTTTTAATTAGAAACCCTAATTCTAATTTAAGAAACCCTAATTAGGGCAAGCATATCTTTTTGAGGGTATAAGGGTTTCTCATGGAGGCCATTATTGATTATGCATTGATTATTGATTTTGATATTGAAGAATTCTTCTGTGAAGACTGAGCCAAGGGTTCCAGGATTCCATTTGCATTGGAGAATGTCCACTCTTTAGTGTGTGCGATTTAGAGGTTGTGAGATATCAGCTAATTTATTGCCAAATTGAGAGATAGCTTCATACAAAAGTTATCATAGAGATTTATAGATTTGAGAGGTAACTTCATACAGAAGTTGTCACAGAGCTTTCCAGGTATTTATTTCATTAGGTTTTGTTTGAGTAATTTTTCAAAGTAAAGATCTTCTGTATTAGGCTATATTTCTTTAGATCTAGAGTATAGCATACAAGCCACACTATTTTTCCATTAGTAGTTGTACAAAATTCATACAGATCTATACAATTTTGTATAGTTTTGCATCAGGTCAGACAGCACCACAGGAAGTGCAGAGACTGACGTCAACAGAGTTCACAGTGTTATGCTACCGACAGTGGAAGTATTACCGATGAAGGCAGCTTTTCCTATCGACATCGGTAGTATTATCGATGACGGTAGCTTTTCCTACCGAAATCAACAGTATTATCGATGACGGTAACTTTTCCTAACGACAATGGCAATATTATCGACGATGGCAGCTTTCACAGTGTTATCCTTCTGACAGCGGTAGAATAACTGGCGTCAGTGACTATGTGTCAATATAGCAACTCGAGAGCCATTCCAGATTTGCAAAAGGATCAAGTTTTGAAGTGATATTTGTATTCTTTTATAAGCATTAGAGAGGACTGTAATTGTAATCATCTGAACAAGTGATAAGATCTTTGATTTGCTATTAAGAGATTATATTGTGGTTGATTTATTTATTTGAAGATATTTTGCAAAAATCACAATTTGTTCTTATTTCATACAAAATTTCAAAATAATTAGAAAAGCAATTCAGAGCTTTGGTCTATATATATTCCCTATTTGAAGGGGATGTTACAGTGGTATCAGAGCTTTTGTAGAAAAAAAGGAGCCCCTAAGTTGGGGATATTATAGTGGTATCAGAGCTTTTGATATAAAAAAAGGAGCCCCTAAGTAAGGGACATTACAGTGGTATCAGAGCCAAATTCCTGCCATCCTGTTGGGCACATCAGAGCTATGTCCTGTCATCCTGTTGGGTAGTTTGGGTAGCTTGGCCATTAAATCAGCGAAGTAATCATGGGAATTCCAAGTACTTCAAGTACTCAGAGACAGTGGGACTATGATATGAATAAGTTGAAACTAAGTTTGAAGAGGTTAAATGAATTTCTTTCATACCCTACACTCAAAGACAAATCCACACAGCATATGACAGTGAATGATGAGTGGGAGTTATTAACTCCTCAAGTTCAAGAGAGGTTATCTTTTGATCACTTTGTGAAGCTGAGGAGGGAGCACTACAGATCAGTTGGACAAGATAGCAGCATGTCCCATGATTCTTATGAGATAGGAGATAACTGGTGTGCTACTATTAATAAGAGAAAGCTTTGCTTATACTGCAAAGATCCATATGGTGCCAATCACAATTGTCATTTGAGGCCTAAGGTCAAGGCATATCGTATAATATGGGAGTATTATGAGGATTCAAAATCCAAAGATTTTGAACAGCATAATAGTTCTGAGGAGTCAAAGCCAGAGGCTTCAGAGCCTAAGGTAGAGATAATGAAGGTGGCTCACCAGGATTCTGAGAGACATGTGGATGAGCTTAGTCATGGGGATTTAGACTCTCAGTTAGTTGTAGAGGATGAGGGAGCTAGAGATTGTGATGATGAGATAGTTTCAGTAGCAGCTTCTTTAGAGTTAGATGAGGATGAGTCTGACGTTGGCATTAAGAGTATGGAGGTATGTTTAGAGGATAGTACATTGAGTGTTGTTGGTGAGTACAATCTGATAATTGTAGCTGAGGAACATGTTGTCAGAGTTGACACACATGTTCAAGATTTGGGATTACCTGGTCCTGATGAGTTTGGCATACCAGTGGAGTCGAGTCTCCAGATTGATTCTTCTCACACCGATGATAGTGTGGTACAGTTGATTGTGCCACCTTTATAGAGTGATCAATTATGGGATGGATTGGCACCATCTTTTGTAGATGTAATTGGCAATTTGAGTTGTCCATTCTACTTGGGTTATGATGCTCTAAGAGTTTGTTTCTCATGTTTTCTTGACCATGGCAGTTGTGCTTTTAGAGTTTGGTTAAGTTGCATTCTCTAGTTTGATTATGGGTTCCTCTTTGATCTACTTTTGATGATATTGCGGAACTTGCATTGATTTACAGCAGTGCACAGCATAACTACATTTGGGATCTAGGTGGATCGAGTGGTTCATTATTTCGAGATTGCTTAGGGACAAGAAATTTTAGGAGGGGCAGATTGTCATGTCCCCTTTTTCGTGGACATTGATAGACTTGATGATTAGCCTATTATGTGACCTTCATAGGCTGATAGGATGGATAGAGGGTCATGATGGAGATTGGCTTGGCTTTGATTTGTATAATTCCTATAGTTGGCTTTCATTCAAGCTATTTTAGACACATTTGGCCTAAGCTCCTATTATTTAGGGATATTTGACATGCAATGGAGCACCTTTATTTTGGTATGGTCATGTGCAGAATCACGCCCTGGTTCACCAGCTTTGAATGGTTCGAGGATCTGACATGTATTGAGGGAGATATTAATATTTGATTAATTTAATCAAATATTAATTATTTAGCCTATTTTTAATTAAAAACCCTAATCCTAATTTAAGAAATCCTAATTAGGGCAAGCATATCTTTTTGAGGGTATAAGGGTTTCTCATGGAGGCCATTATTAATTATGCATTGATTATTGATTTTGATATTGAAGAATTCTTCTATGAAGACTGAGCCAAGGGTTCTAGGATTCCATTTGCATTGGAGAATATCCACTCTTCAGTGTGTGCGATTTAGAGGCTATGAGATATCAACTGATTTATTGCCAAATTGAGAGATAGCTTCATACAGAATTTATCATAGAGATTTACAGATTTGAGAGGTAACTTCATACAAAAGTTGTCACAAAGCTTTCCTGGTATTTATTTCATTAGGTTTTGTTTGAGTAATTGTTCAGAGTAAAGTTCTTCTGTATTAGGCTATATTTCTTTAGATCTAGAGTACAGCATACAGTCCACACTATTTTTCCATTAGTAGTTGTATGAAATTCATATAAATCTATATAATTCTGTACAATTTTGCATCAGGGCAGACAGTGCCATGGGAAGTGTAGAGACTGACGTCAATAGAGTTCATAGTGTTATGCTACCGATAATGGTAGTATTATTGATGACGACACCTTTTCCTACTGACATCGGCAGTATTACCAATGACGGTAGCTTTTCCTATCGACATCGGCAGTATTATCGACGATGGCAGCTTTTCCTATCGACAGTGATAATATTACCGATGATGGCAGTTTCACAGTGTCATCCTTCTGACAGCGGTAGAATAACCGACGTTGATGACTGTGTGTCAATATAGCATCCCGAGAGCCATTCCAGATTTGCAAAAGGATCAAGTTTTGAGGTGATATTTGTATTCTTTTATATGCATAAGAGAGGACTATAATTGTAATCATCTAAACAAGTGATAAGATCTTTCATTTGCTATTAAGATATTATATTGTGGTTGATTTACTTATTTGAAGATATTTTGCAAAAATCACAATTTGTTCTTATTTCATACAAAATTTTAGAATAATCAGAAAAGCAATTCAGAGCTTTTGTCTATATATATTCCCTATTTGAAGGGGATATTACAGTGGTATCAGAGCTTTTGTAGAAAAAAAGGAGCCCCTAAGTTGGGGATATTACAATGGTATCAGAGCTTTTGACGGAAAAAAAGGAGCCCCTAAGTAAGGGACATTACAAATGACCAATTCACTGAATATAAAAAAATAAACATGTGAGTCATTTCATCAATTTGCCAATGGATTTTACCAGTTACTTTGTTGATTTCATCAATTTATAGATGATTTCATCAATTTATGAAACTTGCACAGAAAAAAAAGAAAATAAGGAATAGGATGATTTTATTGATTAGTATAAAAATAGAAATGTTTTCACCATTTTCATGAAGTAGATTCACTAATACATAGAAACAAAATATGAAAGAAAAAATAAACATAAATGAGCCAAAATAATCATATATTCTTCAAAGGAAGATTGCTAAAGAAGCTCAAAATAAAGGTGTGGATTATTAGTCCCACCAAGCATTCCATATGTGTCCATAAGATTATTCAAAAGCAATATTTTCACAAATATAAGTTAATCCTATCAAAAAACTAAGCAAATGAAAAATAATTAAGCCTAGGACCTCATGAGCATATAAATATTAGCAAATAATGCATCATATTTAAACCATAATCATGCAAACCTACATTGGAAACATCTTTGTATAAGATTAAGCTCAAATGTAGTGTCAAATGGTCTTTATCAATGCCAATTCATGTTTATACATCTCCATTAAAGTTATGGATTAGTTTAATTTGATCAAGAATCAAAAATGTGATGCACAAGGGGACTCAATAAAATATCAGCACTTCATTGTATAGCTTAAACATGTGAATTACAATGTAATGAGGTTTATTTATAATGATTTAGTATCAATGAGAACCCTTAATCTTGAAATCAATATGAATGATATAATCACCTACAAGTGTTAATTAGATGTTAAGAGTGTCACTTGAGTTACCCTATTCCTAGCTTAGCCCTAGACCTATCCTAGAGCCTTAAACTTACTTTTACAGTCAAACCATAATAACCTATAACCAATCAAAACACAGTCCCATAATTTTCATCTCAAACCCGAATCCAACTTGCTCAGTAGTCTACAAAGGGGACATTAGTGCCATATTTGAGACACTACACCCACATGGTGATAGTGTCCCCAATTGGGTGTTATTATCCTTTGCCCGAACTCTTCCCAACGGATAGTTTTTCAAATGTGTGCCCCTCCTAAGGTTGGCATAATCATACTTTCTTATCCAAAAAAGAAATAGAACCCTATAAATACAAGTCTAATCCACCTCTATTCAATAGATGGAAAATAGATTCAAAAGTTATTCAAACCAAAGACAAAGTCTAACAAAATCAAGGTATTTGATCAAAATTCTACCCTAATTTTTTATACTACCATCTACAGCATCCCAAGCCCAATTGTCAAATATTTCAAATCTCAATCGCATTCAAGAAATCTAAGCCCACTCTCATTCTAGTATTCACTTACACACATCAAGCACCAAGTGAGAGAACTACATTGGGCTTGATCTCTCTTTGGAGTATTGGTATGTAGGCAACTCTCTCCATATTAGGGTGTTGAATATGTCTAGTGCATCCTACTAATGAACACAGAATTATTGATCATGCCATACTTGTAAGGAGGATAAGTGTTTGCACACTAAATCTGGTCTTCTAAGCACAATTTCATGCACAAAGGAGCGAGTCCTAAAAACACAAGCACAAGTGCTCCTAAAAAATAGGAATAGTCCTACAAAGGGGACACTACTACCACATAAAGGACACTACACAAACATGGTGCTATTTTCCATATTGACCACTACTATCTAGTGAGCATATGAACATCATAATCCTATGGATGACACTCAAAACTTCCAAAAAAATTATTTTTAGAACCCAAAGCATCTACAATAGTTAGTTTTAGATAAGTCTTTATTTATGCCTATTTATTACTATTTTTAGAAAGTCAAAAAAAGTAAATTATTATAAAAAAATTAGTACTTAATTATTGCATATTTATTTTACTAATTTATACATCTCATCCCTTTAATTTAAACATAGGATTTTTAGACTAAAACCCTAAAATGTTATATCATTTGGTGAACTTGTCTTACTTTGAATATTACTTCAAACCCTAGCTTGCATTCATCCAAATTTTGTGTAATAAATTTAGGGTTGAATACTTTTGATTTTATAATTTTTTAAAATAACCTAACTAATTAAAATCAATTTTACATTAAGGTTTCAATTTATTTTACATATAAATTAAATTTTTGAAAAGAAACCCTAGATTCAAAAATCATAACCCTAGATATTCTTAGGGTTTGTATCTTTTTATCTCTTATTTTCATTAGTTTATATTAATTATTTATAACTCATATATTATATTTTAGTATATCTCTTCAATTTTTTTGTTATATGCCATCTAAAAAATCTCTTTCTTCCATTAAGAAGAAATGATAGACTAGGTGCTAATCCTATAGATCATATTAAAATTATAGCTATCCAAACCTAAAACAAGAATTATGAACCTAATAAACTCTAGATATGAATCCTTCACACCCTGATTATGTGGAATTCAATGACAATGCATCTTAAGATGAACAATATAACCAAAAATAATATCAGGTCCACATTGAGGATCAAGACACACTACTTCCACTTAATGATAATGATAAAATTATAAACAAAGATGAGATATTATAGGGCTTCAAAGATAGAATCCAAGAACATCCCCTTGATCATGCATAGATTTTATAGGCCATATTATAAATAAAGAATAAGACAAACAATGGTCAATCTTCAACCCCTCTAATTAATAATTTTGTTACACCTTTAGTAGGGCCCACTCAAATAATTTAGATAGCACAACCCAAGATTCTTATTCAACCATGAGTGATAAATACACCACTTATGTCTAGCTCTTCTAATCCAGATGTACAATCACTTATGTAGGAGTTTCTTACTCTATAGTCTAAGGTGTTACATCTTGATCATGGAGAGATAAGCCATCACATGCCTTGGATTCTAACATTCTATTTCACACACCTTTGGCACATCACATAGATAAAACTCCTTTTCAATCCAATTTTTTGGCACCCAAAATCACATTATATGATGGAAAGGGTGACCTAGAGCATCACCTCAAAGACTTTCATACAACATGCTAATACCATGGGTCTAATGATTAGCTTTTTATGAAGCTATTTCGACATAGTCTCAAATATTATGCCCTACAGTGGTTCTATGATTTTCCAAATCAATTTATCATGGCATTCAATCCTTTAGCTGACATGTTCCTATCACACTTATCTATAAACATAAGTGATATGATATCATATATACAAGTGGTACAGCTAAAGAAAGAGTCAAATGAGCTCATGGCTAATTATGTCTTATGATACAAGATAATACTATCAAAATTGACTATCCCCATGATAGATAGAGAGCTTTAGAATATAGTTAAATAGATTCCACTATACATAGCTATCTTATTCAATAAATTTCCCACATTTACTGATATGTGCCACATAATTAAATAAAGAGAGGTTAAGCTCTTAGCAATGGGCAAATCAAGTATACAAATAGAACATAATAAATTTTTAAGAGTAAAAACAAACCTCCATATAAGGTAAAGGCCATATAAGGTCAAGGCCATTATCAACGCATCTTCAAAGCCTTCTCCTAGATTGGTTTTATCCACTCCTCAGTGTAGAGTCTTCACTAATATTCTAGATTCACCAGCATGGGTTCTATAACAACTATTGGAATGCAATGTCATATCTTTCCCTCCCATTAAATAGGTTTATACAGCATGGCCTCTTCAAAATATATGTGATTTAAATGCATTTTGTGAGTATCATAAGTCAACAAGACACATGATAAATAGATGCATTATCCTAAAGCACAAGATATAAGATCTCATTAAGGATAATATTATTGATTTGGGCACACCCACAAAGGCACCAAAACAACAAATAGAGGCAAATGTACTTAAGATATTTTTAAATCCTTTCCCAAATCATACGTATAATGAGGTAGGGGCACATTAGGTGTTCACTATACATACCAAGCACATCCACCACTAGATTCTTATCACAGAATTACAGAGAAGACGCATCCATTGCATAAGATTATGGGCATGTATCACACTATAGTGCCACATAGACCACTTATCATATTTTTAAAGCAAGATATTATGGATGATGACACAAATTTACATGCCCTCTTCATATGAACATATATAGACCACTATCTTATTCACAGTGTTATGGTTGATAATGGGTCAAGTATAAGCATGTGTACCATGACACTCTTAAAATATTTAGGCTACACATAGTGTAATATATTCCCCATAGATATAGTCATTAGTTATTTTAATGGCCACATTCAGAGCTCTATTAGGGAGATCATGCTTTTATAACAGGTTAGACCAACACACATAGCCACTCAGTTCTTAATAGTACCTAGTGTGGGTGTATTTGATATATTATTGGGAAGGCCATGGTTATAGTAGATTCAATCCATCCAATATATATTAAAATAATGCCTAAATTATATACATGATAACTAGGTGGTTAAGATTAAGGGTATCTCATATGAGTATCCTCTTCCCATCTCATAGGTAGTTCCATTAAAGATTTCAACTACACTACTAGCACCAACATTAGTTATAGTTCCAGCATTACCATATATTACATGACTATCAATTATAATAGAGAGTATAGTTCCTATGTATACATCATAGTGTTTAATATATTCCTTAGAGTAGGTTAGGTCTACTCCTAAGGTATCTACATGCACACATACTCTCCCATGGAGACCATTACTAGAGAGACCATTATATTAGAGATACATCAATAATTCTAAAGGACTTTCCTCTACTCAATTTACACTTATATCAGTTATATTGTGTTAAATGGATTCTCATCACAAGGAACCTACATCACCTATAGCTTATACTTCTCCCAGATGGGTCCCTAAGACCCCTATAGTTCACAAGGCATCACAATTATTTCCATAACAGCATAGTATCACTAAGGTAGCTTTAGAGTCAGATTATATAGCATAGTAGATCATGGGCTCATAGTTTCCCTATTACATCACATGCATGATCATAGTTTCCCTATTTAACATAGGTCATGGAGATGGTGAGTCTTTCATGAGATTCATTGGTTAGTATGATTCCCACTCTTGTACATACTTCCTTCTCTCTCTCACTCCTTATACATAGTTTATTTTCATTTGCTTGTATTTAGATTATACTCAGAAAATAAATAATTAAAATAACATGTCAAAATACAAAAACATTTAAATATTTCAAAAACATAAAAAGTTTATAGATTGTATGCATAGTTATGTTTACATTTCTACTACTTTCTAGATATTGGATATTTCTAGTTATCTTAGTATAGTTAGTTTTATCATACGCATATGCTTCACTTATTCTTGTTGAGTGATTGTAGATTCTAGATAAGACTTCGGTCCACTACACTAATCCAAACTAGCTATCATCTACCCATTAGGGGCATTTACACTGATCTAGGTTTATACATTTCATACATCTACCCATTGGGGTCATCTCCTACATAGTTTTTATAACCAAGTTTTATCTTTACATACTATACATTCTAATTATGCATTAATTTATCTTTATATTAATCATTATTACTCATTTCTCATATTTTTTGCCAACTACCACTAGTTATAATTAGTATATATACATCTTATCATCTATATAGATTTGTAATACACAGTTATACACATTTTAATTTTTATTTCTTAGATTAGACTTGATTGTGTTTCTTATGCTTCTTCCATCTTTGAGGCATTTTAATATGTCATTTTTATTTAGCTCTATCTCACTTCTCTATTTCTATGCCTTGGACATGTGCTCATGTCCTTAGTTTATGCTTTCTACTTCTATATGTGGACATTTGAACATGTCCTTCTATGTGAATCTAATCCAAATTGATTATTTCTTGCATATGTGGACATTTGAACATGTCCTTATATGTTTTCATTCTCAGATTTAGTGGCATGTGCCCATGTCCCTTGTATTATGTCCCCTTGGCCTATATTTTTCATGCCTCATGTGTTTGTATGTTTGCTTCCTTATATGTTTCTACACCGTGACACTTATATTTGCTTGTTACACACACACACACACTAGTTATTCATGCCATGAGGGACCTCATGCATCTACCCTTCCTACTTGGGAACCATGATGGACATCATGCCCCATCCCTTAGGTAGTTACTTAGATTTTACCACTATATACATTGATTACATCTATATTGACACCTTTGTGCAATGTTATGTTACAACATACATCTTACATTACTTACATATTCTCAAATACATTTACATTCTGATGTTATGCTTATAAATTATATTGGAATATCATGCACATGCTCTAGATAACACATTTTCTAGATCTACTTCTTTAGAGGGAAGTTATTACACAAGTTTCATAGCTACCCTCAAAAGAGGGTGCATTAATAGGGGTCTATCATAGAGATTAGGCTCCACTTTCCTATTCATAGATACATTTCAACACACAGGCTCAATTTTAGACATCAAACTCAATGGAGACACAAAATATAATAGAGACTCAGTTTAGTTTAGATCACTCAAAAATTAGACCAGGTAGACATTAGCACCTAGATTATGATACTAACACCACAAGGTGTTATTATTTATTATAAGGCACTATTATCCAATAGCCCTAGCTTCATAATAGTCCATATCATTCAAACTAATACACTAGGTATAATATAAATTTTCATAGATATAATCATAGGTTTGGTAGTTATGTTCAGATTTAGCTTAGATACATTCATTTTAGCTCAAATTCATAATAGTTTCTCAAATTTAGGGGCATCATGCATAGAATGATCACTCATACATTTAGATTAGTTATATAGATTTAGCTATTACATACTCAATTCAGATTTAGTATATATAAATACCAGATTGGGGGCATGTGTGCAACACATAGTTTCCATATACTTAGCTTCAGATAGGTTAATCAAATGAAATGGAAAACTCCATGGTATTCTCTACATTATATACACTTTTTATCACATTCTAGGTTGTCACAAAATTCATTCCTTACTCCATCTATAGTGGTTGTCATTCTTGAGTGGCCCAGAGCTGACTAATATACCTGAGTGGCCATGGAGTCGAATACATATTTAGATTTATTAAGTTATATACTTTTAGCACTTTATGTAGTATATTTATAGATTCATCTACTTCACATAGGTTGGTAATGATGGATTCACGACCTACTTGAGTTATTGAGCCACCTACATGATAGGTTTAAACACACTTATAGTCTTATCCAAACTATTCACAGAGATCAAAATCCACTAAGCAAGGGTGGGTAATGATAGAGTCAAAAGTAAATTGATTTCTTAAGCCACCCATATGAGGATTGATCAAGTCATTATCTCATTACAAGTTATTTAATGATATGATCACTATATACACTCACACACATAGGTTATCACCAGGTTCATGCAATGGTTCACATACCCAATGAGGTGTATTCATTTCTTTCCTCTCTCTTTACTCAACTTTAATCAATAATATTTATTCAACATAGTATTTTTTATTTTGATTATCTCTTAAGTAAGGACTTATTTTTGCATGTTTCATTGCAATAAATTGATTTGGATCATGTTCCACATACACAGACCCATATTCACATACTAAAACTTAGATACATGAGATTCACTTCCAAGGTAAGTCTAGGTATGTTAGTTTTTCCTTTATACTAGTCATTTCACTTTAATGCATTGCTAACATAAAGGGGGGCAAATGTAATCACCTAAAAGTGGTAATTGGATGTTAAGAGTGTTGTTTGGGTTACCTTATTCCTAGCTTAGCCTTATACCTATCTTAGAGCCTTAGACTTAATTTTCTAATCATTAAATAGACCATTATCACCTATAGCTAGTCAAACCACAATCTTATAATAGTCATCTTAGACCCTAATCTAACTTGCTTAATATTCTTCAAAGAGGACATTAGCACCACATTTATGACACTCCACCCACATGGTGCTAGTGTCCCCAACTAAGCATTATTATCCTTAGCTCTAGATCTTCCCGATGGATAGTTTTTCAAACATGTACCCCTCTTAAGGTTATTATAATCATACTTTATTATCCACAAAAGCAATAAAACCCTATAAATACAAGTTTAATCCACCTCTATTCACTATATGGAAAATAAATGCAAAAACTATTCAAACCAAAGATAAAGTTGAGCAAAATCAAGTTATTTAATCCTTACTCTGCCATACTTCTACATACTACCATCTACAATATCCCTAATCCCAATTTTCAAACATTTTAAATATCAAACACATTCAAGGCA
Organism: Torreya grandis; assembly: GCA_037957365.1. Classification (NCBI taxonomy): domain Eukaryota; kingdom Viridiplantae; phylum Streptophyta; class Pinopsida; order Cupressales; family Taxaceae; genus Torreya; species Torreya grandis. The sequence continues at coordinate 630,959 of JARHVA010003596.1, read as the reverse complement.
CCCAAGCTTACTCTAATTCTAGAATTCATTTGCACTTGCATTAATCACTAAGTGGGAGAACTACATCACACTTGATCCCTCTTCAAATTATTGGTATGTAGGAAACTCTCTTCATAGTTTTGTGTTGAAGATGTCTATTTGATCCTACTAATTAACACATAATTATTTATCATGCCATACTTACAAGGAGGATTAGAGTTTTCACACTAAATTAGTTTTTTTAGGCATACACATAACTCTAGGTTTTATGCATGTAGGAATAAGAGCTACAAACACAGGCACAAGTGCTCCCAAAAAATAAGAGTAGTCATAAAAAGGGGACACTAAATCCACCTAAATGATAATACACAAACATGGTGTTACTATCCATATTGGTCTCTACTATCTAATTAGTAGATGAACACCAGAATCTTGTTGATGACACAAAATTACCTAGATCTCAATTTTTAGAACCCAAATCATTTGCAACAATCAATTTTTAGATAAGTCTTTATTTATGCCTATTTATTTGTATTTTTAGAAATTTAATTGCTATAATAAATTATTACTTAATTATTGCATATTTATTTGACTGGTTTAGACATCTTAGCCCTTTAATCTAAGCATAGGATTTTCATAATAAAACCTTGAAAGGTTAAATCAAATAGTTGCAAATAAGTCCTCAATAGTGTATATGCATCAGCATGTGGATTATTAATGTGATCCCTTCATCTTAATAAATATCAAATGAGGATTAGTATAATCCCTTCATATTTTCTCTAAGATTAAGGGTGGATAATTCTCCTTCTAATATATTTATGATAATTTATTTAAACACTTCATCTTGTTTCCAAGATGAAGGGTGAAGAATCATTCCCAAGAAGTTACATGGATCACCCATGTGGGCCCTTCATCTTGTTTCCAACATAAATGTTTGATAATTCTCCTAAAATATACCACAAGATTCATTAAGATTCTTTCATCTAGTCTCCAATATGAAGGGTGGAGAATAATCTTATAAATTAATTCACTTGTCAAATTGATTGGCTCACAAAAGCATATTGCATAGGATATCAAGATTCCTTCTTGAAATAAGATGCCCCTTGGAGGGAAAATAATAATTAATTAAATGAAAGTAAATTAAAATTATATTTTTAATATAAAAATGATTTATACATGAGGGAATTAATTGTACTAATTGATCAGTGAAGAAGAATTAGTGATTTGACCATAATAGAATAATTAACCAAAAAAATTGACCAAAATGAGATAATTTAATAGATATAATATTGTGAATTATCCCACCTATAGATACCCCAAGTTAAATTTAAATGTGTACATTAGATGAACATATAACCACAAACTAGATTGTGTGCAATTGCTTGGAATCGTTCCATTTTGTAATTTTGACATTGAAGTGTCTACATTTCCATGTAAGATGTAGTTATAATGGTTTCAAAGAACAAAGGTGTGAACATATATCCCATGCCTCCATTATAAGTATGAAGTGGTGATGTACTTAAGGGGATGGTTGTTAGTATATGGGGATGACCCATAGTTCTAATAGCATGATCAATAGATGGACCTGATTATTCATCTATAGTTTTTTTTAGTTTATAATATGGTTATTAGGATCTCATCAAGATCACGTAGGTTTATTTGGATATGGTTTTAAAACATAGCAATAGCTTGTACTTTTTTTTGGTCTATTTTTTCATGTTTATCATTTTCATTAGATTCATCATTATCATGCTTAGAATTAATCTGTATAATAATTTTTCAATGTGTGTTTCAATTTATTTGTTGGTATTTTCATTAGGTTAAGGATGTGCTTCTTCATTTTTTTGAGCCATCTTATTTGAATAAGGAGGAAGATATTTATGTTTGATAGAAACACTGAGTAATCTAGGAATACACGTAGGTTACATATGAATGATAGAAAAAAATTGAAAAAATACAATAATAGAAAACTTTAAAAGGGTGAATAACCTAGGATAAGATAGGGTTTGCATAAATATATGGGTTCACAAAATATTAACCCTAAATTGAGATGTGTCAATATAGTATAGGGTTAAAAATATAGAAATGATTAAGCACAAGGGTGATAAATAGATCTATAACAGGGTAGTTAGCTATAAAAATTAGATAAATAATATTTTGAATTTAAATACTAAGATATGCTTGTAAAGTATAGCTGTTGATTGATATTTTGGCAAACTAGAAACAAGAGTACTTAATTGGTTTACTGTATACATGTAGATCTGGGCTGTAATAGGCTAAAAGTGGATTGGATCATGATCATAAAATATTCATCATATTTTATAAATTTTCGCTATATGGCCTCAGATGTTTGCATTAGATTTGGATAGTTACTCGATGTTAATTTTTAACATGGATATAGGTATTTGATATGAACTATCAATTGTATCTAGGTGTGACCACTTGAAAACTTCTAGGTTTTCTATCGCCTTTACTCTTTATGTTTAGATATCACACAAGGTCATCACTCTTTGTCAAATGATCAAACCCTAGCTTTCACAGTTATAGTGATTATAGTAAAATGGGTTAGTGGCCACATTGTGTTGAACTACCCTAATGACCCCTTTGTTAATGGGTGTTGCCTATACAACTAATACTTTGAAAAGGACCTCAGACTTATGTATTTTTCCCCTATGTGTTAGCTTGTGTATGTATCAAGATGCAACATGTTGTAAGCAAGTTTATAGAGTGACCTAGCTTCTAACCTGGAAAATATGCCTCATCGAATGCTCCTTCAGTACATCAGACCTATAGATGGGTTGTCCCTATGAATAATATTTAAATAGGAAAGAATAAGGAATATTTTCTCACTTAAACGTTTAATTAAATGTTTTTGGTAAGTTATTTTGTGAGTTTATAGGTCTATGTTAAGTGAGGAATGAAAGAGGATTGATCTTGTCTATATATTAATCCCTTTTGGAAATATTTTTGTTAAATCACTTAGGTTGACCACAAGGATACATTAAAATTGAAAATTTGATAACTTTATGGAACTTAAAACTTAGTTTGGCACATGACGCTAGCATTAATGTAGGTGCCTAGCTTGGATGCATAAGTCTAGGAAACTAAAAAATTGGTATATGTCCAAAACTTGTAGATGATGATAATAACCAAGTTTATATCATTTTTATAAGTGGTTAGACTAAGAGATAATCAATAGGCACAAGAGATAGTGGATTTGAGCCTTTTGGTAGCAAGAAGGTCTTAGAACTAAAGGATACAACCATGATAAGTACTTTCCAAGTATACAAGACTATGGTGCTATATAATTTATATTTAGTATCTACACTTTTCCTTGTTTGGTAAAAATATCTCTAATGCACACTTTATAAGCATTATCCCAAATCTTAAAATTCCCATTGGGATATGGTATAATAATAATTGAATTTGAAGTTAGTAACTCTTTCAACTTCATGGAGGCTTCCTCACATTGAGAAGACCACACAAATTTTCTCCCTTTCTTTCATAAAGAAGTAATTGGGTTAACAATTATATAAAAAATAAACAAACCTTCTATATTAGTCTATTAAACACATTAAACTATGCAATTCATGCATAATTTTATGAGTTGGTCATTCCCTAATGGCTTTGATTTTTTTAGGTTCCACTAAGAAACCTTCCTTTGAAATGATGTGTCCCAAGCAATGAGTCTCATTTTGGTAAAATGATCTTTTTGACAACTTCCCAAATAAATTATGTTTCCTTAGTCTTTTTGATATAAAGCATTAGTGATGTTCATGGTCTTTCTCATTCTTGGAATAAACCAAAATATCATCCATTAACACTAGCATAAAGTGATCGAGAAAATCCTTAAACACGTTATTCATCAAATCCATAAAGGTATTAGGAGCACTAGTTAAACTAAATGGCATAACCATGAAATCATAATGGTCATACCTTAATATAAAGGTTATCTTATACACATTTCATCCTTGATGCAAACTTAGTGATACCCTGATTGAAGATTAATTTTAGAGAACACATCAACCACTTTAATTTGTTCAAAAAGATAATCAATTCTTGGAATGGGGTACTTATTCATGATAGTGACCTTATTAAGCATCCAATAATAAATGCAGATCCCCAAGGTGCCATCTTTCATCTTAACAAAGGCAACTAGATCTCCCAAAGGAAATACACTTGGCCTTATCAACCCTTTTTCTAATAGTTATTGAAGTTGAATTTTGAGTTCCCTCGAATCATCCACATTCATCTTATATGGATATTTGGATGTAGGTGGTGATCCATATACTATATTAATATAAAAAATGAACTCCATACATGGAGGTAAACCTAGAAGTTATTTTGTAATACATCCTCTAAATCCCTTCACATAGGATAATATTTTAAACTAGGCCCATTCCCATTATAGAGCTCATTTAATTTCATCATGTATTATTTATATCCCTTTCTAATATCTCTTTTCAATTGTAATTCTAATAGAATATTTTTGGCCATAGGATTCATTGTCTTGGAGTTCCAATAGATTAGCCTAGTCATCAAGGAATTGCACCTTATTTTTATAACAATCAAGCTTCACTTGATGTTCTTATATCCAATCCATGTCCAACATTAGGTCATAGAATTCAAGGGTGCTAAAAATAAATTTTATCGAGTCTTAAAAACCCCTAAATCTAATTTAACTTGTTCTAAACGTTTCAAAACAACCACCCTCTTACTAGAGCCAAACTCTACCTCCCATCCTTCTCTCAATTGAAAAAAAAATGGTTTTCTTTTATTATAAATAGAAGGGGAAATGAAGATATCAGTATCCCCAAAATCAATGAGGATATCCAAAGAAAAACCAAAAATTATACCTTTGGTTTCAATAGGCATTGCCTAGAAATCAATATTCATATTATCCACAATAACATAAACTCAGTGATTTATAAGATGATTACCCTTACTTATTTATTTAATGATTATCACCACATTCTTAACATTCCATAATTGTTTATAGAATCAATAGAATATAATTCACTCAAGTAGCAGGGCTATAGGAGTTAGTTTATTACTAAGTTTGATTTTCATCAGGTTGCCTAACATAATATTGAGGCTTAGAACCACTATTAGAGTTCTAAAAAAATTAATAATTGTTGTTGTACCTAGAAACACCTTTCTTAGGGTCATATTTCTTAAAATTCTTATTGTTTGGAAGATCAAAATTCTTGGACTTATATGTTAGTATGTTATTATGATATTCTTATTTTTCCTTCTAGCAAGACCTTTATTTCTCCTCTGCATGATATGTAGATTCTATGGTAGTAACCAAAATATTATGGTTTGTCATGTTAACATATCATGAAATCCCAACATATATTTCATTACTTTGGTTTCTTTATCATGCATGAATTTTCTCATATTCTAGAATAGTCATTGTTCCTTGTTTTAACAATTAAAATTTGGTAATCTTTTGCTCTTCATAATTCCCATTCAAGTACCTTTTCTTAGATTACCTATCAAAATTATCCCAATAAATTCATGGGATTGTGTCCTCTAAGATCACATAAGTGGTTCCACCATAAGGTTGTATCACCTACCAACTTGAAAGCTCTTATGCAAGCCTTAATGTTAGAACCTATTGTTGTGCAAAGTGAAATAGTTTTGTAAATTCACCAACCATGCTTTAATAGCATCACCAATTTATCTACCAAAATAGGTATGTGGATGGAGTTTCTTAATTTATTTAATGATGGGATTCACCACATCATGTTGCCTAAGATTTTTTCCCTTGACACCCTCTCCTACTCATTTCCTTCTTGCACATTTTCCAAGTTTGCCAATATCTAGCCATAGGCTTGAATTTACACCTAGATGTTATGAATCACACCCATAATATCATTTAGTATAACATTCTACCAAACATTACCTTCTACATTATTGTTAATGCTAACATGATAATCTTTAGCATGCATATTTCTATTATTGCCTCTGATGTCATTATTACCAATATCCATATTGACATCATGATCGATAATGTGATAATCAACATTGTTGTGATCCACATTCCCATCATCATTACCTCTATTGGCACTATTCTCAGCATTACCTTTGTTGGCTCATGTCCTCACCATCCTGAGAAATACCAACAATTTTTTTTCCACATGCTTCTCAGAGATCCCTAGTGAAATAACTAGGCTTTGATACCACTATCATGAACCTCAAAAACCTAACTATAATTTTTTTGAGTTATAGGGTTGTGATTCTCAAACTCCAATAATCAACCATCTTCACCAAAGGTAGTTCTAAAAATTTCATGAACTAGGTACTAGGTTTATACATCATGGTAATGTGAAATTCAATTAAAATTTAATAGACTTACCTTACTCGATAGTCAACATATACCTACTCACATATAAGCACAAGTAACGTCATGTTTTACTAGGGTCACAATAGTAACACAATTGTTCTTATCTAAAATAGATTATATTGTTTTCAATATTTATTAATGCATCATGGTAATGTGAAATTTAATTAAAATCTAATATACTTACCTTATTCTCTAGTCATCATATACCTACTCACATATAAGCACAAGTAACATCATGTTTTTCTAGGGTCACAATAGTACCACAATTCTTCTTATCTCAAATAGATTATATTATTTTCAATATTTATTAATGCATCATTGTAATGTGAAATTCAATTAAAATCTAATAGACTTACCTTACTCGTTATTCATCATATACCTACTCACATATAAGCACAAGTAACATCATGTTTTACTAGGGTCACAATAGTAACACAATTGTTCTTATCTCAAATAGATAATATTGTTTTCAATATTTATTAATGCCACTAAAATAATTTTCATAAATCTGATTAGATACACAAGAGGTAAAATTTGAACTTAGAGCATTACTCTATAAGGAAATTAAATACGCTAAACATAGTTTCAATAATACCATTAATACCCATTCGATTAGGGAAGAATTATAAATCTCATCTTAACAAATCTAATGCATTCTCAATTAGACCTTAGTAAGCGATTTCACCCCATTGAGTTATTAAGGGTATCCCAATCAAACTAAATTATTCAATATCAACATATAAAACCACTTGCAGTCTCATAGAAAGGCTTAGTAACTGAATGGGTTTTGGCTCATCAACCTCTCATTATCTATTGAGTATGTTTTCTTAATTAATTTATTTAACTAAAAACATACGATTCAAGTTGACATTCAAATAGTGACTTATAATACAACATCCTTAATTCAATGCCCAATTTGATATTTTATACAAGAAATAAAATTTAATAAATAAATTTAGGATTAAATTGAAAAATAGAACTCACCAAAACTATCTTAATCCCAATTTGCTATCATGCCACTATTTGGGGGCTTTTTGCAATGAAGGAATTAAAATTAAGTTTTTAGATCCCATTTGACACTAAAAGATGTTTAAATTAGAATCTATATTATCAAAAATACCTCGTTCATTCCCAAATAATGTTTATTCATAAAAATAAAAATACGATAAGAATCATTTATATGAAATCAAGTTTGGGACTCCCTTTAGTAAACAAATAGTGTATAATTTTCAAGTGCATGCCACAACTGATCATAAAAAAATGAAGACCATTTTAAGATTGCATAAGAACTTTATTAACCAAATCAAATAACTTGGTAATTACATAATAATCTAACACAAGTCCATATAAATGAATCTAATACAAACTAAATGCATTGTTGCATTGTATTCAAATGTCAATTACTCAATCGATCCACTCAATAGATGTTAACATTATACTATTTTAAATCAACATTTCATGTAAACAAAATGCAACTAAATCATCACCTATAGCTAAGGATGGTAAATGAAAATATTTCAAATTAATCAATATAGGTTTTTTATCAATTCTCAGTTGAATGTAAATTAAACCAAGTTCTAAAATTGATCAACATGGAATTTTCATTGATGCACAGTCAAGTATGACTAAACCACATTCAAATTTTACAACATAGAATTAGATGTGAATGATCATTGAAGAACAAACTCTATGCAATCAATAAAATCATATAAATTTACTTAATACCAATTTTCTAATAGTAAAAGGATGTATTACAATTACATCTACAATGGATAAGGATAAATAAACAAATTCCTATATACATGATAAATCATAAAATTAAATGATTTGGACATCAATCATCAGATATTCAATTACATTATTCAATGTAGCTAACCATTTTATAATAAAGAGGTTACAATGACAAAAGTTATAAATTACAAATAGGAGAAATCTTGGTAATGATGCCATACAATTTAAACTTCATTTTCCTCTACAAATCATTGGCACGAGCTAAAGGATTGAATGTTATCACTGCTATGATCCCTTTTTTTAGAATCAAAATAAGATGAAAGAGTCAAATGACCCTAATGAGCCCATCCATGAGGTAAGAAATATCCATACTCACCCAACCATCGATTTGGGTCTATAAGGAGTCATATGAAATCCATCCACATAATATAAGGGAAACCAAACCAAAATTGCAAGAGCAAGACCATGTCTGATAACCAAGGACTCAAGAAATAGAAAAAAAGACTCATATCATAATAGAATACATAAGCAGTCTCACACAAACTTTCCAAATGAGTTCATGGTAGATATTCAACTTATTTATAGCCATATATGGTAAATATGCACTCTAAATATCTCACATAGTGTAAAAAACATTCCATAGTTTAGTGTCAAACATCTTATTGATAACCCACAATGGAATCGTATAAATAAGGACACTTTTATTAATGTGTTATAGTTTCACCCTTTGAAAAATAGAATATCTAATGACTCACTTATTCATGTAAATATATAGAATACAAACACATTCTAGGGTCCATCATGTTCTCATTCAATAGAAAGACCAAATGGAAATTGAAAAATAGAGAGTCTAATGTTACATTCACATTTATGAAAAAATATGAGAGACAGGACTAATGTGAGGTTTTTGAAACTTACCCTTCTCAACTAAAATTGTGTTTCTTTTTCTCATTATGTTTCCTCTTTATCTCTCCTTTCTTGCTCTCTTTCATCTTTGTTATCTCATTTCCCACCTCCATTTTTCCTTCTCCACTTCCATTACCAACTCCATGTTACCATATTTTTTCATACTTCCATCATGGTTCTCTAAATCACTAGGCTCATCAGTGCAATGACAGCCTATGCATGGAAAGCCATGGAACCCTAGGTTACTCTCCATAAATTTCTAGGAGTTGACCAAAGCACCAAAAATAATGGCTCATCAAATACACCTTTTTTCCAAGTCTTTGGGTCAAATCATTTCAAAACCATCATCATTCCAAATAGAATTATTAAATCCCACGCAATTTAATATGCATGTTAGCATCCACTATGACCCCCTTCATGTGTCTTTTGTTTATCAAAAAATTTAAACTCTAATACCCCAAAATGGTCCTAAAAATGGTCCCATTTAGTGGAAAACAATTTTTCCAAGTGCATTAGCATTCCTTCAAGCAAGGCTTTCAATCCAAGATATAAGTTATTTTATAGTAAGGTGATAGACCCCAAGGTCTTCCCTTACATAGTTTTAACACTAAAAAACTCACAATTGGCCATGTGCTAATGATGGATTCTAATAATATACAATTAAATCATGCACAAACAACACAAAATTAACTCAAACATGAATAACATAGAACAAGATGTCCCAAAACTAAAAACACAAGACTTGGTGGACACATTGCTCTTAAATGATTACCTTTTTAAATTTTGTTTACCTGCATGAGATGGGAATGACATTTTGGTGATCCTTCCAAGCATAACCTAGCTCATTTTTCAGACATTTACTTGTTATCATGAAGTGACATTAGTAGTACTAGCATATAAAAATAATCATAAAATCATACAAAAATAATATATCAACTAATGAAATAAAGTTTGAAAAAAATTAATAAACATGAATCAAATAAAATAGATGCATTATAACCTTATTCAAACTCAAAAATAATAATTAAATCACATTAAATAGTGAGATAACCATTAACATCATAATCTACCTAGGTTAGATATAATAAGGAGATCTCGATCTATTGTAAAAACCATTATGTGTCATCTTCTTCACTTATAACCCTAGCTCAATTGACCACAAATGATAATAGATAAAATTTAAAAATGGGTTATAAATTGAAGCTATGATATACTTTAACACCCCTTGTGTTGAGCGTTGCCTACATATCAATACTTTGAATAAAGACCAAACTTCATGTAGTTCTCCCATGTTATAGTGGTGTGTGTGAAATATTAGTGTAATGCTAGATGTTTGTGTAATTATGGTATGATTAAGTGCTTCAACCATGACTTGTGACCTTGGAGGTGTACTCAAATTTAGTTCAGAGCTATTAGGGTTGTATGTATTCAGAATTGAGAGAAATAAGGAATTTGCTCTCAATGTGCAATTATAATTCTCATGTTTTTCAATATGTGAGCCTCTTGTGGGAAAAATGACTTGAAAACATGATGTTATAGTGATCAATATGGAATTTATTTGGATAGGGCTTGATAAATTTATGGGATAACTCATTACATGATTTCAAAATTGAGTAAATAGTCATTATTTGGTGAGAGGGCATGGCTAGCAAAACTAGACATTATCGGGAGTATGATAGTCTAAACGGTGTGTTATTTTTTCAAGAGAAAAGATAACTGAGCTAGAAGTATGGATCATCCATGGGATAAATGACGTGATTTTAATAAATAATAGGGAAATTTTAATATCATTAGTTATCTATTATAATGTCACTTTATAATTTAATCTGAGTACAATATATCCCAAAAAACTAAATGAAAATAATGAAGGCATTGTATACACTAGAATAACTCCAAATAAGGAGATTATCAACCTATCAAAGAAGTCATCATAAATAATAAGATTTACTTCAAAAATAAGAGAGTAGTGTGGGCCAAAAACATAAGTATCACAAAAAAATATTCAAATAATGCAAGACATCAGGCTCTACCAAAAATGCATCTACAAATGTACAAATAAATGAGCATGAGTATACTAAAGTATTTTTATGAGGGGATTTGACCACCTATCAAATCTAACCTCATCTTAGGTCTTCAATAAGTAAAAATCATATAAAAAATTTAATATTTAGTTTAGTTAATAATGCATCCATGATAGAGTGTAATCAAGAGGGTGAAATCAATGAAGGAGAAAGTTTGTTTGCTTGTGAGGGGGATTGGACACCTGCCAAACTAGGACTCATCCTCTAGTTTTTTGATAAACAAGATTGTAAAAAATTACGTGGCTAATAAATAAATAAATACAATGTCTCCTTATGTCTCCCAAATACCAAATATTATTTTTAATTAAAAATAATCAAAAAATCATCCAAAGATATTATTTTATTAAAAAAAAAGGTCCCTTTAAAAAATCTCCCCACAAGGATTTTTTTAGTGAATAGTGCCATGGTCAATAAAACTATAATAAATTTTGCAATTCATAACATTAGAAAAAATTTAAAAAAAACTAAAAAGATAAAAATAAGGCACACAAAACCCATAAATTGTTTTGAGTGATCATTTACTTTTTTCTCATAATTAAAGAAAGAAAAGTCACATTTTTCAAAATAGTAATTCTCAATAGAACTATGATAACTTTTGAAATTATTAATACAATTAAAAATTTCAAAATTTTATATAAATTAAAAAATAAGGTGCACAAAATCCAAAAAATGTTTTGAGTGATCATTTATAGTTTTCTCATAATCTGATAAAGAACATTCATTTTTAATCAAAAAATGGATTTACAAAAAACTTATAGATCTTGTCTCTGATATCTAACTGGGATGAAATTAGAGGTGATTATATTTTTATCAGATAATATGGATGCATTGGTGACCTTTGATTTAATCCTATAATCTTTAAAATTTACTTTTAATAAAAAAACACAAAAAGAGGAAGTCCCCCCAAAAAACAAAAATTTATTTCACACCTTTCTAATTCACAACGAGAAGCTAAGGAGATAAGTAATGGTTGTTAGATACCACTCTAAAACTATGAAAGAGTTTTAAAAACTCTTACCCAAGTTCAAATCTACAAACCATTACCATAGTAAAATCTATTGATATGTTGCTCAAAAAAATATCTCAGTCTATTATACAAAAATAGATCATCCAATGATAAATACTATATATCTTTAGAGCTTCATAAATACAAAGAATTATCCTTGCATTTATAGTCAAGGAAGATCAATCCTAACTAAGAGATCAAGCTAAATGATCAATCATAACTAAGAGATCAAGCTAAAAATTAAACCTAGGACTAAGAGATAACTATCCCTAAAAGATATAAACAACTATAAATTATCCACATAATATCTAAGAGATAAATATGTAATATCTCATAATATCTAAAATAAAATCAATGAAATTTATACACATAAGTGGTGGGAAAAATAAATTACATAGGTGAACATGAGCTAAGGTAAACAATCTACTCTAACACTAGAGAGGGTAGGACCCTTGGAGATTTCTTCTTTTTTAAAGACTTGGATGGGATTGTGCATGCCCCAATTCTCATTAATAAGTGAGTGTGCTTAATAAATAAAGCTGTATTTAACTCCATCATTTCATATCCAAAGTGGTGAAGTGGTTATAATCCTTGTATAAATTTTAATAGATTATTTTGGTGAAAAAAATGGTGTAAAAGGTAAACCAACCATTCCAAATGGAATAAAGCTCATTTAGGAAAAACTAAGTATTTTTTCTAAAATTTGATTCTATATATCTATTTTAATCTAAATTATACTTCATGTGATTCTAATAATTTATAACAATGACTATTTATTGTTTGGTGGGGTAATAGAGTGTTTTTTAGACATGGTCAACCTACGACCTTGTCTAGATGAAGCATTGTTGTTTAAAATTACTTTATGGGTATTTGTGGGTATGAATCATAATCAACTATGTAAAACCTAAACAAAATTGTTTATGTACAACATTGGATTGTAATAACTTATTCTTTAAGATAAGTCACTATGTATGCCCCTATTTTGAGATGAGTTATGGAGCCTACACAATAACTTAACTCAAAGGAAAGGTTATGCAAGAGATATTATGAAAAGATGAAAATTTGAGTACTAGTGATAAAATAGAGGATCATGACATCATTGTATTAAACTGAGTAAAAATTTTAATGTAAAATTCATTTAGAAACAAACATACAAAGTGGTATTTGTCAAGATAGATGTTAGCAATGAATCACACATGTAAATGACCAAATTTGAGGACTAAAAGTTAAATGGAACTAATCAAGGAGGGATGCATGATATTTATCATGGCATCGATAAATAAGGAAGATGCATGATTTCCATCATGTCATCAAAAAATGAGCAAGTAAAGAACAAACAAGTGTCATGGCCATGATGCATACATATAATTAGTACATACAAAACACATAAAACATGTAATATAAGGCCAAGGGGAAACATATAAGGGATATATTCAAATATCACTCACACAGACATAGAAACATATAATAGGCTTAGAACTACACACAATGACATGTTCAAATATCCAAAAGCCAAAATAGAGGATACACATAAGACATGAAGTGAGAAAGAAAACATGAAAAACATACATGAATATATGTAATTTGATCGACATAGGTAACTTATAACATCAGTATATTCAATAACTTAAATGTCCAAGAAAATAGTAATATGAATGTAAGTTACCAACATTGAATATTTTGCACAATGTAAAGAATTAAGGTAGGAATAATAAGGGATACCCAAATAATGATAGAAATTGTGTAAACTTATTCCCCTAGTGAGCTTGTTGAAGTTTAAACAAGTTATAAGAGGCCTAAGACTTTTTTTAAATTTGAGAATTGTTAGCTTGTGTTCACTAGGATGATACTAGTAGAATTAGATAATAGCTCTATGCATTATTTTTTGGGCATATCACTTTTGTCTATTTAAAATTTTTGAGTCTAAGATAGTGAAATAACCTACAACTATGTTTTTAAATGAAAACATGTATATTTTACATTCACTCATGTACAATTTTTGAAGTATTTTTTATAAAAAAAAATGGATATATAGAGAAATATTGAGTATACCAAACACAAATTAATTGATACAAATAAACTACACAAATTATGCATAATAACTAGGTTTTTATTTTCTAGAATATTTTATATTTTTTTCATATATGAACTAAAAGAATAGAGAGGGATATGAATGGATGGGTCTTGCAAGGGAATCATAATTAATGGGTCATGTGTCTAAGATAGGAATTATCACCTTTCATGAATGGAAATTATCATATTTTAGTGACTAAACTGAGTTGAATTCAAAATATGAATACCAATTCCCCTCTATATCATAGGTGCCTATTTCTATCTAATTTTCATTTTTTCTTAAGTGTGAAAAGAAGAAACTAGTTAAGAAGGGTGTGTAGAAGAATACCTATTGAATGTGTGTATGTTGAATCCAAAATTTGTGAGAACTCCTCTTTGGTTAGGGAATAATTACCTATAATAATAAATCATTACCATAAAACTTGTTGGTTAGAGAAGTAGTTGGGTGGATTGCCTAGCGTGAGCTAGATCCTAGAAGCGAAAAATTTCTAGGAGGCTATCAATTCACCTACTTTCAACACTTAAGTTTGTGAATAAAAAGAAAAGAAACTTAAATTTAAAATATAAAATAACTATAATTAAATACAATTAAATAATAATAAATAACTAAATTAAGACAATAAATTTAAGTGATTTTAAAACAATGACTAAATAAAGAAACTAATGTTGAAAATTAGTCAAGACAAGGCTATGGTTTTGGTTTGGAAATTTAACAAGGGATTAAAGAAAGGTGTTTTGGTTGGTTGATAAATAGTTAAGGTAATAAAAAGGTAAATATTCAAATGGGATAATTTTATGAATGGTTTATGAGGTAAGAAGGTAAGTAGTTAAGATGGCAAAAGGGGAAGAGGATAAGGAGGGTAAAAGTGGCAAAGGTGTGAATGGATAAAATATGGAAAGGGAGCAAATGGATTGAGATAATGAAATGACAAAGGGATAAAATGGATAAGTGGGGATGAAGAGATTAAAAATCAAAGGGAATGATAAGATAAAATTAAATAAATAAAATTAAATGTTATTTTCTAAGCTTCAAAAAGAATGTTTTTGTTTATGATGTTGTTGAAGATGTCTTGAGGAAATTTTGATAGAGCTTCATTGCTTTGAATTATTTTCCTCCAAGATGTGTATGACCTCCAAAATTATTACCTCCTTCAAATACCTACAACAAGATGTTAATAACTAAAGACTAACTTCCAACTTAACCTTGGGTGAAGGAGAGGGGGGCTATTTATAGAATTTATTGTCAAGAACCATGCCAAAAGAGGGAATAGTAGAAGTATGGCACCATTTCCCATGTGGTGAATGAATGAGTCAAATATGAGGTCAGTGGGGTTCCTATTTGGGTTGGTGAGTCTCCCACTTACACAAGAGTCTAATTTTGAATGGGAATCATGCACATAGGTCTAAATGAGGCCAAAGACTTTTCACCACCATTTTTTATCTTCATCCAAGCACTTAAAGAGATGGCACATAAAATGTGGCATCATTTTCCATGTGGTACATGAATGAGTCAAACATGAGGTTGGTGGGGATTTCCATTTGGGTTGGTGAGTCTCACATTTGGGTTGAAAATTCAAAAATGGGTGCCCTTTGTATTTCCCAAATCACTAAAGAGGTAGATATCTCATTTTGAAGGCCACTTTCATGTGAAGGAAAAATACATGTTAAATGATGGCCCCTGAAGGGAAAATTCACCTTATTTCAAGGGGATCTTTGTGATGCTTAAATAAGGTCATTAAACACCTTAGGAAAGGTTACCATGTAGGGTATGATCTCCCAAATCAAGCCACCTCACTTTTAAGCCATGTCACTTGCCATATCACTTGCCATGTCACTTGCCTTGTCACATGCCATGTCATCATGAATAGTGATAGTGGCTCCCATAATGAATAGTGAATAGTACTTTCAAATAGTATTTTTGAATATGATAATAGTGATTGAGTTAGGTTAAAAGGGTTGGTTAAGGGTTAAGAAGGTTTAGGGGGTCTATAGGGGGTCCTGAGGCATTTAGTCATTGAAAACTATAAGTGTAGTTTTTTAGTGTCTACATTTTACCCCTTTTTTTTATACAAATTTGAATTAAAAATATACAAAATAAAAATCAATTGCTTGGTCAAAGGTCAAGATGTTTCATGTATAGGAGGAGGTATTCCCCCTCAAACTAAGAGTTAATGAGGAAAGTCCAAATCGGGTGAAGGTTTGATAAGTAGTTGGTGGGGAGACACTAGGTGGTGCCACAAGGTAGTTGGGCATATGAAATGATAATGGGTTCAGAAAATGTGACTAAGTGTAATAGTCAAGATTGTGTAAAGACTAAAGCTGCCAATGTTGATAAAAAAAAGGGTCAAGTTCTAGATAGACATATGATAGGTTAACCGGTCCACAACATTAGTCATAGTTTATCAAATTAAGCTTATCGAGTCATCTAGACAAGGTCAATGTTGTTCATAGGTATCCAAGGTAGGAAGTACTCCTATATAAAAATATAATTAGTCTGGTTGCACATGAGGTGGGGCATAAAAAGGGAAACGTGGCAAGCATAGTCAGTCCAATCAAAAGGACCAAGGCAAGGTCATCATAAAACATGCAAAGAGGTCAAGTTAAAAATGGCCAATGTCAAGGTAGATGTGGGCAAGTGGGTTGGTTGGTTGGAATGGAGTGGGCAAATTGATGTTGCCTACATAATTTCATGGATATAATGTCCAAAATAAACTTCAGGCCTAATGTAGTTCTTTTAAGGTTGAGAGTGTTGATTAACTTGGTTTCCCCAATTTGATATCATGCAGTTAGGTCTAATTGAATGATGTTGGAGAAAGGGAAGCTCTAAAGGGCAAAAAATATGGGTATCAAATAGTTTTCTGATTGGTTTGGTAGAAATGGTGGATGAGATTACCTAGGATGTAATTAGATGATTACTTTAACTATGTAAAAAGAATTTATAGCCATGGATAAGCAGGTTCAAGCATGAAATTTATACCACCATTTTAAAAAAGGGAGAAATATGTTTTACCAAGCTTTAAAAAATTTGGCACTACTCAAAGTGTCGATGTGACCCGACAAATTTTGTCATCACCATCTAAATAAGTTGACATTGTGCACACTCCATAACAATGTAATTAATAGGCTATGGAAGGGTATTATTCAATGATTTATGGAAGCAAAGTAATAGAGTGGATAACTGAGAAATGGTGACGATTCAAACCCTTGACCCTTAATCTAGTGGGGCCCTAAAATAAATAAGCATTAAGTTTTGAGGGAATTTGGAGAAAGACTCTCAGGGGTTTTGGAATATTGAGTGAGGTGAATAATAATAATATTAATTAAATGAGGGAGAAATTTGAAATAGGAAGGAAAATAGATGGTGTAAATGGAAAACTGAGAGGGAAAATAGAAGAAGAATGTACAAAGATAGATAGATTGGGGAGTTGAAAAGGAAGGTGGGAAAAATAGGTTCAAAGAGCAAATAGTTTAGTGGAAGAGGCAACTTCTAGAAAATGTTACTAGGTGGAATATGATTAAATAGAAGGGCTATTACGATACATAGGAGGATGTAGGCTGGGTAGGGAGAATCAAGGGAAATTATTGTCTAGGAGGTAGGTCATGTGAGAGGGTATATCTAGCATCCACACATAGGTACCTAAATCTTCCAGTTGAGGGTGGTTTTAGTTTTGATTCTAACATCTCTAAAGGTCAAAGTAAAAGGGGTTTTAAATAGGTAAGACTAGAGGGGGTGGGGAAGGAATCTTCATCCTGATGGCTTAGTGGTGATCAAGCTTACTTGTTGGTCATATGAGCCTACGAGCTTGTCTAATTGTGTTATAGAGCCGTAAGATCGATATATATCCCAAAGTTGAATGGAATACCTACGAGGCCGTAGCATTCTATGTGTTGTTATCATATAAGAACAAAATTAGTAGAAGATTTAAAAGGGAAAAAGGTGATAGGTAGGTGAAGGGAGTAGGTATAGAGAGACAAAAGAGAGGATCCAAGCTCAATATACAAAGGAATTAAAGGAAGAAAGGGATACACCTAAAGTAATAAACCTAACTAGATTTTATGCATTAAGCCAAGGGCATGGAGGACATGATGAATTAAACAAGGAGATGTACGTAAAAGTAGTACAACTAGTGATCATACTCTAAAGAGCTAGAGGTTGAATGGGATAAAATAAGGGAGATTCAATAAGGGATGATGTGAAGGTGGACCAGGAGATGGATGAAGAGATAGGTAGAGAAAATAATGAGGTTATAGATAAAGATGAAGGTGGAGAAGGATGGCAAGAGCCAATCATGGACATATAGGTCAAGAAGAATAAGGAATGTCATCAATGGAGATGAAAAAAATGAAATGAAATAGAGAAAAGAGAATAAAATTAAAAGGTATAAGATGGGGGGTGAGAGATGCACTAAAGAATGATAGATTGGAGAATTAAAAAAGATGGGGGGAGAAGTGTAACAATCATGAAGGGTAAGAGGAGGATGACAAATATGGGAGGCCATGAAAGGTTTGAAAAAAAAGACCAAGGAGAAAATAGTTTGGTGATGAACATGAAAAATAAGGATATATGTGGAAGAAAATGAAATAGAAGAAGAAATGAGTGAAATGAGGACACAAATAAGATGACAAGAGAGTGAAGAAGTAGGTGGTATCTTGACTAAGTAAACATGGATGATGATAAGCAAGGAAATTAACAACAAAGCAAAGTAGATGGTGGTTTTTGAGATGAGAATGGGATGGAAAATGGGAAAGAGGTTAATAAAAATAAGGGGAAGTGAAAGATGGGTGAATAAGAAGCTAAAGAGATAAGGTATGAATCAATCAGCTTATTAGAAGAGGTTGACAAGCTGAAAAGGGGTGAGGTGGTGAATAAATAAGGGAACACAATGAAAGGTCATGAGATGAAAACAAGGGATGAAAATTAGGGATGATAAGAATAAAAAGGAAGAATTGAAGTAGGGATATAAAGCATGAATACTCACATACATGCAAAAGACAAGTGAGTACTGAGAGGAATGCAAAAGGCAAAGGGCAAGAGTTGATAAGAAGAAAAGGGGCAATTATGGAATGCTTCTCAAATGATAAATACCTAGGTAGAAACTATTTGTGGAGGAAAAAAAGAAGACAAAACGTATGAAAGGATGAAAATAAATCAAACAAGAAGAATGGAAAATGGGAAAGGTGGGAAGAGTGGCAAATTTACAAAGAATGGTGATACACGTAAAGAAAAAGTGCAGCAATAGAATTAAAAAAGAATCTTGTAAATGATGTGGAATTGGTGAGGAAAATAAAGTGATAAAGAGAGTACAACAAATAGCCAAGGGTGAGGGGAGATGATGAGGAGGATGAAAGGAGATAAAGGGGATAAATGTCAAGGTTGGTAATAAGTGGAGAGAGGGACAAAAAACATGAAACATGGGTGAAAGAGCAAGCTATGGAGCATGCACAAGGAAAGGTGACAGGGAGATTAGCAAAGCAGAGTAGGTGGTGGCTTTATGGGAAATAAAAAGGGTTAATGAAGAATGATGTCAATCCTTGTGTTAAAAGATATTGACAAGCTAAAAAAGTGGTTAAAATAGATAGACAAGTTGAAGGGAGGGAGGTGGTGAGGAGATAGGTAGAGAAGTGGAGGAAGTGAGAAGGGAAAACAAAATAAAGGATGTGGCTAAGCTAACCTCAGTAACTGAGCACTACCTACATAGTCCAAAAAGACCTCAGGCCAATGTAGTTCTCCCAACAATTAGAGAAAAATAAAGAGGAAGTATTAGTTGATGTTAAAATACAAGGATACTAGGAAAAATCCAAAGCTTCCTTGATATATGATGCCCTCGATAAGAGGGCATTGTTAGCAATAGAAGTTAATGAGAAGGAAAAGGGGAGGGTAATTAGTTGTTAATGGTTAAACTACCCTTAGAAGTCAAGTAGTGCCTATATAGTTGATGGACATTAGGCCAATGTAGATCAACAAGGTTTGGGTGAGTGGTGTTCAAATTGGCTGCCCTAATTTGATAGACCACATGGGTTGGTTTGGGCTAATGGAGAAGGTTTTTAAAAATATCAATTTTTGGTTTTGGTGAAGGTGATGGTGAAAGTGTATGGTTTATATTGGTGAATGGCTACCATAATGATCCCACATTTAGTAGGATGAGAGACATAGATGGGTAAGGTAGGATAAATAAGAAGGGAACACAATATTAAGCACCATAAATGACCTTCATTAGAGTTAATCCAAAGAAGAAGTGTCATTGTAAGGAGGTTTCACCTTTTGAAATTGTGTGAAGGTATAAGCATAGTGATGGTGGCTATCACTATGAGCTGAGTTTTAGGAGGTGGGTGTCTATCAGGATCTACATAATCATGTTGATCAAAGTTCATCATCGCTATGAGCTAATTTTTAAGGGAAGTTTCAAAGTGATGACCTACAAAGAATTTATTTGATGGTCAAATAGATTCTACAAGGTATAAAATTAGTAGGGTGGTGAATGATAAAGGATAGATTGTGTCTAACCTAAGAGATGCATGGGTAGGCTAGATGAAAGGTGACCATGTATGCATCCTCTATCCTAGTTCCTTGGAACCAATGACTTGGGGTTCTGCTAGTTCAGGCCTAACCAACAAGAAGTTGTGTGGCTCAGGAGATTGGTTACACTATTGGAGAAGGAAATCATTCCCCAACTATGGATGAAATTTTAGTTGGCACAAAAGAAAAGAGTGCCATGTTTGAGCAGGTATTACCAATGATTGGGGTCTAACATTTAGAGCCTATGGCAATGGGTTAGTAGTAATAAAAGGGTAGAGGGGATATCAAGATGAATGTATTAATATGAATTCATGGTGACCTACCTCTAATGAAAGAGTTTTTATAGTAGTAAGGATTTAGAAGCTACCATTACCAGCAATAGTGGTAGTTTTGTAGGCATGACCATTGTGGAGGCACATGGATAGAAGCTAATTTATGTCAATTGAGGTAAAGGTGACAATGATCAGGTTCACAAGGATCACAAGATACAAAATAATCAAAGACATCGAATGTGGATTAGATGACAAGGGTGACAAAGGGAAATCATGATGGTGCATGATAACTTTATTGAAATGGCTAGATAGATTGAGGGGTATGTGTCTACACAAAAGGTAAGTAGACATAACCATTTCAAGTAAAAATATTGTTCAAGGGAATCAATGACATCATATGACCTTCCCTGTCGGTGGAATAGAGAATCATGTCTATGAAGAAGAATGGTCAAGTATTCTATTTAAAGAATCTTGATAAGGATGAATGTCTATCATTGAGTTATTTGTTTTTGCAAGTTATAGAGAGTGCAGAGAACTACACAAGGTTGAATATGGTGAATAATGAGAAAAATGGTGGAGATAATCAGTAAATCTTGTGACTTGAAATAATCAATATAGTGAATGTGTGGATCTACCAGATACTACATGTAATGGTGATAATGGAAGTACTACT
Source organism: Torreya grandis (assembly GCA_037957365.1). Classification (NCBI taxonomy): domain Eukaryota; kingdom Viridiplantae; phylum Streptophyta; class Pinopsida; order Cupressales; family Taxaceae; genus Torreya; species Torreya grandis. The sequence goes on along the minus strand of JARHVA010003596.1, from coordinate 609,372 downwards.
AGATCAACCAAAAGAGGAAAGGCACCCACAGCTCAAGCTTGAGGCTGAACTCTTACCTTTGTAGCAATGAAGAAGGTGATAATTTCACTATGCAAGATGCAAGGCTAGAGAACATGACCATTGACCTATCTATGGAAGGAACCCTCACTGTCTAAGGGTATGTGCACTAAGACAAGAACTAGTGGTACATATGTGATAATAACAACTAGAGAAGAGGGATCCAATGGCCATGACAGGCAAGCAAGGTGAAAGACCTATAGTGTAATATGATTTTTTCCTTGTGGGGATGAATGTATAAGAGGAGAAAAGAGTACACCCTTTATTAATCATTGAGATAGGGAATGTTATAGATGATAGTTTAGGGAGCAATCAAGTAGAAGGATGGCTAAACATAAATATAAAGTCACCAGACAATCATCTTAGTGTTTAGGTAGGAAAATAATATATGTAAGGGCCTTAAGTGAAGCATGGATAGTCTGATAACTTTGTATGTGCCATACAACTCCTCACACCCTACATAAAATATTACATAGTTTGTTATGTATAAAATGTTTTGGATGTTGTTCGTTGACTTTTATCATGCTTAAGGTTGTGTGGATACTTAAGAATGTTATGGTTATGGTTAGGATTGGTATGTCTATGGTTGGTTTAATCTTGCTTAATGTAAAAATAATGATTATTGTTGTTGTAACATTGGATGGTAAAAGTCATCATGAAAACATCAACCAAGCACATTAAGAATAGGGCACAATGCTTTGTTTTTGACAAGGATAGAATAGAACCGAAGTGGGATTGGATTAATGAGTATAAGCCCTTCAAATGCTATGCATGAGTGGTCATTAGTTAATAAAGAAGGTTTATTTACCATAATGTGTCAAATAAGCTCTGAATCCCTTGATTTATGGATAGTATAAAGGGAAGATGGGTGATAGGTGGTGTGAAGGGTAATGGGTGATATGTATGATAACCTCATGTGAATTAGTTTGTCCCTTCTATAAGTGACCTAAAAATGGTAATAGACAAGTCCATGTCATATGCTAGATGTAGACTGATCAATACGAGAAGTCTACATGTGAAAGCCGATTGCGGCTTCTAACTTATTATGATTTTTTAGAGTTGATTGCGTATTTCAAGATCATTTAGAATTTGATTTGATTGTGATAATGGGTATTTTTATTTATTTTTGTATATGGGAAGTTGATCAATGTGGAAAGCTTCCAAAGAATTTATCTTATTTTGACAAAGTTAACTTATCCATCCTTCAAGGGAGTGGTCTAAGTTTAGTAGCTTTGTTTAATGCTCTTTATAGTTGTCCTTCAAGGGAGAATTATACCTTATATTTGGTGATTTATTTTGTTTTTGGGCAATTCTCCTTCAAGGGAGCAGTCTACTATGCTTAAGATATTCACCCAAGTAATATTTTGGTATTCAAATTATTTTTAGATGTGATTTTTTTAGACATGGACAAGTCTAATTAGGTTCAAAGGTTTACCTTTATGAGGGAAAATTTTTAACACAATAATTTTAATGATATGAAAAGGTATGGGTTTTTTTTTAGAGATAATGACCATGGGATTCCATCTTGTTAGAGACAGAACCATGATATGGGTAGAGCCATAGTACCCACATTTAGGATTAGGTTATAACCATGATGATTAATCACATGGTTCTATATTGTAATCAATTATCCTTAAAAGGAGAGGAGAAAGATGGGTAAAGGTTAAAATATCATAATCAAGGGATGAGCTTAAGTTATACAAAAGGAGTGAGCTTGATCATTCTTTAACAAAAAAATGGATGCAAATGCAAAGCATCAAGGGACTCAAGTTATAGTTTGCCTTTGAAATAGGAAAAATGATAAGCTCTTGATTCATATTAATGGGTAATGATGTAGGGTCCAAGCCAATTGAAACCAAACTTGCCTCATTTACTCTTCTCCATGTTGGTCACATGTTAGTTTTCCTTTAGGACAAGGTCTCCAATATTGAATTCCCATTGTTTGAGGTACTTGTTATAAGTGTGTTTGATATGCTCTTGATAGATATAGAGGTGGGTGAAGGCTGTTAAACATTGTTCATCAAGTAGTTCAAGTTGAGCTAAATGGTTCTGATGAAAATCTTCCTTAGAAATGAGTTCTTGAAAAGATATGTGAAGAGATGAGATTTAGAATTCAAGAGGCAAGACTACTTTTGCTCCAAATACTAGAGAGAAAGGGATGCACCTGTAGAGGTTTGAATGCTAGTGTGATAGGCCCATAAAGTGAATGGGATATGCAAGTGCCAATCCTGACCTAAAGTACTGACAACTTTGATTAGTATTTTGGTGAGGGTTTTATTAGAGGCTTCCACCTATCCATTTACTTGTGTTTGGTAAGGCAAGTAAAATCTTAAATCAATGCCAAATGCATCACATAAACCTTAGACTTGCTTATTTTAGAATTATTTGACATTATCGGTGATGATCTTATGAGGAACACCAAAGTGGTAGATTATATGATGGTTGATAAAGTCGATATTCTTCTTCACTTTGGTTGAGATAAGAGAAATAACTTATACTCACTTAGTGAAGTATTCGGTGGATGTGATAATGGAGATACACCACTAGGAACAATGAGAGTTAATTTCCCAAATGAGATCAAGCCCCCATTGAGAGAAAGGCCAAAATTCCTTAGATACTTGGAGGTTATTGGCTAGTGCATGATGTAAATTAGCATGTTATTGACATTTAACACAACTTTTTACATAATCACAATAGTATTGGTTCAGGGTGGGCCAATAATAGCCAAGGTAAAGGATACGTTTAGTGATCATTAGGCTAATAAAGTGTCCCCCATAGATCCCATCATGTGTTTCCTTGATGGCATGAGAAGCTTCATGGCTATGTAGGCAATGAAGAAAGAGACCATCAAAACTACATTTTCAAAATATTCCCCCTAGTATGGTTTAATGAGAGATATTCTAAATAAAGGCTCTTTGAGCATTCCTAGAGAGGTTGGGAGGAATGATGGCTAGGTTGAGTAGTTAAGATTTTGGTCATACTAAATATCGAGTTGGGATTCCTCCACATTAAAAATGGTAGGGAGGTCAGATTGGCTATAAGAGGGTGTGATAAAATGATGGATAGTGACAAATATTTTGGAATTGGAAGGTTGAGAAGGGATCTGGGAAGTAAATTAGGCCATTATATCTATGAATTTATTGGTAGATCGGGGAATGGATTAGACAAGGTAATGTTTGAATGATGTTAATAGTTTGTCAACTAAAATTTTATATTTTTGCAAGACATCATTCTTACATTAATAGGATCCATTGACCTAGTTAACCATGAGCTAAGAATCACCAAAGACATGGATTGTCTTAATTCCCAAGGTTAGAGCAGTTCAGAGACCTATCACTAGGGCTTCATACTCAACCATATTATTCATGCATTCAAAGTCAAGTTTGAAGGAGAGAGGAAAGGGTTTTCCAATGAGAGGAATGAGAATAACTCTAGCACCCCCTCTTTGTTGACACTTTGAGCCATTAAATAGCATGGTCATTTGGTGGGCTATGCCATTTTCTTGAAAAAGAGTCACGATAGACTCATCCAAAAAGGCAAGAGGAGGTGGTTAGTTGTTTGGTAAAGGAGCTTAGACCAATTAGTCAATAATGACCTACCTTTTAATCAACTTCTACTAGAATAATTCAAGGTCGAATTTAGCTAGGAGCATGAGCCACTTAGCCATACATTGATTTTGGTATGGTTTAGAGTGCATGTACTTAAGTAGGTCAATATTAGTGATGACATAGGTTTAATGGTTAAGAAGGTAGTGGTAGAGTTTGGTGGCCATGAAGGTCAATGCTAAGTATATTTTCTTAGTATGTATACACCAAGTCTTGTATTCTAAAAGTGTATGGATAATGTAGTGTATAGTTTGCTCTTTGTGTTGTTCATCTAGGTGAGCCAACATTGCCCCTAGAGAATGGTTTGTGGTAGAGATATATAGGTAAAAGGGGTGGTCATCCTTAGGAGGAGTGAGGATAGGTGGTGACAAAAAGTACTATTTGAGTGAATCAAAGGCCTTTTGATAATTGTTATTCCATTTAAAAGTGACATCTTTCTTTAGAAGGTGATGGATAGGTTGGCACTGGTCTAAAAGTTGGGAAACGAAATAGTGAATGGATTGAAGTTTTTCCTACAGGCTATGGAGCTACTTGAGTTTGGTTGGAGAAGGCATGTGAAAAATTGCTCTAACTTTAGTAGGGTCTACTTTGATTCCATGAAGAGAGATGATAAAGCTAGGAAGCTTTCCTGAAAGGACCCCAAAAATGCATTTCTTGAGATTAAGGAAAACATGATAATGGATGAGGCATTCAAATATGATCATAAGAATAGTCAAGTGATATTTTTGGATTTTGGATTTCCCAAGAAGGTCATTCACATAGTCTTCTACAATCTGATGGATGATAACATGGAAGATATAATTCATGGCACATTGGTAGGTTACACCAGTGTTATTTAACTTGAAAGGCATGACTCTATAGTAAAAAGTCTCTAAAGAGGTGGTAAAGGTAGTTTTATGATGATATTTAGGAGCAATCAAGATCTTATTATAACCTAAAAATACATTGATAAGAGATAATATCTCATGGCTGACTGTAAGATCAATAAGCTGGTCAATGTTAGGTAGAGGAAAGTCATCCTTGGGGTAGGTGAGATTAAGATCATGAAAGTCCACACAAATGTGTAGAACTCCAGTGACTTTGGTGATAGGTATGATATTTAAGACCCATTAGGGGTAGTCAATGGGTTGAAATAAGTTTACAGATAGGAGATGTTGAAGCTCTTCTTTGATGAGAAGGGCTATGCAAGGATGAATGCATCAAAGTTTCTATTTAACAGGCTTGACATCAAGATGAGTGATTATGTTATGGGTAGTAATGGTGGGGTCAATCCTAAGTATATCACTGTAAGACCAAGTGAATGCTATGTTGTGGTCTTGGAGGAAAGAGGAGAAGTTCTAAAGTTCTTTGACATTTAGTGATTGGCCCAATTTGACAATGCAGGGGTTATCCAAAGTGCCCAAATTAATATCCATGGTGGATTCATTTGACATGGTCGAGGCCTTAGGAGGAAAGGATTTATGGATAGAATAATCCCCTACATTGAGGTAGGTAAGAATGGAATCATCATCTTGATGTTGGATGGTGTTGATGGTAAGAGAATCGTTATCTAACATTTCAAGGTGTATGAGTGGAAGGACTTTGATTTGGAAACCATTTTGGTAGATGAGAGGGCCCAAACTAATGGTATTGACTAGAAAAAAAAGTTAGGGGGATGATCTTAGAATATTTAGGTGGGGAAAGTGGTTGGGTTGGTGAGGATGTGATATCTTCCTCCATGATGGCAATGGGTTTGGGTGAATTGGTGGGTTCTTCAGGTGGTTCATACTCAAGGCCAAATGACTCATGAGGTTATAAAGTTTTGATATGGGGTAACTAATGAGGCCCTTGTTCATATCTACCAAGGCCAAATCCTTTCCAATCACATCTATGAAGATATAACTTAGTGAACTATGGTTTGCTAAGATAGGAAAAGTTAGAGGTAAATGGTTAGATGGATGAAGTAGTGGTAGCGGCTAGAAGTGGATGATCAAGTCCCCCATAAATGAAATTCATTTGATGGTTAGGGAGTGTGAAGGGGATGATTGTTCTAATTTTAGGGTCATGAGAAGGGTCATGTTTGATATTCCCATATTCTTGGGGAGTAGATAAGGCATCTAAGGCTAAGATTCTATATTCCCTAAGGGAAATACAATGAAATTTGGTTGCCATGGGGTTCTCTTCAGGAATCTAGGAATAAGGGATAGACAAGTTAGTAGAAGCATCATCAACATTTGGTGTGAAAGTGTCATGGTGTTTGGTTCGTGGGGTTATGTTATTAGCATATGGTTATGAGGTGGATGAAGGAGGAAGAAGGACATCATTAGGCTGATATGTCATATTTTAATATGTGAAAGGATTAGGGTTAGCTTGGATAGTCACAACTTGCCCTTCATGCTCAAATTTGACACATCAATGTAAGGTGAAAGGGACACAACTCATGGCATGAATCCAATGGTGCTGAAGTAAAACATTGTATTGGAATTATCCTTCTGCAACATTGAAAAATTCAAGAATGGTACGAGACCCTACATAGATATGGAGGACAACTATGCCCAAGGTAGTAGCCATGGTATCATTGAAAAAATTAAGGATCATTGTGATTTTAAACATGATGTTTGTGGGTAAGTGTAGTTAGTTATAGGCATAGGAGGAGATAATATTGATGTTGGCTACTCCATAAATCATCACCCTTTTTATGTGGGTTTGATTAATGTATATCATAATGAAGAGTGGGGATCGAGATCCTCCAAATGAATAGAAGGTATTTATGAATTTTTGAAGGTGGCAAGGTTATAAGTTCGAAGGGCACCAACAAAGGTATCTAAAAGTTGAGGGTAATTGGGTTAGACCTTGATGGATTATAAAGATTAAAGAGTGCTTAGCAGTGATGGGGAGAAGTAGAAACTAACCTATATAAGCTCATTTTTGCTAGAGCTTGGTGAAGTCACTTGAGGATAGCTTTTCGGATGGATATTGCATATGGGTTAGGGTATGGAAGGTTAGATGGGGAGGCACCTAAGATAGAGACCTTGGGTTAGTTTGAAGATAGATATGGTTAGTTATTGTTTGCTTGGGATTTTGGGGAGGTGTAAGTCCAAGGAATGGATGCCTTATCCTTCCTTTTATCCTTCTGTTGGGCTTGATATTGGGTAACCATGTGAATAGTGTGGATAAGGGGTTTTTTTATATTGGGTGGTTACTTTATTTCCTCCTCTTTAATTTTGGGTAAGACTAAATGTTGGATGGGTTGAGTTGGTGGTTATATTGGCAAAGGGGATGAAGGAGGTTTGTCTGATAATAGATCATCATATTCATATAGGCTATGAACAAGTACTTGAAGAGCTTTATAGTTTTTTGTGTCATGTCCTAGTGCCCTATGGTATGCACATATCAAGTTAGCATTGAACCAAGAGGGTTTTGTATGTGAAGGGTCAAAGGATTTGATGGGTGGTAAGCTCAAGGAAGAAGTTTTTAATAACCACTAGAGAATGGTTAGATAAGATTCTACTAAAGGTGGTAAAGGTTTATCAGTTTTTGTTTTAGGTGTTAAAGTATAAGGTTATGTGGGCATAGGTTTGGTGGTACGTGTCTTGGGTAAAGTGTTATGCTTGCTTGATGGTTTTGGTTTAGGCAATATGGTTGACAAGCTGGAGGTAAAGGAGGGTAAGGTAGGTAACTTAGGAACTATCGATGTAGTGAGGAAAGGTGTCTTATAAATTAAGTATGAAGGTGTGACCAATAAAGTTGGTGGGGCTTTGGTAAAAATTATGGACTTAATATTCAAGGTAGAGGGATGAGGACCCAAAATGGAGGGCAAGGTTGAGGGAGGTAAAATTTGGGTTTTTGGGCCTTTTGGTGGTTTTACTTATTTAGTGGTTTTACTTATTTGGTTGTTTTAGTTATTGGTTTTGGAGGGGATTTGGTCACTTTAGTTATTTTGGTGGGTTTAGGTGTTTCAAAGTTAATTAATTTGGAGGAGGTTTGGATTGTTGTGTGAAGTTTTTAGTTGGTTTAGAAGGGCTAGGTTGGTCTACCAAATAAGGGGTTAGAAGTTCTAGTTTGGTTCCCTTACCTTTGTCTTGACCTCTGATAGAAGGTTTTGAAATTATAGGTTGGTGGATTAAGTCATCTTCTCTTGTGATATATCTTCCAAAGAGGTGATGGATGGTTCTAGGATAGGGGAGGTAGGTGTGGTATCCTCCAATGGAGGTGTGGGTATAGTGGCTTCTTTTGTTTGGGTGTTCAAAGGAATAGAATGTAGTTTTTTTCTTCTATTAGGGTAATGGGGAAAGAGGTGGTTAAGGTAATGTTTTCTTCAATAATGGGTTCGTCAATAACCACTTTAATAGTATGTGCCTCATGAGATGGGTCTAGTTTATTATCATAGTAAGGGGTAGAAGGAGCATGATTAGGAAAAGGCTTTTGGAATATGTCAAGGGCCTAGTTTGGTGGTGCATTGGGATTGTCCAATGTTAGCTCCCCCTTGTCAATGAGGGATTGGATAAGGTATTTGAAGGTCTTTCACCTATTGGTGTCATGTCTTATGACTCAATAAAAGGCATAATGGTCATTCTCATTATAACAACCTAGTATGGGGTGAGAAGCATCAAACTATTGGGGTGGTTTAATTGGTGTAAGTTGGATGATATTGCTTTTTAGTAACTTTTCCAAAATAGAAGGATAGGGCTCCCAAATTGGATTTAATTGCTTATGATTATTCTAATTTTGGTTCCTTTGGTTTTAGTTTGAATAATTAGAGGATTTTAAGGTTTGATTCCTTGGTTTTTGTTGGTTGTTAGATGGTGGTGGTATGGCTTTCAGGATAATGGTATTGGTGGTTGCTTTGTTTTACTATTGGGATTGGTTTTATTGTTTGGTTTGGAAGAAAAGGGCTCATTAGGTTTTTAAGTTGAGTTCTTGCTCTTCAACTTTAACCTTCCTTCATTAATGGCTTTGTTGTATAGTTTATGATTCATGGTAAAAGCTTCATCAAAGGTCCAAAAGCTTTGGACATGCAATGTGGATGAAATATGTTTTGCACATGCCCAGGTGAAAAGCTTTATAAGCTCAAGTTGAGGTAATGAAAATGAAATTTTGTTGATTAGGCTCCTCTAACAAGCCACAAATTAGTAATAGATTCATCTTTGAATTGCCAAATGGAGTAGAGATCGGTAATGGAAACTTTCTTGGATACATTGATTGAAAAGTGATCCAAAAAAAATTGGGCTAATTAGGTGAAAGAGAGGATGGAATGTTTGGGTACGACACTATACCAATCCAATGTTGGTCTGAATAATGACATAGGAAAGGTATGAAAAATAAGAGCATCATCATGGGAAATCAAGTAGAATGAATGCCTAAATGCTCTTAAATGTTGTTGAGGGTCTTCTTTAGTATTAAAATTGATAAATTTTAGAGGTTCCCACTAGGCCAGATAATGTCTGATGGGGACCAAAGGGTGAATAGGCTCATTGCAAATTTAATCATAGGATAAGAGATTATGGGCTCTAGAGATGGATGACTCAAGATTAGTCATCTTATCCATGATCAACTTCATGAAGTCTACTTGAGGTTGTTGGGATGCGTAGTTATATGGTATGTTTTTTTAAGGTTAGGCAATGTGTGAATAGCTATTAGATGGTTGAGATGACTCCACATATTGGTATATGGTCTATGGAGTTTGGGTGGAAGATATATATTGGTATGTGGATGTTAATGGTTGGGTAGAGGCAGGTAGTTGGATAATAATCATATGCCCTTATGGGTTATGAAGATAACTAAAGGTTTCATGTTGGGTCAGAGTGGTGGTTGGGTTAATGGTCGATGGATGGGTGGTGACTCTTATGTTGATTGGTGGTAACATGGAGGGTATGGACACCAAAAGGTTAGAAGTGGACTAGTGTTTGATGGAATGGAGGTAACTAGAGGATGATAGGTAACACTAGAGGTAAGCTCTCCTATTGCAGGGGAGTGATTAGTAAGAGGTATAAGGGTAGTGGTATTTTGGGTTGGTGGGTTAGTTTCAAAGGAGTTATTGGTTGATGATAATGTTTGATCAACTAAAGGTTGAGTAGTTCCCATGGTAGTAGAGGTATTCCCCATGAGGTGGAGAGTCATGCCATAAGTTGGATCTATGGGTGGGGTCAAAACTTGGATTTAGTAAGACATGGTTCTTAGGTAGTATTATAAGGTTGCATGATTATTGTTTTAAAAAGTGGAAAAATCTATGTCTCATAAGACTACTTGAGTAGGACTTCTTGAAGAGCAAGGGAAGTCTATGGGTTTAAAAATGTGTTCTATGGATGAAGAGGTGAAATTTGGAGATGGTTGATTTGGTGGTGGGTTTTGTTCATTGAGGTCACTTTGTTATTGTTGATTGAGAACCATACAAGAAAATAAGAAAAGGATGATACGTTCTCACACTTTAAATAAAGATAAATCAAAAAAAAAGACTCAAGGAAAAAAATTCATTCAATAAGAGTGTGTTAAATCCTAGGAATTTTTGTAATCTCTCTTTTTGCTTATGCCTTAGAAAAGTGTGAAGAGGAAATTGGCTTGAATAGGTCCTAAACAGGGTAGTCTATGTTTAGTTTTTGGTTATGTTTAGGAACTCAATAGAATTTTGTATTGGTCCAAGTTCATGGCTTGGTACTTGGGCCTTGGTCCCCTCACATCATAATCTCGTAGACAATACAGGTGCGTAGCCAATATGTATCAATTTCCAAAGTTTATACTTAACCAAAAAATTAAGTTGGTTATCCCCTCGATGATTAAATCCAAGCAAGATAACTGGGAAAGGGTAAGGTGATCTACTAGGTGATGAAATCCTAGCCAAGGCTTGACTCAAGTGTGTTTTGATGATTTATTATGCAAGTGGTTTGGTTTGTGTAACATTTATGAACTATGATTAATTCATATTGCTTTTAATTAAACTAGGTGAGCTAAAATTATGAAACCAGTCAATGGATGCACTCAATTTTAACTAAAAGAAAAAAAAATTGATTTCTTTGAATGAAGATAAGAAAAAATGAAATTCACCTAAATTAAATATGAAAATTCAATCCTAATCCTAGGATGAATGCTCTTTTCTTTCTTTTTAGAAATGAAATAAAATTTAATTTTCTAAAAAATGTAACTAATTTTTTTTTTTTTTGTAATGAAATAAGCTTAATTTTATAAGAATTCAACTAAATTAATTTCACTAATGCAATTATAAATTTCCTAAAACATCTAAGAACCCAATAAAACTCAAGAGACCCACCAAGCATGCCAAAAAAAAATTATCTATTTTTTGTATTTTCTTAAGTGTGAAAAGAAAAAACTAGTTAAGAAGGGTGTGTAGAAGAATACTTATTGAATATGAGTGTGTTGAATCTAGAATTTTTTATAACTCCTCTTTTTATATGGAATAATGACCTACAATAATAAATCACTACCACAAAACTTTTTGGTCAAACAAGTAGTTGGGTGGATTGCCTAGCATGAGCTAGATCCTAGAAGTGAAAGCTTTCTAGGAGGCTATCAATCCACCTACTTTTAACACTCAAGTTTGTGAATAAAAATGAAAGATACTTGAATTTAAATTATAAAATAACTGAAATTAAATAAAATTAAATAACATCAAATAAATAAATTAAGACAAAAAATTTAAGTGCTTTTAAAACAATGACTAAATAGAGCAACTAATGCTAAAAATTATCAAGACAAGGCTATGGTTTTGGTTTGGAAATTTAAAAAGGGATTGAATAAAGGTGGTTTGGTTGGTTGATAAATGTTTAAGGTAATAAAAAGGTAAATATTCAAATGGGATAAGTGGGTGAATGGCTGATGAGGTAAGAATGTAATTAATTAAGATGGTAAAGGGGAAGAGGGTAAAAGTGGCAAAGGTGTGAATGGATAAAAAATGCCAAGGGAGCAAATGGATTGAGATAATGAAATGATAAATGGATAAAATGGATAATTTGAGATGAAGATATTAAAAATCCAAGGGGATTATAATATAAAATTGAAGAAACAATAACAAATGTTACCTTCCAAGCTTGAAGAAGAATGTTGTTGTTTATGATGTTGTTGAAGATGTCTTGAGGTAATTTCGACAGAGCTTCATTGATTTGAATTTTTTTCCTCCAAGATTTGGATGACCTCCAAAATAATGGCCTCCTTAAAATCCCTACAATAATATGTTAATAACCAAAGACTAACTTCTAACTTAACCTTAGGTGAAGGAGAGGGGGGTATTTATAGAATTTATTGTCAAGAACCATGCCAAAAGAGAGAAAATTAGAATTATGGCACCATTTCCCATGTGGTGCATGAATGAGTCAAATATGAGGTCGGTGGGGTTCTTATTTGGGTTGGTGAGTCTCCCACCTTGCACATGAGTCTAATTTTGAATGGGAATCATGCACATAGGTATAAATGAGTCCAAAGACTTTTCACCGCCCTTTTTTATCTTCATCCGATCACTTAAAGAGATTGCACATAAAATGTGGCATCATTTTCCATGTGGTACATGAATGAGTCAAACATGAGGTTGGTTGGGATTTCCATTTGGGTTGGTGAGTCTCCCATTTGGGTTAAAAAGTCAAAAATGGGTGCCCTTTATCTTTTCCAAAGCACTAAAGAGGTAGGTATCTCATTTTGAAGGTCACTTTCATGTGTGAAGGTAAAATACATGCTGAATTATGGCCCCTTAAGGGGAAATTCACAATATTTAAATGGGGGGGCTTGTGATGCTTAAATGAGGTCATTAAGCACCTTGGGAAAGGGTCCCAAGTGGGGTATGATGTCCCAAATCAAGCCACCTCACTTCTAAGCTATGTCACCTTCTATATCACCTTACATTCCATTTGCCATATCACCTTCCATGTCACTTTCCATGTCACTTGCCATGTCACATGTCATGTCATCATGAATAGTGATAGTGGGTCCAATAGTGAATAGTGATAGTGAATATCACTTTTGAATAGTACTTTCAAATAGTATTTTTGAATAGGAAAATATTGATTTGGTTAGGTTAAGATGGGTTGGTTAAGGGTTAAGAAGGTTTAGGGGGTCTTCAGGGGGTCTTGAGGCATTTAGTCTTAAAAAATTGTAAGTGTGCAATTTTCTAGCGTCTATAGTGCCATTGCCATAATGATGATATATATCATATTATGCATTTTATTGAGCATGATAACCTCTAAGGATTTTTGGAATCCATCACAAAGTTTATGTATCTTGTATTATTGTATTATGTGAAACACCTTAGTGCCATGTAATATCATTTTATGACATGTAGGAGTAGAGAGAAGATCTCTAGAATCTATGATAAATATTTATTAAAGTGGCCTTTCAAGAATAGGCCTCATTGGAAGGGTAGACATTTTATTTTACACTTTCTTATAGGTTAAACCATTTTAGGTGGATCAGTTTAAATCTATTGTATATGAACTATATCTATTTATGGTAGGGGGTATTCATATGGGTACCCCGAATTTTGATGAACTCATTAGCATAGATATACTTTAGACATCTATGAATTGTAGAAGGAATTGCATCAATCTATTGAATCTAAGGGTACCCAAATAATATATCAAAAACTCTTGCACTGGGTACTACTCTAAACTTGGTGGCCACATGTGTTGTACTAACTTGTAATGATAATTTAATCTCACTAATGGAGCTTTGTATGTGACCATTGAATAATTTTATTATGATTATCGAGGGAAACAAATACTCATCTATGTATGCAAGATGATATAGAAGTGAAATTATACACATTTCACACTTGAACTATTATCAACTATGACACTCTAAATAGGATGATGATCAATTTGTGTTTGAATGAATAAACAGTTGAAATCTAAATCATCATCTAATATCTCATGTTCTACAAATGTGATGATTGGCCTGGAGGGCATTGAAATATGGTAGGTACCATTGATTCCATTCAGAGGATGTTATTCCTCTATTTGAGAATGATAATAAAATGGTGGAGGGTGTGCATTTTATGTGTAATGTCCCTTTCTAGATATTTTATACTTTAAATTTTACCATTAATCTTTTCCAATATTAAACATCAAGTAAATATTATCAAACTCCCTATAAAATCACCATGCATAGAAGTAATAACCCTGGTACAACAATGATTCACCAAGGACAAGGTAAAAAAATCTAGGGAAATAGATCATAGGGCTATAAAGAGGGATGATTTTAAGTTTGAGGGTGGTCTGATGGTCCTCAATGTTATCTAGAACCCCATGCAATATCCTGAATTATGAATTAAACCTCATACAATAGATTGTAGAAGGGAAAAATCCAACAAATAACTAATAGGGTAGAAACCCTAATATAATAGGGTTGCACTATAATAAACCCAACACAACAGTCTATAAATACTTAAAACCCTTAAAATTTACTAGAATATAATAACAATCTTTATCTACACTGAAACTAGATTTTAATCCTAATTTATAAGCATAATTATGATTCTTAAATGGAATCACCTCAATGGGTTAGAGGGTTTTCATCCTTAAATGAAAAGATTTGAACACAAAGCTCAAACTCTATAATAAGGTTTTGTTTTAAAAGACTAATAATGAATAATTACTCTTTTAAGCCTAGCTCTTCGTTTTATAACTTTCCCTTTTCCATTTTACCCTAAAAGTATTTTAAAATACTTTTAATAAAACATTATTTTTCATCTACTTAATAATAATTATTTTTTGGCCCTCTTAATAATAATAATGCATAAGTGACCTTTTTATGTTATAAAATAAAAGTGACTTCAGATAACTTAAAGTATTATTATTAATTTATTTCCATAAATTTATCCTTTATCCTATGATAAATAAGGTAGAACCCATGGGTCTTTCCATTCATTAATCCTAAAAAAAGGGCATGATAGTCTACCTTCCTAGAATTGATTGCCCTCAAACAATTATAGATTCAACACTCCAACTTGGTTGCACATCTCTTTAATGTCAATATCCTAAATTATCCTTGGGAGTTTTCTAATCCCTATACCCAATTTATTTGATTGGAGGACTTCAATTTATTCTTATGATGTAAAATCATCAAATCACTTCATTTATTGATTGGAATCCTCCTGCAAAGTCTTTGTAGACTCATAAAATTGATCTAACTTGGTTATTTTTCTTGGTCTAGTAATCTTCGATTTACCTGATGGTTGCTTTGTGTAAAAGATGAGCTTTCCAAGTAAAGTAGAACCAAATGAATATACTCTTAGTTTCTTATATAACTCAGCAATGTATACTTTTTTTAATCCAAATTCTTATTTAATTTATTCAAGCTATAAATAAGCTAAATATTATCATTTATCAATTCCTTACAATCCATTTCAAGCTCATTCATATCTCATTTTAAAATCTCAAAATATTGATACAAATCCTATTGTGATTCATTTATTAATTATATAACTTCTATCAAGGAATGTTTACGTGAAAAATAGGAGTTTTTTCCCTTTACTGTCTTGATCTCTTCTTTGTGATATGATAGAATTTACATCCATACAACATTTGAAACATTATCATGTGTCTCATTGCCTTAGTCAATCAACATTTTATTAATTTCATGAGATATAGGTGAATTTTTTTAATTTAATACATTGCATTTTGTATGATCAAACCAAGATTTTTACTGAGTTACTTCATTTTTATATCTTCCTACATTTATAGAACATCATGTCTGACATCTAATTCTATCGTTTGGATATTATATATTTTGTATTTAACATCTTATCTCAATTTTTCAACCTCTATCATGAGATTGTCTCTTTCAACCATAACATTAGAGAATTTGGCACCCAATTATATATATTGTCTCATCTCTTCAATTTCTTGCTCTAAGATATTCACATCATTATTTATTTCCTTTGATTCCAAAATATTTTCTATCTCTACATTATACTACTCTGCTATTTCCTCTAGATCCTACAGAGCAAAAACCAACTTTGTATTTGCTTTTTGAAATTTGTTGAGTTGTAAGCTCAAAAACTAGCTTTGTATTTGCTTCTTGAATTTTTTTGAGTTGTAAGCTCAAATTAGCATTATATTCCTTATAAATTTTTATCTCATCCTCAAAATATTTAGTCATATGCCTTTCATCTTATGCTTCAAACTTTGCATTATTTACACCTTTTCACTCTCTATATAGTCTTGTAGTGCTGATTTTAATTGTTCAACCTCCTGTTTTTAACTACCTCACTCTATTTGCATTGTTAAAAAATGCATTTCCATTTCTCTATATTATTTTTATTTATCAATTTGTTTCTTCAAAGTCTCAATTTATAAAATAAATTTATGTGCTTTTATTTCCCACATTATATATTCCTTATGTGATCCTAAGAGCAAATGTCTAAACACCACAATACACTTATTCAAAAAAAATTGAATATCACCATGATGTCTACCTTGCTCACAAAGTGAGAGGGTATGAATGCCTCTCAATACCAAGTATGTGGTTACCTAGGAAATTTGTGCCTTATGATAAATTTTATTTATTGTGACTACCTTTATTTTTCTAGGCATCATAAACAATCCTTAAAATGTAAGGTTTAGCTCCATGGATTAAAAATTTGGAGATGATCAATTCATGAACTGCAATCATTGAACTTCCACAACCTTTTAAGCATTCATAACATATTCAACAATAATGATTTTAAACTTATCACAATTCTTACCCTACTTATGTCTAGAAATATCTCCTACGTCCCACATTTTGATGTGTAGGTAGCTTTGGGTTAAATATCTATATGCCTGCTCATATTAAAATGTTTCCCATGATGACCACATGATGTGCAACATTATATGTTAATTTATTTAGTGAATCATCTTCTTGAACTTTGACCATAAATAGTGTATCATGAGAATGAAAACATAACTAGTTACCTTTACCTTCTTCCCCCTTGAGGATATTAAGTAGTATTTTCCTTAATATGATATTATTTCCACATAAATATAACTCATTACATATGGAAGATATCATATTAGTGTTGAATGGTAAACTATAAACTGAATCAAAACCAATATATGAAGAGAAAACTAGTGTTTCCCTATTTAGTACCATAGATCTTATATATAAGATAATTATTTGCCAATTTATCACCAATAACCATGTCATATGCCTTTGCCAATGTAATCATTATTTGGATATCAGATATTAATCCAACTAAAATGATATGAATTTATTTACCTAGATTTTAAATTATCCCATTGATGTTTGCCTTGAGAATAATAGCAAATGTGAGGTGACATACCTTAGTTCCCTATATTTGACCCATGTGCTCCAACTGTTGATTCTTATCATCATTTAAAATATTTTCCTTATTTTCATCTAAGGTCAATTAAAATTTTTTCCTTATGCATTTTTATGGGTAATGAAATTATCAACAATAATGATATTGAAATTAGAAACTCTACCCAATATATATTTCAAAATACCACCTAGATTTCATGCCATTATGCACAAACAATTGTGATCCAAAGGATTTATCTTCAATTTACCCTTCTTATAATGATGGAAAAACTAAAATAGATCAGTGTTATCATTCCCATATCTTGTGTTGAAATTGTAAGAGTGCTTACCCTCTTTAGCTGAAGTAGGAGCTTTTGAGATATTTATATCAACATTAAAATTGACTGAAACATTTTATTTAATTACATGTCTATCAACATGATTATTCTAAAATTTAGCCTTATATGGTAGTGTCTCACTCTTAAAAAGATTATTTTCAATTATGGACATTTTACATTCAATGTATAATTTTTGCCTCTTCTTGATTTCATTAATACAAACATTTTGTTTATCAGAAGCCATACCCTTTTCTATTAAGGACTCTTCACTTGCATGGTGGATTCTTTCTATTCTTTGTCAATGATATGTTTAATTATTTTTATCTCTAATCCTAACTTTCCTTATTCCTTTAGGGATGCATTCTTTGGTTCTTGCTCCTTGATCTCTTTCTTCAAGTTTATACTTCTATCTTCTTCGAGTATCTTCAATAATTCTTCAAAGGTAAATTCAGACTTTTCATCATATGTGGGAAGCTTGCTCATATAATTTTGAGTGGTCCTTATTCCTCTTCTTCTTTTTTCATGCCTCCTCTTTAAGTCACAAAAATCTCATAGGGTCATGTTAGATTGAATTTTTCAATCTTAGATTATAATATTCTTCACAATAGGCTTTCTAATCAATTCTAAGTTGTTTATGCCATTCTTCTTCTTCTTCTAACTCTTTTCTATCCAACTATATTTTTATTGATGCCACTAGATCTAGCATGTTATTATGATACTCTTCCAAATGCTTGTCCATTTTATTGCTTACCCTATAGGCTATTGGGATCATAGCTTTGATAACATTGTAATGTTCCTTTCTAGATGTTTTATAAACTCTAAAATTTACTATGAATCATTTCCAATACTGAACATCAATCAAATATTATCAAACTCCCAATAAAATCACCATGTATAGTAGTAATAACTTTTGTAAAAAAATGATTCACATAGGACAAGGTACATCAATCTAGGTAAATAGATCGTAGGGCTACAAAGAGAGATAGTGTTGGGATAAAGGGTGGTATGATGGTCATAAATGCTATCTAGAACCACACACAACATCCTAAATCATGAATTAAACCTCAAACAACATGTTTTAGAAGGAAAAAATCCAATGTAGCAATTAATAGTGTATAAACCCCAATGCAACAGCGTTGGGCTAGAATAAACCTAATGTCATAGTTTGTAAATACTTTAAACCCTCACAAAGTACTAGAATCTAATAATAATCTTTAGCCACACTAAAACTAGATTTTAATCCTAATTTTTAAGCATAATTATGATTCTTAGATGGAATCACCTTAATGGGTTAGAGGGTTTTTATCCTCCAAACCTATATATTAGAGACTTTTCATCGTCAAATGAAAATATTTGAACACAAAACTCAAAATCTAGAATCGGGTTTTGTTTTCAAAGATGAATAATGAATAATGACTCTTTTGATCCTAACTAATCCTTTTATAACTTTCCCTTTTCTAATTTACCCTAAAATTATTTTAAAATACTTTTAATAAAACATTAATTTTCATCCACCTAATAATAATTACCTTTTGACCCTCTTAATAATAATACATAAGCCAATGAGATGTGAATGAGTTGGTTGAGTGGCTTGGTTGTTCCAATCCCCACCTATTGTACTCAACATACCCCCATTCTCTATTTTATATTTTGAATAGCGATCCACTATATTTTGAAAGGCCTAGGTTTATTTTGAAAACCTTCTTTTATGGATCTTTATATATGCACATAACTTCATTGTTCAATATAAATGCAAGAGGACATTTTCACATGTTTAATTTATTTGGACTAACATATTAATAGTTTTTAAAAGTTTTTCATATCCATAGGTTTTCAGAGCATGCTTAGTGATTATAAAATTTTGGGCTTCATGTATTTTTCCTTTTTCCAATTGTGTTCTTTGCATACTTAATGTCTTCAAAACTTTTGTATGGAAGTCGCCTTTCAACATTTTTATCCTTCACATCTATTTGACCTTCATGAAAAATGTTCATCAGAACTTTTTTTCATAGTTTTTATTTAGGGATTTTGTCTTTTCAACTTTATCTACAATTTACATGTCTTAGGAATTTGTGTTTATCATAGATTTTGGTCAAAACTCTAGTACTTCACAATTTTTGCACTTCGGCAAAAGTGTTTGACATTTATACTTTAAGGTAAATGGTTATCACTTTTGTTCATAACTAGGTATTCAAAGAAAATGTCTAGCTAAAGTAGTCAAAGAAATTGTTCATAAGTGGGATTCAAAACTTTTGTTCACATATCTTGTTCAGGATTTGGTATTCAGAGAAAATGCCTAAAAACTATGTTCTAGAACTTATGGTTGGAACTTAATCTTTGAAAAAAGTGTCCTTTATAGGTTTCATAGAAGGTGTCTACCACAGGTATTTGAAACTTTTGTTTGCAAGATGTGCTCATACCACAAGAATTTGGGTTGACCCTGTTCCAATGTAACATCCAACACCTGACTCCTAAAATCCTTTATGGAATAATTGAATTCGAGCAAAGAAGTGACAAGATGAAATTTGTCAAAGGAAATGAGTGGCATTCCTCCAAATGTATAGAAAGCCTATGTGGCATACCCACCAAATTTTGAATTGAATGAGTAAAACAAACTTGGAAATGTTGGGAATTAATGGTGCATGAACTAGAATTGAATACTAAAATTTATGGCATTGAATTGAAAGCAAACATCATGTCTATTGATTATTAATAATCCCAATAAAATTTGCATCCATGAGAGAACTCAAAGTACTATCCACTAACATCCAAACCATGAATTACTTATAAAAGAGCCAAGCCATTAAATTGAAGAACTAGAAATCTATGGGCATAATAGCTTAATAATGGATTTTTCATCTAGGACATTCAAGGGTGTACAGCGATATTTTAGGTTTTCAATCAAAGACTACATAAAATACACGAACATAATTGTTGACTAAAAAGTGTTCAATGGTGAGTATTCCAACCATTCATCTCTATGGGACATAATTGGGAAAGTATACATGCATACTATTGGGAACTTAGAGTTCCCACGGTAATTAGTTTTTTATATTTGGTAAATAAGTTGTTATGTAGCAACTTATATTTTAGGAGTTTGGGATTTTAGTATTTATTTATATGTGAATAGTGATTTATCTAACTAACTCATGTATTTAGGTATGAGGAGATTATTGTGGGATTGATAGTTGGAGAAACTTTCTAGTTTATAGGAGAAGGTCTCACTATATGTGTTCTTCTAATTTATGAAATAAAAGATGTGAAGTTGACTAAAAATTGTATTTTAGCCTTCGACTTTTACTTGTAATGATCCATTTTCAATATATGGTATCAGAGTAAGTTCTTCCTAGACCTTTGTGTACCTTCTATCCGCTATAATTTTACATTAAAATGGATTCTTAAGAGATTTTTTAGTATAGATCATGTGCAATAACTCTTATTTGTCCATCGACCCCTAATTGTAGTCTACCAACCAGTTACAGTGAAGACCAAATACACCTTTGCTATCTCCACCATCCACCTACATTATCTCTATTCAGAGATTCCATTTTGTCCATTCTTTCCACTATATACTTACCCACTATATCCATTGTTTGCATTGTGATATATCTAAAAAAATAAAAAATAATTTGAAACACAGTCATAGAAATTGTTACATCTTTTTTATTTTTGGATGGAATTCAAAGTTTCAATATATTTTGGAAAGCTCTATAAACTGTTCGAGGAAATTATCTAAATATAAGGAGTTGTTCATAATTAAAAAGTGGTGTTTTGCATCATTAGATGGATTTCTATATTATCCAAACTTAGCATCAAAGAGAGATCTTAGCACTTGTTTTCTCCTCCTCCAAGTCATCGTCCAACCTAGTCAATGGATCAACCTTGACAACCTTGCTCCCTCCATTTGAGGCTCTTTCTGACTTGGTATAGATCTACCATTTGATGCATCTAACCTGAGCCATGAACTGATCCACGACCTACCTATAGTGAGTTGATATATATCCTACATGGATTAGATCTCATATTCACTAGTAAAGTTTGAAAGGATTTTGTATTGGTGAGCTCTCAATATTTTTGTATAAATTTTTTGTATTCTTTTATTACGAGAATTCAAAACCAAGCTATATTCAGCACTGATTTCAATCTAGACACCTGGTGAGATACTCTATGAGTTATTCTATAGCAAATCAAATTAGCATCGACATTAGTGAGCTCCTAGCATTGGAAATGGTATCAAACCCTACAATGAGCTCCTTCCATTCACCTTGTAACCGTATATCTATAGTCCTTCATTTCACTCTATCACAGTTTTTGCTTGGTTTTAGTTTTTTTTAATTTGTTATTATTTATTTTTAGATGTTTTTTTAAGATTTCATTTATATTATTTTATTTAACTTGTGGTTTAATTTCATGGTATTATTTTTTTATTTATGATTTTAAGTTTTTTAACATTATTTTTATGTTTATGTTTTGAAGTTTTACTATATATTATGATCATTTTTTTAATAATTAGTCATTTAGTGTGTATATAATATACTTTTGTTTTTTTATTTAGTTGTTTGATATGTTTTGATATATATTAAATCAAATATAGTTATGAGTGTGTTAGGTTTGATTTTAAGCTTTTAATTTCTTTGGCATTTTATTGTGTTTTGGTGTCACATTTATTTTATATCGATAGGATATTTTTTAATAAGATTTTATTTATAGTTATTGTCTTAAGTAATATTATTAAAATATTAATTATTAAAAATAGTCTATTGTCATGTTTTATATTGTGTCATTTTATTTAGTCCAAAGTCTTGATAGGCATGTTTTTAAAATAAGCCTATGTTTAGAAGGCATTTTGTAATATTTTCCTCTCCTAAGTAATTTTTGTAAATTATGTATCAGATGCATTTTCAGGAGAACCTAACATTCACATGTCAATATTGTGGGAGGGTAATAGAATATTTAATGTTTGTGTTTCCTCTTCCCATGTGACCTCTAAGGGAGGGAATATTAGGAATTTAGAGTTCCCATGGTAATTAGTTTTTACTATTTTAAATAAGTTGTTATGTAACAACTTACATTTTAGGAGTTTGGAATTTTAGTATTTATTTATATGTGAATAGTGAGTTATCTAACTAACTCACATATTTAGGTATGGGGAGATTATTATGGGATTGATAGTTATAACAACCTCTGATTTTATAGGATAAGGTCTCACTATATGTATGCTTCCAATTCATGAAATAAAATATGTGAAGTTGATTGATAATTGTATTTGAGCCTTCAACTCTTGCCTATAATGAGGCATTTTCAATACATACATGTGAATAAAATGTAACAATAGTGCAAAGGAAATTAGAGGAAAATTTATTTCCACTCAAATGAAAAGGATTACACTTTGCAACAGCCAAGCTCGAGGTGATGCCCTGCATCAATGTAATGTGATATTTGTTCTTTTTGGGCAAGGTAACTAATGGCAGTTTTTTACATCACATGGAGCATAAAATTGCCATCACCTAAATTTTAGTAGATGATTTATAGAGGTACCTATGTTTACCTATTATAGACACTACATTTAACTTACATAGAGTGGTATCATGGAATAATAATAACACAATTGGAAAAATATTGAGTAAATGGATTATCCCTAGGGAAATTATTGTCATCAAGGTAAAACAATCGGTACCTATCAATAATTTTTGGATAAGAGTCTGCATTAGAATGGCTCCACTAAATAAATTGTATGGATACCCTAACACCCACTTTCTTAATTGGAGTGGGTACCATTATTAGATTTATTAATGACCTCAAAGCTAAGTTTTGCCTTGGGAGAGATAATTAGTATCAGGTTGCAGGAATAGGTATTGCATAAAGACAAGAGGCCCATGGGAGGCCATTTCTACATGATGTCTTACATTTTAGATGCATTCATGGGCATAGTCTACATGCATAATAGATCATTCTAGAGCCCAGCTCCATATTACATCAAAAATTAGATATTTGACTCATATTCATTCATCCACATCTACACATATATAAAGAACATAGTTAGAATTATAGAGGATGTGTATCTCTAGGTATGGAGGTCAATCTATGAAGCACCATTGCCTAGAATATCAAAAAGCATTGTTGATACATTGATGCCAAGAGGAGATTGTTGGCTCTACCTAGACTATATAGTGATCATGGTCATAGGGAACAAGGTTACCCTATTGTGTCCCCCAAAATATGTACAAGCTAAACTTAAAAAACAAGAAATTATGTACCAGTTATGGTGGGGAATTAATGATACTTAAAGAAAAAGAAAAATAGCACATTTCATGGCTCTCATTTGATGATTATCTAGATGTTCTATACTCATCAGAAGTATTTTAGAGAGGCTATCAAATCTAAGGAGTATTATTCATTGGCCACTCTACCACACAAAGATTGGGACTCTAATGGATGGATCTAGAAGCATATCCAAGTTCTATGTATCCCATACCAATATGAACCTTATGACCATGAATTTTTATTATTGAATGTTAAGGATGATGCTTAAGTCCTAAAGAAGGCTCAGATGGTTAGACTGATTGAGGATCTATTGAAAATAATACAAGGAGATCCTTCAATTACAATTGTAGAAGCATAGGTTAGGCTTCCACCTCCAGGTGGATGGGCTACTATAGACTTTTAGAATAATGGGCCTTCTCATCCACACTTAGACAAAGGGGAACCATCTCAAACACCACCTATTGTGATGAAAAGTAAGAACATGAGGTGGAATAAGTTCTTAATATTATAGGTTTTCTTGGGAGAGCAAAAGATCCAATTTGCATTGACTCTTCTAATTTAGAAGACTCTAGTATTCCTATTGATTCTTTAGCTCCTATGATTATAAGTGTAAGTCCCAACTTCCACCACTCAGATGGCTCCATTTTCAATTGAAAATATAACTCTTTGTTACAAGAGGAAATCTATGGCCCATGGACCTCTTGTGAGCATAATTATTTGTTAAGGTGTGGAGCTAAAAGCTTCACCAAAGGAGCGCTTTGTAGCAGTTACAGGTTTACACAATCACCGGCATCGATCAAGAGCAACCGACGTAGGTCAGGTGCAGTTCAAGAGATGTCGGCATCGACAAGAATTGGCCGACGTCAGTCATAGGAAAATAGGCAAGAACTGATGTCGGTTACCTGTGTGTCCAGAAAGCTATTTTCGTGGATAGAACTGAGTGTTTACATGTTAGGATTAAGTGATAGTCTTAAGTTCGCATCTCTATTATTAGTAAGAATATTTTAGAGCCCTTGTTTAAGAGGCATAACTATTGGTTGTAAATGCATGCTTATGTTTCCTAATTCTATATGTAGGATTAAATCTTCTTAGCTTATTGTAATGTATTGAAGAATGTTGAAGAATAGTACAGAATTGTATAGTTGAATCATTCCAGATTGTTGGAGTTGATTATACTTGAGAGAGAGAGCTCTTGAGGGAAAGAGATATAGAGAGAGATTTGTACATCTGAGAGAGGTGTGGAAGAAAATAAGTTTCTTCAATTGTATTCCTTCTGTAAAGAGTTTAATACAAGTTTTCAAGGTGGTTTCTTGTATCTCTTGTTCTTTGCTATTTGTCATTCTAGTTACTTATCATTCTGGTTAATTTTGCATTTAATTGCTTTCATAAGTGTAATCAACATTGTTGGTTGATCCCCAATAAGTGGTATCAGAGCTTAGGTTCACTAACAGGTGGTTCAGATCTATGTAGTGTGTATTGATTATAGGGTACTCACAGGGTTTCTGCAGAGATTTCTGTTTGAGTGGGAGAAGCAATGGCAGAAGAAAGTAAACTAAGAATGGAGAAGTTTAATGGCAAAAATTATCAACATTGGAGAATGCAGATAGAGGACTATCTATATCAAAAATATCTATACTTACCGTTAGGTGGGATTGCAAAGAAGCCCACAGACATGGATGATGGAGAATGGGAAGTTCTTGATAGAAAGGCTCTGGGGTCTATAAGACTGAGTCTAGCATCTACTGTGATATCTAATTTATCACAAGCAAAAACAACAGTAGAGTTGATGACTACTTTAGCAAATTTGTATGAAAAACCCTCAGCTTCTAATAAGGTATATCTTATGAAGCAATTATTTAATTTGTGTATGCAGGAAGGTGGATCTATATCTAATCATCTAAATAATTTCCATGGAATTGTAAATCAATTAAGTTCAGTCAATATTGTGTTTGATGATGAAATTAAATCTCTTTTAATATTATGTTATTTGCCTGAAAGCTAGCATAGCTTAGTAATGGTAGTAATACTGCATCTACTTCAAATATTTTAAAAGTAGAGGATGTTGTTAGTGTTATCTTGAATGAAGAAATTTGTAGGAAAAGCACAGAGGAAACATCAAGGAACGCTTTAAGTTTTGAGAGCAGGGGAAGGAAAAAAGAGAAGGGTAAGAAAGGGAGATCAAGGTCTAAGTCTAAGGTGAGAGGTAGATCCAAATTTAGAAATGGCAGGAAGCCACAATGCTGGAATTGTGGAAAGATGGGGCACATAAGCAGAGATTGCTGGTCAAAGCCTAAGGAGGACAATCAGCACGAAGGAAAAGAAGAAGCAAAGGTTGCAAGTATTGAAAAAGATGCTTTAATATTCTCTTTGCATAATAATATAAAATCTTGGGTTTTAGATTCTGGTGCATCTTTTCATGCTACCCCTAATAGAGAATATTTTAGTGACTATATCCATGGAGACTTTGGAATAGTGTATTTAGCGGATGATGAGCCTTGTAAAATTATTGGCAAAGGAAAAGTGTAGCTGAAAATGTAGAATGGCAACACATGGGTGTTGAGAGATGTTATGCATGTTCCTAGCTTGAAGAGGAATTTGATTTCTGCAGAAAAGTTAGGGGATGAGAGTTGTACAGTAACTCTCACAGCTGAATCTTGGAAGGTGACCAAGGGTGCACTTGTAATGGCCAGAGGTAAGAGAGTAGGTACTCTCTATTTATGTAATTATGTTACTAATAATTCTCCTTCTGTATTATCTACTTCAGATGTGGATGCAAAATTGTGGCACTCAAGGCTTGGCCACATGAGTGAGAAGGGAATGTCAATTCTTAAGTCAAAAGGTAAGCTTTTAGATTTGAAAAGCATAGATCTAGATTTTTGTGAGCACTGTGTTTTTGGGAAATAGAAGAGAGTGAGTTTTCTCAAGACTAGATCAACAAAGAAGAAGCATAAGTTACAGCTTGTTCACACAAACGTGTGGGGCCGGCTCAGGTTGCTTCTATTGGAGGATCACAGTACTATGTTTCGTTCATAGATGATGCTACAAGAAAGGTATGGGTCTATTGTATTAAGAAGAAATCTGATGTATTTGAGACTTTTAAGATTTGGAAAGCTATGGTTGAGAATGAAATAAGCAGAAGATTGAAGTGCCTGAGATCTGACAATGGTGGTGAGTTTTGTAGCTATAAGTTCAACTGGTATTGTTATATGCATAGAATCCACAGGTAAAGGATGGTTCCAAGGACACCTCAGCAAAATGGAGTTGCTTAAAGGATGAACAAAATAATAATGGAGTGTGCATGGTGTATGAGATTGCATGCTAGTTTGCCCTTAGAGTTTTGGGCAAAAGCTGTTGATACTGCAGTGTACCTGATTAACAAAGGACCCTCTACAGCTCTAGATGGTGGAATTCTAGAAGAGGCATGGATAGATAAAAAGGTAGATCTCTCATTTCTCAAAAGTTTTTGGTTGTGAAGCCTTTGTGCACGTTGATAAGAAAAATAGAAAGAAGTTGGATGCTAAGTCTATGAGGTGCACATTTATTGGCTATGGCTCTGATGATTTCAGATTCAGGTTTTGGAATCTAGAAACTAATAAGATAATTAGGAGCCATGATGTTGTTTTCAATGAAAAAGTGATGTATAGTGATCAACTGAAGAGGCTGAATCAATCTGGGCAGAGCAATGGAAAATTGGACGAGGTGACGGTCCAAAATGAGCTTGCGGGAAAAATTAATCATAGAAAAGAAAACACAAAGACTGATGTCAGCCAGGTAGTAACTGATGTCAGCAAAATAGAAACCGATGTCGATCATACAGTGACCGATGTCAGCCAGGAAGGAATCGACGTCGATCAGGCAGAACCGACGTCAGCCAATTACAGGCCTGGAAGTGACCGAGGTTGGTCACTGTCAGAGAATTTGGGCGGATAGCCTGTTATGAATGAGTCTCAGATGCCCATCAGAAAGTCAAAAAGGGTAAGTAAACCTCCAATTCGATATTCCCCTTCATTATTCTATTTATTTCTAACTGATGGTGGAGAACCAGAGAGTTTTCAAAAAGCAATACAAGTAGAATCCAAGAATCAGTGGGAGCATGGCATGGTTGAGGAAATGGAGTCCTTGAGAGAGAACCAAACATGGGATTTGGTTGAGTTGCCATCTGGTAAGGGGAAACTAAAGAATAGATGGACCTATAGATTGAAAGAAGGTGAGAATGGACAGATGAGATATAAGGCCAGGTTGGTAGTGAAAGGATTTGCACAAAAGCCAGGTATTGATTTTGGTGAGATTTTTTCTCCTGTTGTTAAAATGACTTCTATACGGACTGTATTGTCTTTAGTTGCTATTGAGGATTTGCATCTTGAGTAGCTTGATGTTAAGACAGTGTTTCTTCATGGAGATTTGGATGAGAAAATATATATGGAATAGCCGAAAGGATTTGAGGTCAAAGGTAAGAAGAAGCTAGTGTGCAGATTGAAGAAAAGCTTGTATGGCCTCAAGCAAGCTCCTAGACAGTGGTATTTGAGATTTGACAGGTTTATGACTGAGCATGGCTATAGTAGGTGTCAATCTAACCATTGTGTGTATTTTAAGAGATTGGATAATGGTAGATATATTGTTCTGTTATTGTATGTAGATGATATGCTAGTTGCAAGATCACACATGCAGGATATCTCTGAGCTTAAGGTGAAATTAGCTCAAACATTTGCCATGAAGGATTTGGGAGTAGAAAAAAAAATCCTTGGCACGAGCATTAAGAGAGATAGGAAAAATCACAGGTTGATTTTGTCTCAAGAGGATTATGTGAACAAGGTGTTGAAACGGTTCAATATGTAGGATGCAAAACCAGTAAGCACACCTTTGGCTGGACATTTTTAATTGAGTAAAGAACAATGTCCTAATTCACATGATGAGATAGAGTACATGAGTAGAGTTCCATATTCTTCTACAGTAGGGATTTTAATGTATGCAATGGTTTGTACTAGACCAGATATTGCCCAAGCAGTGGGAGTTGTAAGTAACTATATGGCCAATCCAGGAAAGGAACACTGGAAAGCAGTTCAGTGGATCCTTAGATATTTGAGAGGAACCAGCAGTAGGCATTTGTGTTATGGAGGTTTAGATACTTCTCTACATGGTTATGTAGATTTAGATATGGCAGGTGATTTGGATGGTAGAAGGAGCACCACAGGATATGTTTTCACTGTTGGTGGAATGGCGGTTAGCTGGATATCAAAGTTGTAGAAGGTTATTGCCTTGTCAACTATAGAAGCAGAGTATATTGCAGTCACGGAGGCTAGCAAAGAGATGATATGGATGACACGGTTCATGGAAGAGCTTGGAAAGGAGCAAGAGAATTGTAGATTATACAATGATAGTCAAAGTGCAATTCATTTGGCTAAGAATTTAGCCTTTCATTCAAGAACAAAGCATATACAGCTTAGGTACCACTCCATAAGACAGGTATTGGAGGATGGTGATTTGAAGCTGGAGAAGATCCATACAAATAAGAATCCTTTGGATATGTTAACCAAGCTGGTAACAAAGGAGAAGTTGAATCTTCATTCAACTTCTGTTGGTCTTCATGATTGAGTTGAAGATGGAGGAGCTAGAAGATGTTGTTGTATAGGTACTGGTGCAGCTGTTTATCTCCAAGTGGGAGATTGTTAAGGTGTGAAGCTAAAAGCTTCACCAAAGGAGCACTTTGCAGTAGTTACAAGTTTACACAGTCATCGGCATCAGTCAGGAGCGATCGACGTCGATCAAGAGCAGTTCAAGAGATGTCGGCATCGACAGGAATTGGCCGACATCGGTCATAGGCAAACAGGCAGGAACTGATGTCAGTTACCTGTGCATCCAGAAATCTATTTTCATGGATAGAACCGAGTGTTTGCATGTTAAGATTAAGTGAT
Organism: Torreya grandis; assembly: GCA_037957365.1. Lineage (NCBI taxonomy): Eukaryota > Viridiplantae > Streptophyta > Pinopsida > Cupressales > Taxaceae > Torreya > Torreya grandis. The sequence continues at coordinate 579,978 of JARHVA010003596.1, read as the reverse complement.
AGTCTTAAGTCCGCATCTCTATTATTAGTAAGACTGTTTTAGAGCCCTTGTTTAAGAGGCATAACTATTGGTTGTAAATGCATGCTCATGTTTCCTAATTCTATATGTAGGATTAGATCTTCTTAGCTTATTGTAATGTATTGTAGAATGTTAAAGAATAGTACAGAATTGTATAGTTGAATCATTCCAAGTTGTTGGAGTTGATTGTACTTGAGAGAGAGAGCTCTTGAGGGAAAGAGATCTAGAGAGAGATCTGTACATCTGAGAGAGGTGTGGAAGAAAAGAAGTTTCTTCAATTGTATTCCTTTTGTAAAGAGTTTAATACAAGTTTTCAGGGTGGTTTCTTGTATCTCTTGTTCTTTTCTATTTATCATTCTAGTTACTTATCATTCTGGTTAATTCCACATTTAATTGCTTTCATAAGTGTAATCAACATTGTTGGCTGATCCCCAACATTATTTGCATGCCATATATATATATGGACCTAAGGGGCATAAACAACCATCCATAGGAATTAAACCTATTAATTAATATGAGGAAGAATTACAAAGATTTAAGGTCCTAATCTTCCAAGGAGAAAAAATAAAAGCACCACTAGAGGCTGATAAATTAGGTGAGGATATGGCTCCAGCTATATTTTTAGTTCTTATTATTTCTTCAATTCTATTTATTTTAATTATTTCTCCCATTTATATTAGTTCATTTGATCCTTTATCTCTTTGTCCTAATGTTCTACCATCCTTAATGCTTCCCACAGTTGAAGTTATTTTTTCTAGTCCTATATTGTCTATAACCCCAATTTTTTTGAGTATTGAGGTTATTTATTTAGCACCATTTGCCTCAAATTACACTATTTTTACCTCTATCATTGTTCCCTCAGCTACCCTTAAGTCTAAAAGGGTTCACACTAAGAAGACTAGGGGATCCTTGTCAAGTTTGCAATTACATGTGTCTTCTACCTAATTAGGACTACCAATACCTTCTTCTAGTCCTATCCAGACCAATATTGTAGTTTCATCCAAGAAGTCTTTGAAGAATAAGCATGAATACACAGTTGATCTAATGCCTCAGTTCAGTGGTATTGATTGGTCTAATATCATTTGGCCATCATTCCCAGACCCCTTACAAGTAGAAGCTTTGAATCAATATTCAAGGGACTTTATGGTTAAAAATATGGCTAATGGCACTCATATAATCAACTCTACTTAGTTGGTAATAAAAAATTGGGTTGTTGAATTGGAATCCCATGCCTCCTAAAGGACAAATTTAACAATAACTAAGCTACCCATTGTAATTTCAATCTTTGACAAATCTATACGCACCATCTAATGGGTCAAGAAGAGGAAGATAGAGGATGATTTAGGCTAAAGGATAATTTGGAAGAGAGGCAAGATGTCTTATATTTATCTAAGAGAAAGAACAAGAGGCTTGGTTAATTTCCTTAAAATGAATATTTTAAATCTTATTTGGAGACACAAAAATAATATTTATTGGAACTTCATGAGGGGATCAAGCAAGCTAGAAGAGAGTTGTAGTAATAATTAGAGCAAGTTCAAGAACAACAACAAATTGTTCATGTTCCCAAATAAATTGAGGGAGATGTATAGAACATAGCCTTAAGATTATATAATATCCTAGATGTTATTAGTTCAATGAGAGATGAATTAGCTTCTCATATTATTAAGACATCCAAATTATTTAAATATTTAAAATAAGATGAGAACAAATTGAATTTACTTATTTTGTACACTATAAATAAGGCTTATATACATCTCAATTTGATCACACCACTAGAGGGATCTAATTCGCTTAACTCAGTGATCATCTAGATGTAAGAGGTAAGATATTGGGTTACAAGTGCAGAGGTTCTCATTCCAAAATTAATAGAAAATGAGAAATAGGTTTTTCAGGTTTTAGATGAATTAAAATTATCACAGGCTCGAGACTCCACAATAAAGTTAATTAATAGGGATAGTTTTAATCATCTCCTTCAGCAAGCTTCAACCAATTTCAAACAAAATCTTTAAAGGTTGGCATTAGAATAAATTGAAGTTGAGGTAAATTTCACAAGAAATAAAGTTACACTGGTTAAATATTTTAGGTCAACTTCAGAGCCACTAAGACTGAGCATGCATGATTGTTGGCACAAGTCAATAAAGTGCATAGGTCATCCCTCTTGAACATGGATATCATCATGTTACAACATGTTGTGGGTTACAAACATTACCAAGATTTGGAGGTGAAAAAGAAGGCTAAGGCCATAGCTTCTAGCTTGACTCCACCTTCTAGCTTAACTCTACCTTATAGTTCAATTCTACCATCAACTTTAGTGTCTCCTACCATGTCGAGTTCATCCATGCAGTCATCAATTTTAAATAAACCTTAGTTATCTAAAGTTAAATTTGTATGTAATTTTACATGTAATATTATTCAATGTAACTACATTTTATTCATATTTCATTTATGCATGTGGTAGTTAGTTGAAGTAGTTTGTATGCATGCACACGTTACATGGCACCATGCAAGTGAATCTATTTCTGGACATAATTGTGATCAACTATCATTGTACATGCAGTTTTTAGCATTGAATTAGAATTGAGGTTCTAATTATTAACATGTAACTTGGAGTTTTTCATGAACTTGAAGGATGAGGAAACCCCTCCCCAAGTCTATTTATACTTGTAAAACCCTCATTTTAAAGGGTTTGGAAAACTATCAATACAAGAAGTCATTTTTTATGGTCATACAACTATCTATATGCATTTCCATTCTAATTTTATGTAATTAAGTGTTTATTTCCTTAGTTGTTTGACTCAATAATTCAAAGTGTGCAATAGCTATTGAGATTTCTTTTTGTGATCACTAATATATGTTGGTTTCATATGTGCAACAACTATTAAATAATTAACAAGTACTATATATTGTATGTACATAATTTGAATTTTTAAATTTTTAAAGTGTGAAAAAGTGTTTTATTTTATATAGTCTTCTAGGTGTGAGCAATAGTTATCCTAGATACCTTTCTAATCTAAACTATAATCTTCTGAGTAAGGGTGTGCAATAACTACTCTAAAAAGAGCACCCTTTAATTGAGATCTTTGAGTTCCCTATATTATATCTTCTCAGGCTACATAATTTATTTATATGTGAGTGTGTAATATCTACTAATAGGAATCAATACTTACAAAACACTTGTCCACAAAGAAACCTACCTTGGAAGTAATCCCTTGATACCATATATCTTTATTTTATGCTCTACCTTTCCCTCTTTTTGGATTTTATTTGATTGAAATCTACCCCATTTTAAAATAAGGTCCATCTATCCAACTCAACTATGTTTTAAATTTATTTTAGGTTTCATTCACCCACATGCAGACCTAGTTAACAACCTACTATTCCACCACCTAGTTGTTTAACCCATACCTTCATCTCATGCCCTAGAATGAGTGTAATTACCTTCATTTCTATCTTAAAACATTATAAGTTATATCATTAAACCTATGGGTGTGTACAAGAGTCACACCAATCAAAGAGTTGGTGCTAGAAGGAGGGTTGCTTGTGTGCATTAATTAGTAGAGGTTATCCCCTAGGTTTGAGTTGCACTGACAACACCCAAGAGAGTTACTAGATCTAGAGCCCAAACTATTCTTTTGGTTTTACCTTTGTTAGTACATCTAATGCCTAGATCTACATCAGTTATTAATGTGGTACCTCAGGCCACGACACCTTCTCCAGTAAGGAATATCTAACCTATTAATCATCTTATAGCTTAACCACCTTGTTTATTTAGATTAGTTATTTTCATCTCAAGATATGTGCATAATTTACCAAGGAATCTAGAGAAGTATCTACCTTCTTTCTCCCCTTCAGGAGGAAAAGCACTACAGGAACATATCAAGTCTTTCAAAGCTACTTTGAGGTTAATGAATGTCACTAATGAATATGTTACATGTAGGCTTTTCCCATTCACATTTTAGGATGTTGCCTATGATTGGTACCTCAATTTTCAAGAGAAATTGATTACTTTTTGGAATGTGTGTCAAATCACTTTTCTCACCTAATTTCGATAGGTTACCAGCCCTAGTTTGGGGTATCAATATTTTGACAATATGAAGAGGGAGCCTAATGAGCTGATATAGGATTTTAATGCAACATTTTAGAAGATGTACACCTAGTTGAGTCAAACATGTAAACTATAAGAAACTTTAGCATTGGAGATGTATAATAACACCTTCTATCTAATTATTATAATGTTTCTATGAAGAGTCATTATTTCCAACACTCTAGCATTAGCATATGAATAAGCTATTAATATTGATAGACAATTCAATCTTCATGTACCATGTACCCCTAACATCAATGTTGGTTTCCTAGCTTTGAATCAAGTGCCTAATGTGAATCAAAATGTTCATGCATTCAACTAGAATCATTTGTATACACTACCTCCTCTAACTTAGTAGACACCAAATCAGAATTATAGTTATATGAACAATCATGTACAAATGAACGGTCATTAATAGAACCAACATTCAATCTCATCCAATACTACAATTGTCTAAGGTGTGGATTCTACTAAAGTAAAATTGGATTCTATATAGATAATGGTCAAAAAGTTGAGTAATAACTTATAGAGCATGAAAAATAAGATGGGTAATGTTATTAGTCAAAATAATAATCCAAATTCTAGATTTCAAAGATATAACAGACCTTTCAATTGATCTAAAAATAATGCAAAAATAATAGCCCAATAAGTTGACAAAAATCAATATAGTGGAAATAAATCTACCCAATTGGTGTAGAGTTCATAATATATCACATCATGGTGAACTTGAATGTGTTGAATTTATGCAAAATTTGAAATCTTCTAAAGGGAGATGGTGAGGCAAGATTTGACGTCTAACTCACTAAATTTCCCCCATGAATCTAGTTCCTCAAACATCATTATGGTTTTTGAAACTCGTGAATTTCCCTTACCAAACGAAGATGATAATGTACCAAAGGATAATTCTAATGAGATACATGTATTCCAATAGTACAAAAAAGTAATTATAATCTGAGGAACAAGCATCCCTTTATAACATCTACTCCTCTAAATAATACAATTATTCCACTGAATTCAAATGTTGATAATAATCCACCCCCCCCGCCAAAATGGAATGATCAACCCTAAAGTAAGGAAGAACCAAAAAAAGGAGGATACAACATTATTGAATACATGAATAATATTAAAACAAACATTTATCTTTATGAATTAGTTTAGATCACTAAACAGAAGGAGCTCCTATGGAGGTCTATCACATGAAAATTTGTTGCAGATAACACAAAGGATGCTCATACAAATATCATATACAAGAGTACGCCAGAAGTTCGTCCTTTATTATTGACTATCAAAGAAATTAGTAAAAATATTCATAATTTCTTAGTTGATTCTAGAGCTTTGGCAACTATGACGCCAACTTCTATTTGTCAAAATCTTGGATTGATTACAATCCCATCTAAAAGGATGGTTTCAAAGTTAGACAAATAATGGTATGTATAATTAGAGGGATAAATGATATACGCATTCAATTAGCATCTAAGCCATAGGTAAATATGAATATTAACAATTAGCATCTAAGCCATAGGTAAATATGACTATTAACATACTTATGGTAGATATCCTAAAGGCATAAAGACTCCTCCCAAGTAGATATTGGTCAAAGATGTTGAATGGGTATGTAGAAACAAATTTATCTCATATTTGGCTACCATGGAAAGGTGTTACAAACTAGAATTGAATTGATTGGTAACTAAGGATGAAGGACCCCATCACAAATTAAAATACTAAGAGTGATTATGTGAGCTATAAATATCCTAAACTTGGATTTATATCTTTACCACAAAGTATGAGGTGTAAGAACCAAGAGTCCAAGGACTTTCCCAATTGTGGACTCTCTATTTCAACATTGCAAGATTCAAGTAAGGATTAAGCATTAGTGTTGAATTAGTTGATCCACAAGGTAATAAATACCTAATAGCATATAAGTTACAATTCCTTTATACCAATAATAGAGCATAGTATAAGGCACTAATTTTGGGAATGTAGTTTGCTCTTAAAAATAATGTCAAGAAGTTGCTAATATATAGAGATTTGGAGCTAGTGATTAATCAAGTTAGGAACCAATACCAATACAATTTATCATATCTAAAGAGGTACAAACATATATCTTGGGATTTTCTTGAGTCTTCTGAGGCCTTAAATATAGTGGTCATTCCTAGAGAACAAAATTAGGATGTTGATTTATTAGTTGTTTTAGCTGCCAATTTAGCACCATTACAAGAGTTTAAGGTGTAGAGGTTTTCCATCAAGCTAATACCTTGTCCATTTATTCCTGATAATGTGTAAAATTTCCAAGAATTTTATGATGACCAACAAATCATCCAATTCCTAACTAATTTAGGATAATTTGAGTCTTATATCATTGATGATAAGGATATTAGATATTTATGCCCAGATGAATTAGGAGGAGTCATTCAGTTGAAAGAAAATTATCTACTGTTAGGAATGGTTTATTTGTAAAGGGTGTTTAATATGGATCCCTGAGTATAGCATCAAAATCATCCTATAGTAAATTAATATGAGTCCAAGAAGGAGAATTTAGGGGATGAGCATGATTCATGCTACATCAAAATCGGCCTTCACTATAATCTAGAAGAAAGATAAAGGGTGAAGGATTTACTCACCCAGTATAAAGTTATGATTGCATAAACATATTAAGAATTGAAGGTTTTTAACCCAAGGGTCATTACCCATACAATCCCAATAAATATATACCATAATCTATTTAGGTAGAGATAAAGGCCAATTAATCCTATCCTAGAGCCTCTCATTCAAAAGAAAATGGAAAAGTTGTTAAATGTAAACATAGTGTTCCTATTATCACTTGGATTTTTACCCTTTGAGGAAATGTCTCAACTCTCCTCATCTAAGTACCATATTTGAAACACCTCTAGGATATGGGTAGCCTAAGAATGAGGTGAATCTCTAAATAGGGCTAACTCCCTTGATATACCACTTGTAGACCACTACTACACGTAAGCTTGTGAGGGAAAAGGGAGAGAAAACTAAAAGTAAATTATCCTAAAGGAAGTGATACACTAAATAATTTGATGACTACCAACCAACTTCATGTCACACATGAAACCAAGAGACTAACTAAACATACACTTCTCCAATTTGAATCTTCTCACATCAATATTTCATTATGAGTTTATGATGAATGTTTAGGCTAGGAGGACTACACAAGAGGCCTAAAATGGCACTATTTGAATAAACTAACTCACTCAACCTTGACACATCATAAAACACTTCACATGACCTATAATAAGAACCTTTAAAGATGCAAATAGGTGAGAGAATGAGACAATAATGCTAATGAAACAATAGTCATCACATAAGTAAGATCAATCATTCAAGTGAACACACTATGAATAGTCATGGAAGAGGTAAAAATTAGTAGTCTTTATTGATCCATGGTATGAAAATGAGCATGGCATTGCCATATCAAGTGGATCATATCTTATAAAGGCCAAAATGGCTAGTTCTTATATAAATTTAGAGAGAAAAGAGAAGAAAGAAGTATGAAGGTCACATTGACACATGGAATGTTGAGAGAAGGAGTTACATGTGCATGGGAAGAGAGTGTGAAACTGATCATGCAAATTTATCAAGCACAAGTTTCAATCCAAGGCATGCAACTCTTGAAATATGGCATGAAATTCCCTTTGTTGGCTAAAAAAATTGCCTCCCCAAGTACTAGCTCACCATCTCGAGACTCTAGGTCCACTTGCCCTACCTATGAGGATCAAATCCTCGAGTCCTAATATTAACAATCATACCATTCCTTGGATTGTGAAATACATGCTTTGTTTATGATGAGCACCCCTGTATTTATTTCATATTCATTCCTTTTATATATTTGGATTATATGTCCCACTTATAGTTAGAAAACAATCTAAAGACATTAGTTTTCCTATAGTATTTATAGTAAAATAGACCTATGGATAATTTAACACCTTTTGGAATTCATCAGGTCCAAATAAATCCACTTTATCTCTATACGATCCAAGAGCTCACTATGTATGGATCCTTCTTTAGAAATGATGAACTAGTCATGGAAATAACCTTGTAAGCTCTAACTTATCAAACTAGAGATCAATATAAGCTCTAATGGCACTCCCTTATGTTCCCCATGCTTGACTATATTAGCTAGACTTCTCCATGGCATTTGAATGTGCTTTAATGTCATCAGGAAAACCTTGCAAGACCCTAATTTCCATGGTCAAAAATAGATTCTTGCTCCCCATTGAAAACCTTAGGCTCACCTGCACTCTAACTGGTTATCAAAAATTTGACTTGGCTTGTTGACACATTGACTTTCATTCACTCTATCAGATCTTTTAGATATGAACAAATGTGAGCCCTCAGATCTACCTTTGAATTATCAACCTTGTCCCTACTAGTGCCACTTGGTAAATACACATTAATCCATAGGATCTTGCTATTAATTTATAACTTCATACACTTATGCCATGTGTCAACCCCTTGAGCTCTCTTACTATTTGACTTATCTCACACTATTGGATTTCCATATCTTAGCTCCCATGTGTCATTAGACTTTCCCTTGACTTGGTCATTAAACTTTGACATTTTGACCTCATCTCACTACTGATGTCTTTGGATCGATTTCACTCCTTAATCTTCTTAGACTTGCTCAGTATTTAACTCATCATTATGTTTATAAACCTTGAGAACTTTATATCATCTGATTCCACTCACTCCATTGGATCTCCTTTTCATGATCACTCGCTCACCATCAAATCCTCTTATAAGCTCAATCATTAACTCTAACAAACTTATGCTCATTAGGTCTCTATCTGATAAGATCTATGAATGTGAAACTTATTGCTTGCATGTTCATTTAGAGATCATTTTGAAAATTTGAGTTCATCATGCTCTATTGGATTCTCTATGTATGATGAATCATGGGTCATTAATCAAGCAGGGACATAAATTAACTCTTGGACTTAGGAAAATATAAAGTCCTTTGATCATTGCTCAAAGTTGGTAATTACTAAGTCGAGAGGCTAGTTTATTAATAATGATATGGAATTAAGTTATTGATTCCTGACTATACCAATTCAACCTTAAAATATAACTTTAATTGTTGACACCATGGCTAAACCCTTATGATGCATAGATTAGTAAGCAAATTAGATAGTCTAAATTCTTAGGAATGGTTCATAAAACACCAGTCACCATTCCTCTATATCCAAACATCAAATGGAAGCTAATTTAGTGTAGAAGATACCCCTAATATCAATTTGTTTGAAAATTCTCTTTCTAATTGTACCAAGTCCAAACTTGAAGACCACTTTTTCTTGCCAAGCCTAGTGAAAGAACAGAGAAATTATTTCATTCATTTTTTGGAGCCTCTAATCAAATTAATCATTAGAACAAGTGTGTTGAATACCAATATACACTATTGAAGTGTCCTCAACTATAGGAGGTTGTACAACTCATTTAATGCTCCATTTTACCCCCCAAAATGACTTAAAAGAAATAAATATTGAAAATGCCCAAGACCAAGGCTAATGTGACATGAAATGACATAAAATTACCTATAATACACCTTGTGACATAATAATATACCCATTAAAACATCTAAGGTTTAATTTTTTGCCTATAAGGTTCCCAATTTGACATGTAGGGTCAAATTTGGTCAATAAATTGGTGACTCATAGGGGTAGTATGCCTGCTATGCTAACCAGACCGGTAGCTTTATCAGTCCATTAGGATTAAGGAGACATATGAAGTATAAAACACATAAATATGACTTTTAACATTAAAAACAAGCTTTGATCAAGACAAGACCAATTGACTACATCAACCACACAAAACAAAGGACACACACAAGGCAAAGTAAACACACTAACAAGACACACATGTGCCCAAATCACTTATTAAAAATGAAAATAACCGAAAATAGTGACAACAAATGAATGTTCTAAATCAGCACTCAAAGGAATTTGAACAAAACTATCATAAAATATATAGCCTAAAACTATGTGTACCTTTCCTCCTAGATCAAAAGGAAAGTTTGACAATTTTCTTGCCTCATGGGATGTGGAATTAAATGAGATATGCAACTCCTTGACTCTTGGTATTTTTGCTTGTTTCTCCTTTTTTTCAAATATTAGCCTCTTTAGCATGATGCTCAATGAGAACCAAATAGCTCTAAATAGGTTAGCTACATGCATCTAGATAGTCTCAGCTTTCTCATATGGCTCCTTAACTACAACCTCTAATGGTGGTTCAAAAATGCATACCTCCTTCATTTCTATGGCATCCTTAATAAGACTAGGCTTCTTATTTGAGTCAAGTTCCTTAGGATCATCAAGGAGCTATGCATATTCTACCCAATCTTGATCATTTTCCTTTATGGGAAATTATTTGTCCACCTTTTCAAGCACTTGATCCTCAACTCAACCAAGATATTCAAGTTCTTGAAAAAGTTTCATTTATACCTACCAATCATATTTTTCCTCTTTGTCATATAGAACCACCACTTCTTCAACCTTCTCTTCTTCATGCATGAGGTAATCAAGCTGGTGTTCTTCATGCTCCAAATCATTAATGGAATCTTCAAAAGATCCCACCTACTGTACTATCTCATCATCCATATATATCATCTTGAGTTCATCAATCTCACTCATGAAATCATGGTATAGTTATTTCCAATGGTCATCTTCTTCAAGAGTACTCTCTCCCTCAACAATGGTTTTATGTGAATTATCTTATTGGCTACTCTCTAAATAAATATTAACCTATACTTAATCCATATCAGCTATCACAAGATCTTGAGAAAACTCTTGATCTTAGACATCATATATGCGATCAAAAGGTTCTTGAGAAATAACCTTTTAATGCACATCTGAGACTTTTTCCTATTATATCTCATCTCCATCTTGCACTCGCTCATGTAACTCATCCACCTTGACATCATGAAAGACTGAGACATGCTTGATCTCCCTAAGTGGTTTCCTAATACTGATCTCCTCTTTTGACTCTAATAATTCATTATTATCAATTCTGAGTTCAACATGAAGTTCACCACTTACCTCTTCAAGGAGTGGAATAGGATATTCTTGAGATGAACCCAAGGGAGATGAGACATATGTGACATCTATTTGGTTCAACTACTTGCTTTTGAAAGTCATGTCTTCCTCTTTCTTTATCATATTACTTTGGATGGATTTCCAAGATGAAAATGACCTATATTCTTGAGGAAAGAGGGATAGGGACTGAGCAACTTTAGGTTTGCTTGATTACATGATTTGTTTCCAAGATGGTAAAGATAGAGGTTCTCATTTGACCTTTTGATTATGATTATCCTCCTCATTCTTTGTCTTCACCTCCAAGTCTTTGATTTGTCTATCAATATTTTCTTGGAATATCTTCTCTTTAAGGTGGTCAATAGCTTCATAAAGACAAGGAACACAAGAAGATTCTTGAGAAGGGATGAGAGAGATTTGCAGAGGTTTAGATCCTCCTTTATCTTAGGCCTATAAATCTAGATCTGCTTTACTTTGCCCACCCCATGAATTCACCACTTGATTACAATTTGGAACCTTAAAAGACTTCATAAGGGGTTCTTGAGGAAGAATGGAGTCTTGGACCCTAATAGCAAGATGTTCTATAGCAATCTCCTTTCTTTGAAAGTTCTCTTGGATAAATCATCAAAAAGGGAAAGTCTAAGGAATGTATGAATAACTTGGTGTACTCAAAGGGTTACTTGGAATGATATCTTATGAAGGAATGGGTGGCACATAAGAAGGTTGAGGTGGTGTAGATGTAGGCACAAAAGGTTGGTGAGGTTGGACCTACTATTCCTCGACGCCTTTTAGATTTTCCTCAATGTTCTGAATGTAACCCCCTACATTCATCATGTCATCTATGAGATTGTTCCAATTTTCTCTCTCAACAAGTATCCATTCTTATTTTATTCACTATAATGACTCTCTCACATGATGAATCAGGTGAGTAAGGACATCTTGGCCATAACATCTCTTTGAGATCAACTTTAGTGTATGCTTGTCAAGGCTTATCAAATTCCACTTAAGTGTTGGTATAGATGGCTCATGATAGGGTTGATGAAGAGCAGTATTATGATGGGTTTGTTATTCATATGGAGGATTAGGTAAATACTCCTATGTGTGTGTGTGTGTGTGTGTGTGTGTGTGTGTGTGTGTGTGTGTGTGTGTGTGTGTGTGTGTGTGTGTGTGTGTGTGTGTGTGTGTGTGTGTGTGTGACTAAAATAGGTCCTCGTGTTATTTATGAGGATCATGAAGGAGTTAAGAGCTATTCCCTTGAAAATAATGATCATGAGAAACTTACCAAGGTCCCTTGTAGCTTTGATATAAATCTTGGTAGGGTTGATTAGACTCATATAGATCATGAGTATCATATTTTGGCTATTGATAAGGAGGTAGATAATAGGAATATTCACCAAAACTATTCATATTGACTTCATATGTCAAATGAGATGTAAGAATAGACAAATTTTCAATGAGACATACTTGGTCTGCTCATAACCATAAACTTTGACTTGGAGTCGCCATTAGTGCTAACTTGCTTTCTTATAAAATTTTATCAAAGGAAAGCCATACCAAGATCTTCCCACTTTTTGGACCTTGGTCCCACCAGGCATACCAAAAATTATTATTACTTATATTTTCACCCTTTAAGGAGGTGTCTCAGCTCTCCTCATCTAAGTGTCACAATTGAAACACCTCTAGGTTATGGGTAGCCTAAGAATGAGGTGAATCTCTAGATAGGGATAACTACCTTGATGTACCACTTGTAGACCACTAATACACCTAAGCTCATGAAGGAAAAGGGAGAGAAAAATAAAAGTAAACTATCCTAAAAGAGGTGATACATCAAATTAGTTGATGACTACCAAATAGCTGCATGTCACACATGAGACCAAGAGACTAAGTAAATATACACTTCTCTTATCTGAATCTTCTCACATCAATATTTCATTATGAAGTTGTGATGAATGTTTAGGCTAGGAAGACTAGATAAGAGGCCTAGAATGGCACTATTTGAATAGACTAACTCACTCAACCTTGACACAACATAAAACACTTCACATGACCTGCAAGGAGAAGCTTTTAAGTTGTAAATAGGTGGGATAATGAAACAACAATGCTAAGAAAACAATAGTCATCACATAAGCAAGATCAATCATTTAAGTGAACACACTATGAATAGTCATGGAAAAGGTAAAAAATAGTAGTCTTTATTGATCCATGGTATGAAAATGAGCATGGATTCACTATAATTAGGTGGAGCATATCTTATAAAGGCCAAAATGTCTAGTTCTTATAGAAGTTAAGAGAGAGAAAAGAAGAAATAATTCCAAGGTTTACAAAGACACATGTCATGCTGAGAAGAGTTACATGTGAATGGGAAGAGAGTGTGAAACTAATCTTATAAAGTCAAGAAGCACAAGTGTCAATCCAAGGCATAAAAATATTGAAATGTGGCATGAAATTCCTTTTCTTAGCTCAAAAAATTTCCTCCCTAAGTACCAACTCACCATATCGGGACTCTAAGTCCACTTTCCATACCTATAAGGATCAGATCCTTGAGTCCTGATACTAAAAATCATGCCATATCTTGGCTAGTAGAATACATGCTTTGTTGATGATGAGCACCCTTGCATTTATTTCATATTTATTCCTTTTCTATATTTGGATCATAAGTCCAACCTATAATTCAAAAACCAATCTAATGACATTGGCTTTCCTATAGTCCTTATAGTAAAACATACCCATGGATCATTTATCACCTTCTAGACTTCATAAAGTCTAAATAAATCCACTTTATCTCTATAAGAGCCAAGAGCTCATTGTGTATGGATCCTTCTTTAGAAATGATGAACCAGTGAAAGAACCATGTAAACTCTAACTTATCAAAATAGAGATCAATATAAGCTCTAATGGCACTCCCTTATGTTCCCCATGCTTGACTATATCAGCTAAACTTCTCCATGGAAGTTGAATGAGTTTTAATGGCATCGATAAAACCCTATAAGACCCAGTTTACCATGGTTGAAAATGGATTCTCACCCCCCATCAAAAACCCTATGCTCATCTTCACTATAATTGGCTATCAAAAATCTAACTTGGCTTGTTGACACATTGACTTTCATTCACTCCATCAAATCTTCCAAATATGAATAAATGTGAGCCCTTAGATCTACCTTTGAATTATCAACCTTGTCCCTACTAGTGCTACTTGGCAAATGGATGTTAATCCATAGGACCTTGTTGTCAGTTTATAGTTGCACATGCTTATGCCATGTGTCAACCCCTTGAGCTCTCTAACTATTCGAGTCATCTCATGTCATTAGATTTATAAATCCTATCTCTTGTGTGTCATTAGATCTTTAAACTTGCACAAACTTTACCTTGACTTGGTTGTTAAACTTTGACACTTTGACCTCATCTCACTGCTTCTTGCATCTTTGGATCACATTCACTCCATCGATCTTCTTAGACTTGCTTAGTATTTAACTTGTCATTATGTCAATAAACCTCAAGAACTTTATAGCATTTGAGTCCACTTACTCCATTGGCTATCCTTTGCATGATCACCTGCTCATCATCAAATCCTTTGAAAAACTTGATCATTAACTTTGATAAGTTTACGCTCATTGGGTCTATGTCTGACAAGATCCATGAATGTAACACTTGTCACTTATGCACTCACTCAGAGTTATTTTTGAAAATTTGACTTCATCACATTCCATTTGATCATTTACGTAAAATGAATCATGAGCCATTGATTAAGCAGGGGCATAAATTAAGTCTTAGACTTAGGAAAATATAAAATCCTTTGATCATTGCTCAGAGCTGGTAATTGATAGGTTGAGGAGCTGATTTCTTAATGATGATATGGACTTAAGTTGTAAATTAATTTACCATTTCTTGGTTATGCCAAGTCAACTTTAAAATATAACTTTGCTTGTTAACACCATGGCTAAACCCTTAGGATGCACAAATTAGTAAGCAAATTAGATAGTCTAACTTCTTAAGAATGGTTCATAAATCACTAGTCACCATTCCTCTACAATAAAATATCAAATGGAATTTGACTAAGTGTATAAGACACCCCAAGATCAATTTGTTTAAAACTTCTCCTGTTGATCGTACCATGTACAAACCTGAAGACCATTTTTGCTTGCCAAGCCTAGTGAAAGAAGATAGAATGGTTTTCTTTATTTCTTAGAACCTCTGATTAAAATAATCACTATAATAAGTGTGTGGAAGACCAAGAGACACTACTTAACTATCCTCAATTTCAAGAGCTCATATAACTCATTTAATGCTCCATTTTACCTCCCCAAATAACTCAAAAAGACATAAATATTGAAACTAACCAAGACCAAGTCTAATGTGACATTAAATTACATCAAATGACCTATAATACACCTTTTTATGTAATAATATACCCCATAAAACATCTAAGGTTTGAGTTTTTACTTATATGGGTCCCAATTTGACCTGCAGGGTCAAATTTGGTCAACAGTGCCCTGTCAGACATTCTACCTAGGTTACTAACTTACTAATATGACATGAAATGACATCAAATAACCTATAATACACCTTTTGACATAAAATTAGACCCCTAAAACATCTAAGGTTTGATTTTTTACCTATAGGGGTCCTAATTTGACCTGTAGGGTCAAATTTGGTTAACAATTCCCTATTAGACATTCTACCTGGGTTACCAACTTGGTTTTAGTTAGGAAGAAGAATTGAGAAATAAAAATATGTGCTTATTTCAAGACCTAAATAAGGATTTTGAGAAATAAAATTACACTTTACCTTCCTTGTACAAGGTGATCTAGATAGTAAGTGGTTTTGGAATGATTTCTTTCTTGGATGGATTTTTAAGATATAACTAGGTGTTGGTTAAATCTAAAGATAGAATGAAAATTGCATTTACTAAAAAGTGGTACTTACACATATAAGAGTATTCCTTTTGGCCTAATTATCATAATAGATTCCTTTTAGTGGGTAATGTACCATGTATTTAAAGGGCTAATAGGTAAATGTATAATCATTTACATGGATAAACTCATTATTTTCTTAAAGAATAAAACTAATCACGTAGGCCATCTATAGTCAATCTTTGAAAGATGCATAAGGTTTTTCATCTCACTAAACCCCAAGAAGAGCATATTTGGTGTTATCAATAGCAACTTCATAGGCCACATCATCACCAAAGAAGGAATTATAATTAACCCAGATAGAGTCCAAGGGATTTCAAGGATTGCATTCCCAAATAGAAAGAAGGAGCTCAAGTCTTTCTTTGAAAAGATAAATTTTGTGAGGAAGTTTATCTTAAGCTTCATAAAAATTGTCAGACCTCTGAATTTAATCCTCAAGAAATATACTAAAGTGGAGTGGACATTAGAAGGTAAAAATTATTTTCAAGGCATCAAATATGCAATATCTCAAGCCCTGATACTGATAAGCCCAAACTTCACTAAATATGTTTTCTTGTATTCATTTGCTTTAGACCATATAATTTTCATTATGCTTACTCAGAGGAAGGATGAAATTGGGAATCCTATTGAATTTATGATCATAAATCTAAAACAAGTAGAGCTCAAGTATTCCATGATAGATAAGCAAATATTTTCCCTTATTAAAGTGGTAAATAAATTTTGGCACTACATCTTAAGTAATAAGACCCTCACTATTGTTTTTGTACCATGTTTTCAATCTCACTTTGGGTTAGAATGAATTAGGAGAACATAGAGGAAAGTGGATGGAAATTTTTCAAGAGTTTGATATAAAAATCAAGCCTACCAAGATTGTCAAAGGACAAGGCATCATTCAGCTTATGAATGAGCCTGACCCATGCATCACCATTGAGGATGTTTGAGAAACCTAGGTATCTAGAGGAGTTGGTATACTATCATCATTCAATATTTACTCACATGTACTTGTTCTTAGGAACTCAATAGAGAATAAAGGAGAGATTTGAGGATCAAATCTACTCACTACATGATAGAAAGGGGATTCTATATAAAAAAATTATGAAGGTATCTACCTGAGATGAGTATCATGAAAAGAAGCTTAAGAAATTCTAGAGAATTTACACCAAAAGATATGTAGTGGTCATCTATCTAGAAACACCACAGCCCATAAGATTCTCAAAATGGGATATTACTAGCCAATAGTCTTTAGAGATACACAAGATCATGTAAGAACATGCCATGAATGTCAGGTATTGACAAAAAGAGAAGTACATGTAATAATGCCATTGTAGTGTGTTATTTAAGGAAGATCATTTTATAAATGGGGATTAGATTTCATTGGTGTAATTAACCCAAATTCTTTATCTACACACAAATTTGTACTCACTACTATAAATTATTATAGCTGATGGACTGAAGCAATGGCTACAAGGCATTCTAAATCACAAGATGTAATAAAATTTCTAGAATAACATTTCACAACTAGATTTGGTACCCCCATTTCCTTAATTTGTGACAATGGGCTAGCATTATAATCATTCAAATACACTGAGTGGGCCCATGATAATCAAATCACCATCAGGGCATCTTTTAACCATTACCTATAGGGAAATAGATTAGTTGAATCAATAATTAAGAACTTGATTGATGTCATTAATAAGTCAATAGTAAATAAACCCAGAGAGTGGCATCATCTACTAAAATATGCACTTTGGGTTGATCAAATAAGATACAAGTAGGCCCTCAAGGCTTTGCCTTACTTGATGGTATATGAACAAAAACTAGTTTTCGCAATCATGCTCAAATTGCCAATGTATCAATTTATGCAGGAGTACATGGAAGAAAGTGAGAAAGTGGAATCTTGATCATTAAACATAATAGATATGGAAGATTCAGAGACTGAAGCCTTTTAGAATTTTAGTAAACATTAGAACATAGTCAAAAGGTGGTTTAACAAAAGAGAAAAAATTAAAGTGTTTAGAATTTTTTGACCTATTGCTTCTATAGGACAAAGCCCATGAAAAGAAAAGACAACATGGCAAGTTTACCCCACTATGGAATCAACCTTATCAAATTTCATATATCTTGGATAGCAATGATTTCTATTTAAGGGACATCTAAGGTAACAAATTATCATCCAATCAATGGATAGTTTTTGAAGCACTACTTCATGGTTCTACCATCTAGAGACATCTCTGAGTAACAAGTGTTGTGTTAGAGGTAGGAGCATAATATATTTACTACTTAATAGTTAGTTTTCATGTTTTCTAGGTTAACATTTCCTATTTTTATTATTTTTCTTTCCTTAGTTTAGTTCCCTGCTTTCTAGATTAGGTGTCTTTTATTTTGTGACAATTTGATTATCTTCTCCTAGTATACTTAAACAAGTACCCAATCCACTAGACTTCTTATCCATGTTTGAGGCCAAAATTTAAATCCATGAGGAAGGTTCCAAAAAAAACTAGTATGAGAAGCACATAAAATAGAGCACACAAATTGGTTTGTTTACAGGTTTTACACCCTTGTGTTGGAGATATTTAAAATTCATGTATGTAATAAAGAAATTAATCATGGTTATGTTGCCACTAAATAAAACTATCAGGTATATAAAATCTACTCTCATTACTCCATAAAAATTTAGTAAGTTTTCTCATTTTCAGTTGACAAAATGCACTTCTCATGTTAATACATGTTTAAGGTAATAACCATTGATACATATGTAGTTGGTCAGGACAATCTGGTAAAATTATGCCCTCACATACACCATTTCACTCTAGTTTATGCTCTTCTTCTTCTGACCATACTCTAAAAAAAAAGGAAAATGAGGACCCATACATCCTAAATGAGTGATCAATAAATCTAATTAAAATTTAAAGGTGATCAAAGGCTCACACAATGAAATAAGATTAATATATCACATATCATG
The DNA here is from genome assembly GCA_037957365.1 of Torreya grandis. Classification (NCBI taxonomy): domain Eukaryota; kingdom Viridiplantae; phylum Streptophyta; class Pinopsida; order Cupressales; family Taxaceae; genus Torreya; species Torreya grandis. The sequence goes on along the minus strand of JARHVA010003596.1, from coordinate 560,952 downwards.
CAAGAATATATGAGGAGAAAAGAGGAGGAACCAAAGGTATCTATGTTAGGGCTATGGATGTATGGCTGCTAATAAAGCAATACCCAAGCTTCCCTAGTTTAAAATACATTTTCAAATAAACCATAATGAAACCTATAGTTATTCCAAGTCTTTGCTAAAATCCACATAATAAGGGTAAAAGTAAAATCAATCTATCACATATAGAGCTAGGTTATGAACAAGGTAAGTATGTTGTATGCAATTATTTGGAGTTTCTTTCATAGTTCTGATTTAATTATTCTCTTATGAAATGCTTCATGTTTGATTTGGAATTGATAACCAAAGGTTAAGGATTCTCAAATAATCAAGAGTATTCCCCCTGTGAGTCACCATTTTTTGTAATTAACATACCCCCATGCTATATTCTTTATTTTGAATAAAGACCCACTATATTTTGAAAGGCTTAGGCATAGTTTAAAAATCTTCTTTCATAGATCTTTATATGTGCACCTAACTTTATTGTTTAGTATAAATGTAAGGGTACATTTTCACATGTATAATTTTTTTAGAATAACCTATTAATAATTTTTGGAAGTTTTGCATATCCACAAGTTTTTAGATCATGCACAATGATTATAAAGTTTTAGTTTTCATGTATTTTATCTTTTGATAGTTATGTTCTTTGAATATTTTGGGTCTTCAAACTTTTATTCAGAAGTCAATTTTCAGCATTTTTAATCCTTCACATCTATTTGACCTTCACAAAAAATGTCCATCTAAATTTTTGTTTGAAAGTTGTGTTTGTGGATTTGGTCTTCATAACTTTGTCTACAATTTATGCATGTCTTCGACATTTGTGTTTATAACAAATTTTGTTTAGAACTCTAGTACTTCAAAACTTTTTCACTTTGGAAAAAGTGTTCAGCATTTACACTTTGAGTAAAATGGTTAACTCTTCTATTCAAAATTAGGTCTTAGGAGAAAATGTTTGGCAAAAGTAGTTAGAGAAATTGTTCAAAAGTGGGCCTTAAAACTTTTGTTCATAGGTCTTGTTCAGGTTTTGGTCTTCAAAAAAAATGCCAAAAAATTACATTTTGAAATTTATGTTCAGAACTTAATATTTAAAAAAGGTGTCCTTCTTAAGTTGCATAAAATGTATTTGCCATAGGTATTCAGATATTTTATTCACAAGATGTGCTTGCATCACAAGAATCTGGGCTGACCTTATTCTAATGAAACATCTGAAACCCAAATCATGAAAGCCTCAGTGTCATATCCAAATTTGAGTAAAAGAATCAACAAGATGACACCTATCAAAGGAAATGATGTGGCATTCCTCTGAATGTATATAAATATTAGGAGCATACCCATAAAAATAAAGTGGCAAAGTTTGAATTGAGCAAGTAAAATAAGCTTTGAGGTTTTGGGCATTAATGACACATGAATTAGAATTGAATACTAAAATATATATCATTAAATTGAAATAAAACATCATGACTATTGATTACTAATGAGCCCAAGTGAATTTGCATCCCTAAGAGAACTCAAATACCTAGCCACCTCCATCCATATTGTGAATTACTTCTAAAAGAGACAAACCATTAAATTGAAGAATTAGATCTCTATTAGAATAATAGATTAATAATGGATTCTTCATCCAAGACATTTAGGGGAGTACAACCACCTTCCAAGTTTTCAATCAAATACTCCACAAAATGCATGGAAATTGTTTTTTATTTGACAATGTTCAATGGTGAGTGTACCAACTATTCAACTTTATGGGACATAAGCAAGAAAGTAGACATGTATACATGTGAATAAAATCTAACACCAGTGTAAAGGAAAATGGTGGTAGATTTTATCCCACTCAAATGACAAGGATTACACTTTATCGTAGCCAAGCCTCAAGTAATGCCCTATATCAACCTAGCAATCTTAAATGCATTGCTCTTCTTGTAACCTATGATAACATATGGCCTACTCCAAAGACTGTCAAACTTATAGTAATTTATTTGTTTTTCATGGTCCTCATCCCATTTGAGGACTATATTACCTTATTGGAATGTCCTTGAGGAATATATATTTTCAAATGACCTCTTCACTTGGTGTTGATTGGACCACATAATGTGAATAGTAGTGTCACTCATTTCCTTGAGTTGTCTTAGCTCATTCAACCTTACTTGCATAACATCATCTTTTAGGAGTTCACACTGATGGCAAGCTCTAACATAGGAAGTTCAAGATATATAAGAAGTTTGGCCTCTTTACCATAGATAATAAGGTATGAGGAGTGTCTAGTAGATTTTTGATGTGTCACTTTGTTTGCCCATAGCACAGTCCTTAGTCTAGTATGCCAGTCCTTCTGACCATCTTCCATAGTTATCTTGATAATCCACAACAAGTTCTTATCGATGGACTTTGTTAGTCCATTACCCTATGGGTAATAGTTAGAGGATGCCTTGAGATAATGTCCATGTGAAAGATCCCACTCATAAAACTTATTATTTTTGAAAGTTATGCATTGTCATAAATAATTGTAGAAGGCACACTGAATTTGGTCACAAGGTTATCATAAAAGTCCAAGATAAAATATCCATTAGCTTCTTTGAGGGTAGTTGCTTCAACCCACTATGTAAATTAATTTTTATCTATAATTATCCATTTATGTCCTTTACTTAAAGGGGTTTGTATCATTCCTATGAAATTTAAGCCCCGTTACATGAAAGTTTGTTTAACTTATATGGGTTGAAAAGGAAGGGCAGCCAATTTTTGTTTGCCAACAAACATTGCACATTTTGGGCATTTCCTTACCCAAGAGTGTGCATACCTAACATTTTGGGTTAAAATTACCCAATTCTAATGATCTTAGAGGTCGTGATCTTAGTAGAAAAGTGCTTACCAATTGGACCATCATGAAACTGCTTAAGCAGCTTGTCTATTTGGCATGATTCCACACACCTCAAAAGCATGCCTCCTATGTCTCTCTTGAAAAGTATCCCATATATTAGGACATAAGGTATACTTTTCAACCTAAAGTTCCTTATCTTGGATCTATCTAGTCCCATAAGACATTATCCTGACTCAATAAATTTGATTATACCATGTGTCTAACTAAAAGGTGGGTTATTTGCAATTGCATGTTGGCTATCATAGGCTGCTAACACTTGATATTTATCTTGATTTAACTCTAATTTAAAGTTTTCACATATCCCTTTTCCCCTTATAAGTTTTTTAACTCTAACTTCAAGGTCATACTCCATGCATTTTATCACCCATACAGTTCTTTTCTCATTGAGGTCTTTATTGAGTATAAACTCTTTAATACTTGGGTGTACCACCATGAGTATAATATTACTATTAGAGACCATGTGCCTATATTTGTTCAAACCTCTCACTACTAAAAGCATATATTTCTCTAAAAATATATACCTCTCCTCATACCCTTCTAAGGCATGACTAAAGAAAGCAATAGGTTGTTCCAAACCTTGCTCATTATGTTGCATCAACATGGTAGAGATTACATCTAACATAGAGAAGGCATATAAGTATAATTATTTGTTAAAATTAGGATTAAGAAGTTAATGGGCATGAGAGATGGACTCCTTTATTGCCCCAAAACTCCTCTTACCTTATTTGGTCCATGTAAACTCCTTACATTTTCTTAACATATGAGTAAGGGGCTTGACTAGCTCTGCAAATCCTAGGATAACCCTTCTTATAAAATTAATCTTTCTTAAGAAACTCTACAGACCTTTTTTGTGATTGAGAAAGGGTAAGGATAAGATGGACTCAAGTCTTTCAGGATCTATGGAAATACCATCTTTGGACACCACATGGCCCAATAACCACCCTCATGAACACCAAATATACATTTTTTAGGATTCAATGACACACTAAATTCTTTGCATCTTTCAAACACTAAGCTCAAGTGAGCAATGCGATCAACTAGGTCATTTGAGAAAATAGTGATGTCATCTAGGTAGATGAGCACCATGTGCTTTATCAAACCTTCAAAGGCCACATCTATTTCCCTCTGTAAAGTTTCTTTAGCATTGAATAGCCCAAAAGGCATTTTCATATATGCATAAGCGCCCCACTTTGTGGTGAAAGTAGTCTTATGCCTATCTTCTTCCTTGACCATAATCTGATTATAACTAGAGTATCCATCAAATAATGAGAATCTATGAGAACCTACCACCTTTTGAATAATCTAATCCATTGAGGGTAGTGAGTAATGGTCTTTTAGGGATACTTTATTAAGGTCCCTAAAGTCAACACATAAACATATTTCCCCATTCTTATTCCTCACTAGAAAAATGTTTACCACTCATGAGGAATGTTTAATGGGGAATATTATCTTTGATTCAATCAACTTAAACAATTCCTATCTCATCAACTCCTCCACTTTTAGATTGGTAGGACTTTGTTTCTGCCTGACTAGTTTTGAATTCCTCTCTAGTTCAATGCTATGTTGTGTAAGTTTGGGATCAAAACCCTTCAAATCCTTGTATTCCCATGAAAATACATCAAATAACTCCTGGCATAAAGCAAAAAATACAACTTTCTCCTCTGCTATGCTAATCTTCCCTAACTTCAATAATTTATATTTGAATAGCTCTATCTTTTCATAATGTTCCTCCTTAGCTGAGATACATGCCTTAATTCTTATCACTTGGTCATCTTCATTGAAGATGATTTACAATGTCACAAGACCCTTAGGTATCTTGTTAGATCTTAGCTACACTATCTGATTATCATATTGATGTTGGAATTTGTTTTGATTCTTATGCAAAAATTCTACCTCTTGCATTAAAAAACATATAATTTGGTCATCATTATCAAACACCTACCAACTCACCTCATTGTCAGGTATAGTTGGCCTACATATGAACTTGATCTTGTCTTAACTTTAGTTTCATTTTACTCCTTTTATAACCTCATACTGAGCTCCAATGGCTACAATCCTATCTGTATGTTGATTTGCCTCTCTTGGTATGGATTATATATTGAATGCTAAGAAGTCCTCTATGAGATTCCATACATGATGTTTTTAGGATATCAAATGATGGTTCTTGACTACACTTATGCCTCTCACTTTTTTCACAACAAGATCACTATCATCCTTGACTTGAAGAATTTTTACACCTCTTCTTCTTGCCTCTTCAAAACTATGTAAAAGAGCCTCATATTCAACTATTTTTGAAGTGCAATTGAATTGAAATCTTATAGTTAGATAGTATTTTTGACCTAAGGGTGAACCAACATGGCTCCAACTCCACCACTATTCTTTGACCTTGATCCAACAAAGAATAAATTCCATAGACCTTCTTTCTCTTCAGTGGTGTTAGTTAGGCAAGGTATAGCAGCACCTTTCGCATGCATGCAATACACCCCTAAATCTACTTCTTCAATATTGCTATAGGGATCAAAGCCATGATTTCTAGTGACCCATTCATCTAAGTATTGGTATGAAATGTCGTAAATATGATCATGAGGCTCTTTTTCACTAAAATTTTCATCTTCATCAAATATGGTATAGTTGACATTTACAAGGTTAGGCATATAGGGCTATAGGTGGAACCTAGAGATAGTATCTAACCTAATAGTGACCTTCGTTCCATATCTGGTCCTGAAAACTATGTATGACAAATCATATGACAAATATCCCTTAATATTTATAGTAAAGTCCCTAGATAGGCATAGGGAAAAATATGGGGGTAGGTCTACAACCATAACATCCTAAGTAATGACATAATTTAGGCAAGCTACCAATGTGATCTTACGATCTTTCAATATACCTATTATTTTAGTGTGGGAACCATCTAACTAGAGAACACCCTTTCATTAGGCACATACCTAATCTCAAGCTTATCTTTTATGGATTTAGGCATAATTGACATTGAAGCTCCTGAATCTATCATACAATTGTGCACTAAGCAGTCCCCTATGATGATTGACAAATAGAATGGAGGGGGTTTGATGACCTTAGGGGGATGATTAACATTATGAATTTGACCTTGACTAAGATCTTGACTAGGGACTTGAATTTGACTCGGTTGATTACTATTTGTAAAAAAAATGTTCACCTTATTAGTTATCTCATTCACATGAGAAGGCTTGGAGAGCTCTCACTAAAGAATTTCTCTCTGTCCTGGAATAGATAGAGCATCATACATATGCATAGTGACATTAGCCTTTTTCATATAATCCACAATATTGAAAGGAACAATAGTACCTTTAAATTTCACTTTGAAAGTAGAAGTATCACATGGCACTTGAGTAACATGAGGAACAAAAGGAGACTTCTATTATGGTCCATGATGTTGAGGTATTTATTGAGTTACAGGAGCTTTAGTAGCTACATTAGAAGTGTTAACCTACTGACTACTTGTGAATATTTTGAACGAAACTTAAGCTACCCCAAAGTATCATCCAACATCCTCCTCTTATCCTTTGTATTGAATGTAACCAGTTTAATTATCCTTTGTGTAGTCTGCCCCATGTTTACTATGACATGCTAGAATATATGCTCCCCTTCCTAAAAGTTTATCACATGGTGTCAATTTTAACCTTACCCATGTTCCTTTTATGTTTAATCTGAGCTTCCAATGGTGTTAAGGTAGGTATATTACCTTAATTCATTGGAGGACCTTGTGGTGGAGGAGGTATTGTGTCATGGTCTTGGAATGAAGGAACTTGATACCAACTAAGATCCTAATATATTTATCCACTTGTATCCATTACCATCTCATTATAATACCCTCCTACTTGTCATTGACCCTTTTTTTAAATTTTATTTTGTGTGGGGACCAAGGCTCTTGAGCTACTTATAGTTGTGGGGTTCTAGTTATTATAAGATCTACTTTGAGTAATTTGGCCTTGGGCTTGTTGATTTGATAGATAAGGGGGTCTATTATAGGATTGAGTAGGGTATTAGGTTTGGAAGGGACCTTATTATGGCCTATATAAAGTTTTTTTATGTCTCTCTAAAGCCATTAACTTATTGTTTTGCACCTTCAACAAGCTCTCGATCCTTGCAAATTTGTCCACTTAATTATCATCAAGTTAGGATTGGTTGTTTGGAGTGGGAAATGAAGCAATGGTAGGTGGGGTTGGATAAATCTCAATAAAAGGTGGCATGAGAGTTATTGGAATGAGTTTCCTTGTGTGTATCAAATAATTTTTTGCCCTTATAGCTATCTCATAAGCCCTAAGCACAGTTTTCCCACACATAGAATGGATCATGATTGCAATGTTTGAATTCAATGCTCTCAAATAGTAAAGAAAAACATAATTGGGTGTGGGATTAATGATGATATGTATCCTATCCCAAGTCTTTTGTAATCTATAGTTGAAATCAACCATAAATTCTTGGGATGCCCTCTTGATTAAGGTAAGTTATTAAACAAGTGACACATAGTCACATCTATCCTCAAAATGTTTACATAAGCACTCACCAAACTCATCCCAAGTATTGATTTAGGTAGGAGCTATACCCCTATACCATTGTAGGGCTTTACCTTTCAAGGATATGGCTAGCAGTCTAATAGCTATATTCTCTTGCATAATGTTATGTACTAAACAAAGGTTTGCAACATCAGTGATGTGTTCTATAGGGGTGGTGTATTTTTCTCATGTAAAGTATGTTAGACTCTTCAAAGAGGAAGTAATCATCATTTTATTGAAGGTTAAGAGGGATACCACCATTGAAGGGTACAAAATCTTGCATTCTAGGCCTTTTCATTTGCATAATAGGATTTATACTATTTAAAATAATAGAATGACCAAGAGATTAATATTTCTTTTGGGAATAAGGACTTGTCTTATTGAATCTTACTCTTTTATATGAATTAGAAGGTAGCTTAATGAATTCAAAGGGGATACCTTACTAGCTGACCTTTTAGTAACCTTTAGCATGAGAGGTATTGTCTAGATGATCTTATGAGCTCTGTAACTTAGAGAGTTTTTAGAATCTGATGATGGTGGATGCCTCCCTCTACTACAAATATTTCTTCATAAATCTAGACTTCAAGTATGCCAAAGATAATGTCCTATCAGGCATGCCAAAAATTGTTGGTAACTTTAGGTTGCACCCTAGCTAAGCAAAGGATTATTCAAGTCCTCTACCCAAACCTAGTCCAACATGGGAATGACCCTAGGATTTGTGTTACCTAATTTTGGGTCAGACCTCTAGGATTTTTAATGAGGCTAGATCCTTAGATATGACAATTTGAATCTCTCTTATTAAAACTTAAGCTATTGGGATGAAAAGGGGAGAAATACATGAATGAAAACCTACTTTAAGTGTGGTGATACACCAAATGTTCAATGATCCACTCTCAACTTGAAAACTTTCCTGACTATTAATGAATTCAATGGAGATATGGATTGATCATATTCTATGGTAGAGTTCCAAACATGAGTATTTTGTATGAAGGTTGAAAAGATCCCTGTAACTTGAAGGACATGAAGAGATAGGTATATGTAAGACACTATGGACATATGACACTATTATCTATCCAAATATCACCTAATATAGGTTAGATATATTCACTTCTAACCCATCCCTGGACTAACATGGGAATGGTCTAAGGCTATGGGATGCCTATAACTAGACCAGACCTCTAGGATTTTTTATGAGGCTAGCTCCTCAGGTTTTATAATTTAGACCTTTACTTCTAAAATCTAAAAGTGGTTTGGTGGGGAAGAGTTAAGATATTTTCACAAAGTAAAACCTATTCTAACATATGGTGATGTACCAAGAATTTCTCAAATCCACTCTTAAGCTTAGACTTCTTAACACACTAATGAACTATGAAAAAAGATAATGCAATACTTATTATACTTTATATGCAAAAGTATTTCATATAGAGGTCAGTTTGATACACTCAGACTAGGGAGCAATGATAATAAGGTCCAGTTGAAGACACTTAAATTTGGTTATCCACTATATCTTTGAGAGATCAATACTGAGACACATTATATGACCTATAAATAAAGTTTATAATACTTAGGTTGAGTTTGGACATACAAAAGGAAGATAAAAATATCATTTGCATATTAAATAAACATTAAATATAGATTAGCAAATGACTGTAGAAATACTCTATTCACTACTCCAAGAGGTGTCAAATATAATTTTGGTAGAGTCTAGTCATACTAGCCTAAGGGATGTAAAATAATAACTCAAAGGCTATATTTATAACAAAAAGGAAGTAAGAGAGGGGGAGTTTTGGAGCTTAAAAATGGAATCAAATGAGATTAAACCATTTGAAAAAAATTCACAACTACCTCTATAAATCAAGCTCACTCAAACCCTTCCTGATTGATCTAGGTCACTCCAATCTATTTCATCATTACATTCTTCTCCCAGCCATGCCCCATGGTGGCTAAAATGGCAAGATCAAGTTATTTATAGTTTGTCTTGATGCCAAACCACTCATGACTGGTTTGTTGATGTGTGTCAAAGTGGGGAGAAGGGTCATTTTCATGTAGCTAGATTTTGTGATGAAACCATTAAAGTTTACATGTATACTTCTATAGGTTCTTAATGGCATCACTTAACCTTGAAATATTCACTCCTAGCCCAAACTGGATCATGTTCAAGATTGGTTCCACTCATGCTTGCTCATTTTGGTTTAAAATTGCTTTGTCAACCTCTATCTATGTCCTTTGGGCTGACCTTAGTTTAATTAGACATTAAGAACTAACTCACATCATCTACCCCTTAACTCATCTCACTCTATTGATGTGCTTGATGTGATTAAACATGATTTGTAGATCCTTTGCCAAGAATAACGTGCTTATGCCACTTGTCGACCACACTTTTGCACTCAAGGTTCATTGACTCTTTGACTTGCTTGCATGTTGTTGATCTTGAATCCATGATTGAATACATGCCATTGATCTAATATGGGCCAATTATATTGTCCTTACCCACTCACCATTATATTTTCTCTGAACAACCATTATTTGGACACTTGTCAAGTTTGCACTTAGTCAGGGACACCCTTAATGATTTTTGAATGCAACAGCTATTTCATGAGTTTGCATTTTGACTTCTATACAACTGTATTTGGGACATTTGAATTTTAATGATTATTAGTTCAGGCTTGAATTTGACATTTATGAGGCTATCCTAGACTTTTTGAATTCAAACAACTATTTATTATAGCCTAAAATTGACATTCGTGCACCTATCTAGATCACAAATTATGTGGGTTATTTCCTTCGAACCTTTTACTGCTAGATAATTCTTTTGAGCTTTGTGTTTCAGCCACTTTCTCCAAAGTAAATTGTTTGCCTTATCTTTACCTTGACCAATTTCTTATGGAAAAAATGTCCAAAAGAATTCATTTTTTTGGAATCTCTATCTCAAACAAAAATTCTAGAATAAATCATCCTTAGTCTTTTGCCTCAGAACAAAACTTTGAAATAAATCTAACTTGTAGAAAATTGTCTAGGATAATTTTATCGAATGAATTATGTCCTTAGAATTTCCTTTTAGATTTTTCTAAATAGCCATTTGCCCTTTGGAAATGTCCTTTAGATCCTTTGCATTTGTCCACTTTTCCAAAAAAAATCCCTTTGAAACTTTTGCATTGGACCCTTTGGTGAAGAAATGTACCCTTCAAAAAAGTGTTTGGGATACTTTCCCAAAAAAAGACCTTTCAAGAAAAGTGTTTAGGATACTTTAATTGAAAAAGTGTCCTTTAAGATTTTTGTTTGGAACATTTTCTTGAGAAACCAACCCTTCAATATTTTTGTCAAACATTTTCCCTGATAGAATTATGCCTTCAAGAAAATTATGTAGATAAATTTCCTGAAAGAATTTTGACACTTAGATTTAAAAAGATACCCTTCAATATTTTTGCAAAGGTCTACTTTATCAAATAATGATCCTTCAATAATAGTGTTTTAGACCAATTTCTCCAAAATATACCCTTTATAACTTCTATCTAGGACTCTCTTCAAAGAAATGACCCTTTGAGAGAATTGTTTTAGACAAAATGTCTAAAATAATTCCTGACACTTAGCCAAAAAACCCAAAACAAAACTCCCAAAAGAATTCCAACACTTAGCCAAATAAAGTGGAATAAAACTCTTGAAAGAATTAATATTTGTACTTTTGTTTTGGGCTTTGTGTGGAACATTTCCTTTGAAGGAATTCTGAATGCTCAAACACTTGGCCAAAATTTGAAATATTTGGCCTTTTCTAGACCTATTCCTATAACTATTCAGCACCATGAAAACCTATTTAGATCCCTCCACTTGTAATGTTGATCCTACTTCTAAGACAAATGATCCACTTCAATAATTGGGACCCTACTTATCTATTTAAACTAGGTAGAAGTTTGGTATGTGGGCCGAATGGCCAATATTTTTGGTGACTCAACTTGCTTGACCAGTCAACTGATCATGGAACCCAGACATTGATCAAGCTTACTTGTCATGACTAATCAAATGAAAATATACTTAAAAATAGACTCTACTTGACTTCTAGAAACACTTTTTGGATTAATGGGGGGGGGACAACAACAAAGCAACAAAAGATAAAATAATAACCTAAACTACAAATAGAACAACTAAAAATAGCAATGTGCAAAAGCACTTGGAGGAAAAGAACATACCTATCTACTAATGCACAAGGGGAAATATATGAAACTAGTAGGAGAACTAGAGATACCTCCCATTGATAGGTATGGGATGGATCTCTCCATTCAATCTTTCAAGCTCAAAGGCATTGTTCTCTTTGTAACTTATGATGATATAGGGTCCACTCCAAAGGCTATCAAACTTGAAGTGTTTTCTTGGTTTTACACGCTCCTCATCCCATTTGAGGACTATGTCACCTTACTATAATGTCTTTGATGAAGCACTTTTGTCAAAATTCATATTGACCTACTATTTTTTATACCACATGGTATGTATGGCATCATCACTTATTTCCTCTAATTCGCTCCGTTCATTCATTCTAACCTCCATCACATCACTTTCTAGAAGCTCTAGTTGGTGTGCAAGCTCCAAATCTGGAAGCTCTAATGAAATTTGTAGCCTTGATTTTATTACATAGACTAAGTAATAAGGTGATTTATCAATGGCCTTCTATCGGGTGATTCTATCAACCCATAAATTAGTCTTCATCTTCATATTTTAAGACATCTGATTATCTTTTAGTGTTCTCTTAATGATCCAAATCATATTCTTGTTAGTGGAATCAGCTAATCCATTACCCTATGGATAGTAATTGGATGAAGATGTCAGATAAATACTTTGCTCAAAATCCCATTCACATACATATGTGTTGATAAATTCTAAAGCATTATCAAATATTATAGTGGAAGGTGCCCCAAAATACGTGACTAGGCTCTAATAAAACTCAAGTATAGACTTCTCATTTGCTTTTTTCAAGGGAACTACTTACACCCATCTAGTGAAGTAGTCTATGGATATCAAGACCCACTTATGGCCAGCAGTGGATGGAAGATTAATCATGCCAATTAATTCTAAACCCCATTGCATGAAATTTTGTTCAACTTTAATAGGCTTTAGTGGCATAGCAGCGAGTTTTTGTTTCCCAATAAACATTGCACATTTTTCACACTTCATCACCCATGCATATGCATCTCTAAATAAATTGGGCCAAAAGTAACCATCTTTAATGATTTTTATATCTATGGTCTTGGATTCAAAATGGCCCCCTAAAGGACTATCATGAAATTGCTTAAGAAGCTTAACAAATTGGCTAGTTTCAACACATTTTAAGAGCATACCTCCAATGTCCTTTTTTAATAGCACTCCATCAATTAAGATGCATGGCACTGATTGTAGCCTAAAATTTATTCATTGTGATGTATTAAAACCCATTTGACACTCTCTTGTTTGGAGAAATATAATAATATCATGTGTCCAACTCAATGGAAGAGTAGCTTCATCTTCTTGTTGAGTGTCTTGGATTACCAAAACTATCTCTTTTTCTTCTCTCACATCTTCTACAAGATGTTCACACAATCCCTTTCCTTAGACTAGCTTTGTGACCCTAACTTCAATGTCATACTCCATACACTTAGTGTCCCATCCAGCTCTCTTTTCATTTAAGTATCTATTGAGGATAAAATCCTTCACGCTTTGATGAGCCACCATTAGTATAATCTTATTGCTTCAAACCAAATGTCTAAATTTCTTAAAACTTCTTATAATAGCAAGTACATGCTTTTCAACAAAGCTATAGCTTTCTTCATAACCTTCTAAATCCTAGCTAAAGAAAGCAATAGGTTGATCTAGACCTTCATCATTCTAATGCATAAGCATAATTCAAATTACATCTAATGTAGAGAAGGCATAAAAATAGAATTCCTTATTTAAATCTAGATTTAGGAGTGTGGGAGAATGAGATATAGCATCCTTGATAGCCTCAAAGATTCTCTTACATTCTCTTGTCTATGTAAACTCTTTGCTTTTTCTCAACATATGATCGAGAGGCTTGACCGTCTCTGTAAAGCTTGGAATGAATCTCCTGATGAAGTTAATCTTGCCTAAGAAGCTCTATAATTATTTTTTATGTTTGGGTAGTGATAGAGAAAGGATTGCCTCTATCCTCTTTGGATCAATAGAAAGATCAGCTTTGGACACCACATGTCCAAGAAGTCTTCCTTCATGCATCAAAAAAATGTATTTCCTAGGATTCAAAGAAACTCCAAATTGTCTACATCTATCAAAAATAGCTCTCAAGTGTGTTAGATGATCATCAATATTCTTTGAAAAAACTATTATATCATAAAGGTACACTAAAACCATATCATTTAAAATATCATGAAAAGCAACATCCATTACTCTTTAGAAGGTGGCTCTAGCATTGGAGAACCCAAAGGGAATTTTACAAAATGCATAGTTGCCCCATTTTGTAGTGAAGGCAACCTTATACCTATCTTTCTCTTTGACCATGATCTGATTATAGTATAATAGCCATCAAGTACTGAGAACCTTTGAGAACCTGCCACCTTTTGTAGAATTTGATCCATAGAGGGTAGTGGGTAATGATCCTTTAGAGATACCTTATTAAGGTCCCTAAATTCAACACATAAATGAATCTTTCCATTCTTTTTCCTTACTAGCACAAGGTTTTCCACCCAAGAGGAATGCTTAATTGGAAATATTATCCTTGATTCAATCAATTTATAGAATTCTCTTCTCATGAGATCCTCTACTCTTGGGTTGACAGGCCTCTATTTTTCCCTGATTAGTTTGGCATCTAGTTCAAGCTCAATAGTATGTTATACTAATTTGGGATCAAACCCTTTCAAATATTTGTACTTCCAAGTGAATATATCAAAAAATTCTTGGTACAAAGCAATAAATGCAACTCTTTCCTCTGTTGTATTGACCTTTCCTAGCTTTAACAACTTGCCCTTAAAGATCTCTATTTTTTCATAATGTTCTTCCTTAGCTAAGATACATGCTTTCCCTTTTCTTACTTAGTCATCTTCATTAAATGTGATGTATAATGTCATAAGCCCTTTTATAAGCTTTTTAGACCTTAGTTGTACTATTTTATCATTATACTAATTTTGGAACATGTCCTGGTTCCTATGGCAGAATATTGCCTCTTGCATTAGAAAACATATGATTTTATTATCATTGTCAAAGAATTTCCAACTCACCTCATTGTTAGTTATATCTGGTCTACATATAACCTTCACCTTATCTTGGCTTTGGTTTCCTTTTAATCCTTTTACTGTCTTATACTGGGCACCAATGGCAGTAAGCCTATTTATGTGTAGGTTTTCTTCTCTTGGTATGGACTGGATATCAAATGCTAAGAAATAATCCATGAGCCCCCATACCCATTGCTTATAGGCTTTCAAATAGTGAATCTTGACTATGCTTAGGCCTCTTACTTATTGCACTACAAGCTCACTATCACCCTTGACTTGGAAGAGTTGGATACATCTCTTCCTTGCTTCTTACAAACCATGCAAAAGAGATTCATATTTAGTTGTATTTGAGGTACAACTAAATTGGAGTCTTATATCAGAATGGTATTTTTGACCTAACGGTGAAATCAGCATGGCTCCTACTTTGCTTCTATTTTTTGACCTTGAGACATCAAAGAACTTAGTCCATCTACTATCCTCTTCTTGATCAATGTTAGCTAAGGAAGGGATAGTAATACCTTCCTCATATATACAGTACACTCCTAATTTTGTCTCTTCAATATTGTTATATAGATCAAATCCATGGTTATCAATTGTCCACTCATCCAAGTATAGATCTGATATGCCTTCAAGATGATCATGGGGTTCTTGTTGATTAGCCTCTTCAATATCTTCAAATATGGCATAGTTGGTGTTTGTAAGATTGGGCATATAGGGTTCTAGGTGGAACCTGGAGATAGGATCAAATCTTATAGGGCCTTTGGTTTGATATATGGTTCTAAAAACCATGTATGACCAACTAGATGACAATATCCCCCAATAATAGAAGTAAAGTCCCTAGACAAGCATAGGGCAAAATATGGAGGTAGGACTACCACCATTACATCTTGATTAATGACATAATTTGGACATGACACTAATGTGATATGAATATCCTTCAAGATGCCTACTATCTGAGTGAGGGATCCATCCAATTAGAGAACCCCTTTTTTTTTAGGCACATACTTGAGCCTAAGCTTATTTGTTATAGTTTTAGGCATCACTTAGGTTGAAGCACCTGAAT
This sequence comes from Torreya grandis, assembly GCA_037957365.1. Taxonomy (NCBI): domain Eukaryota; kingdom Viridiplantae; phylum Streptophyta; class Pinopsida; order Cupressales; family Taxaceae; genus Torreya; species Torreya grandis. Next base: position 545,256 of record JARHVA010003596.1, on the reverse strand, counting down.
CTATCATCCAATTATGTATTGAACAATCCCCTATGATGACTGATAGATAAAATAGAGGGGGATTAACAACCTTATAAGGATGAACAACATTTTAAGATTGAATTTTGTGTGGAATTTGATTGGGAACTTGGTTGGGGGCTTGGTTAGGGTAGATATTATTGATGAAAATAGTATTCACTTTATCAGCTATTTTTTCCACATGAGAAAGTTTGGAGAGATCTTGTTGGATAATCTCCTTCTACTCTGGGATAAATAGAGAATCATACATGGACATAATTACATTATCCTTCTTCAAATGATACACAATATTAAAGGGAAGATTAGTACCTTTAGACTACACCTTGGAAGTGGAAGCATCACTTGGAATTTGAGTAACATGAGGAACAAAGGGATACTTATGTTGTTGTCCATGAGGTTGGGGCACTTGTTGATTTGTAGGTGCTTAAGCAGCCACATTTGAAGGAGTAGGTTGTTGACTAGTCTATGGAGATGATGAAGAAATCTTAGATTTCCCCAAGTTATCCTCCAACATCCTATTATTATCCCTTGTATGAGATTAAATTGGTTCATTTATCCTATATGAAACTTGTCCCATATTAGATGTTATATGCTCAAATACATATTCCCCTTCTTGAAAATTCATGCATGTGGTATCAATTGGTGCTCTACCCATGTTCCCTTGTTCTTAGCTTTGAGATTAGGATAATGACATGGTAGGCATGTTATTTTGAATCATTTGGGAGGATTGTGGTGGAGGAGGCATCATATCATCACCTTGAAATGAAAGAGAATGTTGCTAACTAGCGTCTTGATACATGTCTCTAGTAGTGGCCATAACCATTTTATTGGACTATCCCTCTAACTGTTATTAACCTTCCTAAACATAGTTATTATGAGTTAGCATAATAGCTCTAGAATTACTTGGAGCAATAGGATTGTATTACCTTGAGTGAGGATTCTACCCTTGTCCTTGTTGATTGGATTAATAGGGTGGCCTCTTGTACTAATAATTTTGATTATTATTTTGGTATGGTCTGTATAATGGAGCTTATTACCTCTCCATTGCAACCAACTTATTGTTTTGAGCTTTGAGAAGACTTTCTATCTTCCCCAGTCTATTAATGTTCTCACCTTCTATTTGATAAAACTTTTTTGAATCTAAAACTAGAGCAATAGTTGGGGTAGGAGGATGTATCTCTAGAAAGAAGGGCATTGGTGGCCCTAGAGCTAACTTGCCTACTTGTATAAGGCAATTTTCAGACTTAATTACTACTTCAAAAGCTCTAAGTAGGGGGTTCCCTCCCATGGATTGAATCCTCATAGCTACATCTAAATTTAGAGCCTTCAAATAGTATATAAAAGCATAGTTGGACATAGGTTTGATCACTATAGGAATTCTATCCCAGGTCTTTTGGAATCTATAGTTGAAATCCACCATGAATTCATGATTAGATCTCTTGATTTTTGTAAGTTGTTCCACAAGTGAAAGATGATCACTCTTATCCTCAAATTTCTTGCATAGGACCTCTCTAAACTCATACCAACTATTAATTGACACAGGTAAATCCTCTATACCACTAAAGTGCGTTCCCTTTGAAAGAACTTACTAACAACCTCATTGCTACATTTTATTGAGTCACATGATGCACTGAATAGAGGTTAGCAATATCTACAATATGGTCTATAGGAGTAATTATATTTTTTCCTATATAATAGGTAAGAGCCTTCAAAGCCAAGTTGGGAAAATCATCTCATTGAGTAACATTCAGAGGACTACAACCATTAAATGGCATAAAGGCTTGCCTTTTAAGAATAGACATCCAAAGTATGGGATTTAAAAATTGTTTGGCTGAATGATGTTGGCTTGAATAGGAGGATTTTGGAAAATAATAAGGGGAACAAGAGGGGTAGGTGTAGGTTTTGACTTAGAGGCTTTCTTCTTCTTTGTTGACTGGAAAGGTAGCTCAAATAAATTTGTCTCCTTCCCTTATGTAGAGGATCTTGTGATAACTTTAAGGGGCATGAAAAATATGTAAATATAGAAATAAAACTCTAAAATTCACTACTATACTCATATATGCAAATAAGGGTCACACTAGGTGTGTCAAAATTATTAGATATCTAGATATCACCCAATAGAGGTCAAATCCATTCAAGTCTGACCCATACCTGGACTAATATGGGAATGGTCTAAGGTTGTGGGATGTCTATAACTAGACTAGACCTCTAGGATTTTTTATGACGCTAGCTCCTTAGATATTATAATTTGGACCTTTACTTTTAAAATCTAAATTTGGTTGGGGGGAAAAGAGTTAAGAGATTTACACAAAGTAAAACCTATTCTAACATATGGTGATACAACAAGAATTTATCAAATCCACTCTTAACCTTAGAATCCTTAACACACTAATGAACTATGAAAGAAACTAATGCAATACTTACTATAATTTCTATGCAACAGTATTTTGTATAGAGGTCAGTTTGATAGACTCAAACTAGGGAGAAATGAAAATAAGGTCTGGTTGAAGACACTTAAATTAGGTTATCCACTATATTTTTTAGAGATCAATGTTGAGACACACTATATGACCTGCAAAGAAAGTTTCTAGCACTTAGGTTGAGTTTGGACATATAGAATGAAGATAAAAATCACATTTGCATGTTAAACAAACATAAAACACTAAATACAAATTAGAAAATAACAGTAGAAATACTCTATTCACTACTTCAAGAGGTGTCAAATACAATTTTGGTAGTCTAGTCATACCAACCTAAGGGATGCAAAATAATAGCTTAAAAGCTATATTTATAAAAGAAAAGAAGTAAGAGAGAGGGAGTTTTGGTGCTCAAAAATGGAATCAAATGAGCTCAAACCATTTGAAAAGTTATTATAACTACCTTTGTAAATCAAGCTCACTCAAACCCTTCTTAATTGATCTAGGTCACTCTAGTCTATTGCATCATTACATTATTCTCCCATTTATGCCCCATGGTGGTTGAAATAATGGGATCAAGTTATTTCTACTTTGTCCTAATTCCAAACCACTCATGACTGGTTTGTTGATGCATGCCAAAGTGGGGAGAAGGGTCATTTTCATGCAGCTAACTTTGGTGATCAAGTTGTTGAAGTTTATGTGTCTGCTTCTATAGGTTCTTAATGGTGCCACCTAATCTCAAAATATCTAATCTAGGCCCCAACTAGATCATGTTTGAGCTTGATTCTACTCATTTTTACTCACTTTGGTCAAAAAATGCTTTGTCGACCTCCATTTAAGTCAGTTGGGCTCACCTTGGTTACATTGAACATCGAGAACTAACTTGGATCATTTACCCCTTAACTCATCTTGCTCTATTGATCTACCTAATGTGATTAAACATTATCCATATATCCTTTTCCAAGACTCACATGCTTGTGCCACTTATCGACCATGCCTTTACACTCAGGGTTCACTGACTCTTTGACTTGCTCACATGTTTTTAATCTTGAATCTATGATTGAACATGTGTAATTGACTTAATATGGCCCCATTATCCTATCTTTACCCACTCTCCATTATATTTACTTTGGGTACCCAAGATTTGGACACTTATCAAGTTTGTGCTCATTCAGGGACCCCCTTGATGATTTTTTAAAGTAACAACTATTTTATGAGCTCGCATTTTGACATTTACACAACTATATTTAAGACATTTGCATTTTAATGATTATTTGTCAGGGCTTGAATTTGATGCTTGAAGGGTTATCCTAGAATTATTGAATTCAAACGGCTATTTCTTGTAGCTTGAAATATGCATTCATGTACTTGTCTAGATCATAAATTCTATGATTTATTTCCTTTAGACCTTTTGTTGATGGATAATTCTTTTGAGCTTTGTGTCTCAGCCACTGTCTCTAAAGGAAATTATTTTCCTTACCTTTTCCTTGACCAATTCATTATGGATAAAATGTATGAAAGAATTCTTGTCTTTGGGATCTGTATCTCAGACAAAAAGTCCAAAATAAATTTTCATTAGTTTTTTGCCTTGGAATAAAACTCTAAAAAAAATTTGCCTTAAAGAAAATTGTCCTAGATAATTTTCCTAAAGGAATGGTCCTTAGAATTGCCTTTTAACCTTTTTAAAATAGCCCTTTGCCCTTTGGAAATGTCCTTCATAGCCTTTACATTTGTCAACTTTCCCAAATAAATGCCCTTTAGAACTTTTCTATTAGACCCTTTGGTGAAGAAAAGTACCCTTCAAAAAAAGTAGTTGGGATACTTTCTCGAGAAAATACCCTTTGATAAAAGTGTTCCAGACACTTTGCTTGAAAAAGTGCCCTTCAAAATTTTTGTTTAGAACATTTTCCTAAGAAACTAACCCTTCCAAATTTTTGTCAAACATTTTCCCTGAAAGAATTATGCCTTTGGGAAACTTATGCAGACAATTTTCCTAAAAGAATTCTGACACTTAGCTTTAAAAAGATACCCTTCAGGGTTTTTACAAAGGTCAACTTTGTTAAAGAATGATCCTTTATGAAAAGTGTTTTGGACAAATTTATTTGAAAGATACCCTTTGGAACTTTTGTCTAGGACTCTCTTTGAATAAATGACCCTTTGGAAGAATTATTTTGGACAAAATGTTTGAAACAATTGTCGACACTTAGCCAAATAAAGTGGAACAAAACACCTAAAATAATTAAGCTTTGTACTTTTGTTTTTTTATTTATGTGGAATAATTCCTCTAAAAGAATTCTGAATGCTCAAACACTTGGCCAAAAGTTTAAATATTTGGCCTTTTTTAGACCTATTCTTGCAATTGTTTAGCACCTTGAAAACTTGTTTAGATCCCTCCACTTACAATGTTGATCTGACTTCTAAGACACCTGATTCACTTCAATAATTGGGACACTTATTATATGTTTAAACTAGGCAAAATCTTGGTATATGGGCCAAAATGGCCAATAGACACTTCAAGAGAAACCTTACTAGCTAACACTCCACACAACCTATAAAAAACTAACAGTCTTAAAGCAAGGTACATAAAGGACCTAAAATGATGAATAGACAACATACATTCTATCAATCAAACTTTAATAGAGCACACTTAGCATTAAAATAGAATCTAAAATTGTCTTATATTGCTTTAAAGAGTTTACAAATTGATTTTAATAAAGGTTTGTTATACCCAACCAAGGGACATGAATCAAGAACTCAAATCTAGTATTTATAGAAAGAAATAAAGTAAGAAAGAGAGAGAAATTGGCACTGAAGGGGTCACTAATGAGCCAAATTCCACTCAGAACAACCACCACCACAATCCTTCTCAAGCCTTATATTGCATTAATGTCAATATATCTTTCTCTAGTATGATGGAGAATGTGAAGATCAAGACCAGTTCTAAGAAGCAATACTCACTACCACATGAATCCTTCTTAAACTCCTCTACATTAATACCCTTCACTATCTTCCTTAATCATGCTTGATGTTCTTCACATTACCAAGTAGTTATTTGAGCTTGCTCGTGATGTTCTTTCTGACATTCCTTGTGTAGTCACCATTCTATAATTACTTCTATATCCTAAATTTAGATCTACTATGGATGAAAACCAATCTACTTTATTGGTTTTCATATAGTCATGATTGCAAATGGATATTTTTAGGCTAGATCCTCTTAAGTATAAATGAGATGTAGAACCTACATATAGAATCTCACAAAAATCTTTTATAATGCTTTAATGGCATTAGATGGATTTGCATAGTCTGCTCCTAGTTATACAAATCACATTTGATCTTACATTTATGTATTTTACCTATTTGGGGTGGTGAGACCTTTTTCCCAACATATCTAACTTTATGGCATCCTTTAGTTTAACCTTAGTCAATTTTTATCTCCATTGAAATTCTTTAGCTTTCAAATTTTATTGTCAACCATCGATCTTGATCTAGGCTCCCACATTTTGCCATTTGTTATCTCTTCATTCATCTCATAGTATCATGTTGTCAACTCTTTAAATTTTTGACCTCACACACACCATCGATCTAATTTGGTAGGATTAAATGCATACCATTGATCTTATGTTATTTTAACATGTTTATCACACTTGGTAGCTTCTCATTATCCTTTGAGATCTATTGACTTGTTGACTCATCACTCAAGGTTAGATCTAACTTGTACAATTGCATGCTCACTATTGATCTTCCTAGACCTAATGACCTTGTTAGTCATAATGCACCATTAGGTCTCTATCAAGACACCCAAGATCATACCACTTGTTAGCTTCTTGATTATGCTAACTTTTTCACTTGATGCTCATTGTTGATCTTCAATATACAATTAAATACGTTCCATTAGATCTTAAGACCCACTAACATCATCAGATTACCCACTCACCATTGGATCTCCATTTTAGCTCTTAATATTTGGACACTTGTTAGTTTTGTGTTCAACATTGGAACATTTGAATTTAAACATCTACTTCACAAAGCTTAAACTTGACATCCATGTGCATGTTTCACTCTGTAAGTTCAAATTTAAAGGCTTATATCTTGAGATGACAAGATCATCAAGACATGAAATTTGTAAAGGATGTTTAAGGCATGAAAAACATCATGTATGTGTAATATTTTAGGTTTTGAAGGCTTCCTAATCAAACTAATTCAATGCACAATCAAGTTGGCTCATTCATTTCTTTGTGACATGCCATGATGGTCTGGTTCTTTTAGACTTGTGCTTAAACTATTACTTGATATTTCAAATCTCTAATGATTTTTTGAGTTTTATATGAACTCATTTCATGATCTTGATTGCATTGATCACCAAGAGAACTTGCTTCCTCAAAACTTGACAAATTACACTTTAAGTTTACTTGAAGTGTTTTAAAAGCTTTGCAAGATACATGTGATCTTTGGACCACTCATTCCATCCAAAAATTCATTCATCTCATCCATTCAGGTAGAAGCTTGGCATCTAGGCCAAAATAGCCAACAAATCCTAAAACATGAGATTAGACACCTAGGGGGCTCAGGTTCATTCTAGATTGAACTAGCTCAAGCTTGAAGATAAAGGCTCTAGGTTCTTTTTCAATTTCCCAAGAATAAAACATGTTCAAATTAAAATTCTTATGATTGATTGTGGGTGGATTATATCTAGAGATTTGAATGAGATTAAAAAAACACTCTTTTCCTTCTATTTATAACTTTTCTTATCACATGGCTCAAGCCCATAAATTGAACATTGTAGAGATCTTTGTACTAAGTATATTCCTAAAAAAGTCTTTAGGGAATAAGATATGGTTCTTGACAATGAGATCTCTCTATATGAGATAAATGCAACCATTAATTCTATGAAGCTAGATAAAACCCTAGTTTTGATGGGTTTTCTATGGAATTTTACAAGTCTTATAAGTAGTGGATTGCATTTGAATGCCTAGGGGTTTTTAATCAAGCCATTAAAGTGGGTACATTGGGGCCCAAAATAAACAAAGGTGTGGTTAAACTCATAACAAAATATGGAGAACCTACCATGGTTAAGAATTGAAGACCTATAACTCTTCTCAATGTATCTCACAAAATTCGAACTAAGCTTATAATAAAGAAGCTTTCCTCCATTCTACCTTCTTTGATCTTTGTTAATCAAATAAGGTTTATTGAATTTAGATATATCCTTGAAAATCTTATTTCTAACTCGGAAGGTATGTATTTGGCTGTGATTCTAGACAAGACATAGGCATGATCTTACTTGACTTGGAAAAATCCTATAATAGGATTGAGTGGATGTTCATTAAATTAATCTTGAAAGCCTTTACTATTCAAGATAGATTTTTGCTAATGGCATGCCTCAGCTATTATTAAAGTAAATGGTGAGCAAACTAAGGCAATTAAACATTAGAGGTCAATTATACAAGGTTGCCCTCTTGCCCCCTTTCTTTTTGTTGTGATGGCAGAAGCACTTCACTACTTATTGAGAAAATCATTTATGGGTCCTCTAGTCAGAGGTATTTTTATACCCAATGGTTCATAAATGGTTGATGTTTTATTTGTAGATGATTTTATGTTATTTTTCAAACTTGAAAAACACAATCTTCAATAGGTGGCTAGATGACTTGACATGTATAGTTTTGCCTCTGGTTCTAAAGTGGCACTGTATAAATCATGTATGATAGGGTAGAATGAGGACCCACCATATTGGTTGGTGGGGTTTGGGTGGGCATGTAAGGATGCCAATAGGATGGTTAAATACCTGGGTATTCCTTTTTCCTTGATGCCTTCATTCAAATAGATGTGGGATTGGTTGTATGTCAAATTTAAGAATAAGATTGGTAAGTGGTATGGATGTCTTCTCTCTCTCCCAAGAAGAATTCAAGTATGTCAGAAAGTTCTCTTCTCCTATAGAATATACTATGCCTCTTTTTGGATGTTTAATAAGTCTCAAATTAATCTTTTATATATAATCATTAGAGATTTCCTTTGGTTGGATGGAAAGGGAAATAAAAAAAGGCACGTTGAGGCATGGAAGATTTGTTGTGCACCTATAAAATTTGGGGGGATTGGATTGAAAGAACTTAGGCTTCAACGTATTTCTCTAGCAGTCAAGTGGATCATTAGAGATTTGAAATGGGATGATCCATGGAAGGTTCTGGTTAGGCATAATATTATAATGGGATTCTTGAACTGTAAACCAAATTAGAAAGGGCTTCACATGTCTGATTTGTTGACTAATTCATTTTTAGTGCATATTTTAGGTTCTCCAATTTTTGGATGATTTGGAAAGATTGGGAGCTTTCAAAACACCTTGTCATTGTGCCTCTTATTTTTAGTGGGTTTGGGTCAAGGTGCCAGGGTTGTAGGTCTATAGGTGGAACCTCATAATTAAAAGAAGGCACTTTACCCTTACTAGAGGGTACTCAACCTTCATCTGGTTCTCTAAGTGTTTAAGATGTTTGAAAGATATAGTTTAGTTCAAGGGTTGGGCTTCATGGATCAAGCTCAGAGAAAGGTTTTCGATTCCATTGTCTCAGAGGAGAACCTTCACTTTTCTAACTAAGGTTTTTCAGTCTATTAGAGGTGTTTTCGTATCTAATGAAGTAGGTGGGTTTTGGGAGGATATTAAATGGATAAATGGTCATCCCCTTATGGAATATACCACTAAAATGATTTACGGTAAACTTTATTTCTCCAAAAGTCTCTTCCTTAGCCTTAACTAGGTTTGGCATGTTTGTGATCCCTTCTTCAGCTGGTTATTTAGATCCTATTTTGTCTTGTCATCATGTCTTGAACTAAAAAATCTCATTTTAAGTGGTTGTTTTTGTGTGCTAAATTGGCTATTGGGTCGGTTATTTATAAGTTTATTTTTGGCACTCCTCATTGTTTGTTGTGTGGTGACTTAGAGACTATTGAATACCTTTTTTTCTTGTCCTTATGTTGCAAGTATATGGAAAATTTTTCTTAATAGTTAGAACTCTTTATTTCATTATGAGATTTCATGGTACAATATTGATTTTGGGTATGTCTATTCAAAAAATAAGGTACATACTTTTTCCACAAGTTATGGCTTATATTCTCCACTGAAATCCTATGGTTCACTTGGAAAGAAAGTAATTTAGCAATTTTCTAGTTTAAGTCTATATTGCTTACTAACTTCAATTTTGAAGTAACCATGAGATGTGTTTCTTGGTAGATATTTTTGCAGATGAAGGTGTCACAAAGTGAGTTAGAGAATTTCTTGAAAAGAGGTATGATGAAAGTTTCTTCTAGCTACCTATTGGATAGTAGGGGATTCCCAAGATTATCTTAACTTATTGATTGGAGGATTTTCCATGGTGAAGCTATGCAACTGCATGTTTTTTAGTATGATGGGGGCTTGATGAGGCAATCTTATTTTGAGTAAGATGATGATCTGATTGCAAGCTAGGTTGGCTCATCAAATCCAAATAAGAATGGTATAGTCACCTATTTGGATGCCAATATAGATGTCTTGCTTGCCTCGCAAGCCTATGTGAATGAAGAGGAAACTACTTTTGTTGAGGTAGTTGAGTTGGTTAGTGTTGATAAGGATACTATGGCTATGAAGATGTTTCCTTTCATGAGGTTGGTCATGATAAGGATGATGTGGGAGATGGAGTGGACATAAATTAGAAGGTTCTTAATAGCATTGATCAACTTTTTAATGTAACTTCTTCAAAACTATAAAAATTAATTCAAAATGGAAATATTAATTATGTTGAATATTTGGTGAACTTTGTTAAGACATAAAACATGAAATATCTATGGAGTAAATTAGATCGTTTTCCCTCCTTGATGTAGTGCTCATAGTTAGGACCTATTTTATTTGACTATGATTTGGGACCTAAGGTGGGTGGTGTTGAAATAGCTGAGGATGATGTTGCGATGTTTGATTATGGGGCCAATATAAACCTATAGTTGTTGGTTATTCTTGTGAGAACTTTTCCTTTGTTAACTTTTGGTATGTTTGTTTCCTATTGTTGCCACCTGTGTGGGTTTTTATATTGTAATAATGTTCTAAGACTGGTTCTTTTTTTACTATATACCGTGGCCTTATTGGTAGTTTTTTGATGATTTGCATCAATAGATGTATATACTTTATACACATTATTTCAATAAATAAAAAAATCCTTGTAATTTTCTTATATGCATATCATAAAATCTATTAGTGAGTGTTCCCATTATGGTATTATCAACTTAAATATGAAAATATCCAACTTAGGGAGAACTTTGTGTATAATTATGTCTAAGATGAGTGGAAATAATAACTTGATGTAAGAGTTTTTAAGACATGGCCTTGCCACTAAAATGTCTACCACACTCATTATCATGCATTTCAAACATTTTGGTACATGCCTTATCTATGCGTAAACATCGAATTAGGTGTCCATCAAAACCCTGTTTGAATAAATCATTCCCAATAATAACATAACAAAGTTCTTCATTTTGTAATTTGTATTTATCATTTTTTTAAAGTGGTCTAGTATATGATCTTGGTAAAGGAAATTATAAATGTCACTATACCATTATGTGTTCATAGGACTACGAGTAATAGCAAGAATGGTTAAGGCATCCATTTTGTTAGAAGAAATGGAAGGTTCTCATAACTAGCATATGGTAAAGTTTATATGATCATCATCAATATCAAAGTTCATTAAGGATGCCACACTATCTATTACATCTGCATGGAAATTATATTTAAATGGGATATTATCAATAGAAAATGTATCAAATATTTCTTTTAGTCTGTCCACCATTTCTTTATATGGTAGAAGATGTTCTTTAGTTTGGTAATGATTTGTAACTTGATTAATAATCAATTGAGAATCACCAATGACATAAATATCCTTGATATAAATTTTATGTGCTATTGACAACTTGACTAGCAAGGCTTCATATTTTTTTTTTTTATTGGTGCATAAAAAGGCTAATATGTAAGATAAAGGCATATATTTTCCCTTAGGGGTGAAAAATATAATACCATCACTCACTTCTACTCTACATATAGATACATCAAAAAACATTGTCCATGGATTTGGAGATATATTGCATGCTCCAAATTCATCACAAAAATTATTGGTAATTGGAAAATAATCAAATAGTGGAGTGAAAGAAAATTGGTTAGCTACAACTTAACCTTTTATCAACTTTTGGGACACAAATTTGAGATCAAACTTGGTAAGTTGCATCACCCATTTTGCAACAGGACTGGTGAGGTGTGTTATGTTTATAAGGAACCCTAATGAATCTTCTTTTATTATCACATAGACCTCATTGTTGATCAAACAATGTCATAGTTTTTGTGTAGAAAAAACCAAGGCTAAACATAATTTTTCCATTGTTGTATATTTGCCTTCATAATTAACCAATTAGAGACTAATGCAATAGATTACCTTTTCTTTATGATTATCATCATATTGTGCTAATAGGGATATAAGGGCCTTTTGAATGGCTGAGATACAGATAATTAATGGCCTATCCAGAATAAGAGGTATAAGTATCAATGGTTTGCTAAATATTCTTTGATTTAATCAGATCTTTGTTGACAAATGTCATTCCATAAAAATTTAATGTTTTTTATTTAAAATGGATAAAATAAATTGTTTTATCATCCAACTAAGTGATGAAGCATTAGATAGCCCAATTCTACATTGTAAACATCATAGCTACTTTAAATTAGTCGGTGGTGGCATCTCAACAATAAATTTTACCTTTTTTGTATCAACCTTGATACCTCATTGAGCAATAATGTATTCAAGGAGATTTCAAGAAGACACTCTGAAAACACATTTTTTGTGATTTAAATAAACATTGAACTTGCATAAGTGTTCAAATATCTATCATAAATCATGAGTACAGTCTTATCCATGCATAGATTTGGCAAGTAAATCAATGACATTGTCCTCAATAATTTTGTGAATAAAATAATAAATATATGTTGTATCCCTCTAATATGTTGCTCTAGCATTTTTAATTACAAAAGACATGACCGTATAAAAAAATGTGCTAGGTGGAGTGGTAAATGTTGTCTTTTATTGATCTATTAGGTTAATTTTAATTTGGTTATATCTCAGAAACCCATCCATGAATGAAAATGTCTCATATCCAGCTGTAAAATTGATAATTATGTCGATATTAAGTAATAGAAAGTCATATTTTAGACAAGCCTTGTTTAATCAAGGATAATCAATGCAACATCAAATTTCACCATTAGGCTTAGTAATAGGCACAATGTTAGATACCCAATAAAAATGAGTAATGACTCATATGAATCCAACATCTAACAACTTTTATATCTCTTTTTTGATTACCAATACCACTTTAGAATGTATTTTACGAATATTTTGCTTAACAAGCTTTGCATCAAGATATAATAATATATTGTGCATTGCCACTAATGGGTCAATTCTAGGCATATCTGAGTAATCTCACACAAATAGTTATAGGTAATCATGTAGGACTTATTGATAGGCCTTACCTTCATCATCTTGCATCATTATTTTAAGCAATATTGGCTAAGGATCTTTATGTATTTCATAATTAAATTGTATTGTTTCTTCCTTTAGTAATGTGGACTGCTACGTAATAAATGGTGTTATAGGAATGGTATTATGTACATCATGTTAGACATTGGTATCATCACTCTCACCAAAATAAGCATGAGTAGAGGTGGTATGAGGAAACCTATTCTTATGATAGAAATAAGGGAGATCGTCATATGCCCCCAAATACTCTAATAATGATTCATCATTTGAAAGTTCATCAAATGTCAAAGTTTTTGGTGAAGTAATTTTATCAATCAAATGAGGGTGAACCACAAGCAAATATATTGTGGAAGTATGCATACATTTGGTTTTGGCCTTTGGAAACAAGGTGTGGTGTAAGTATATTGCTTATGAGTTATAGATTTATCTAAAAAAGTCAAGCCTTATTGATTTGTGTTATTTATAAGAGAGATGGGTTGAGTTTTACCATGTTAATGTTTTCCCAACCCTTACCTCTTATATCCATATTTGATCAAATATCGAGAACCAAAATTAGTTTTATAAGATTGTAGCATAGGATTACTTATTTGTTGGATTATGGCATAATGTTTGAAGGGGTCAATATTAATTGAACATGTGTAAATAAATCCATGATGGCTGAATTTTAAGTTTTCATGAAAATTAGATGGAACCATGTATATTTCATGTATCCAAGGTTGTCCTAGAAGCATATTATAGTTTAAATCATTTGGCATAACATGGCACAAACTAGGTAGTGTATGGGGTCCCACAACAATGTTCAATATTATTTTCCCTAATACTTGTCATGTAATATTATAAAACCCTCTGATGTTCATATTGGAAGTCTCCAAATCAATAGGCCCAATTTCAGGTAAGGACATAAAGGATATGTTGTAAATGTTGAGACCTGAACCATTATCCACAAAGACTCTTTTTAAAATTTTATTCCACACACAAACCTAAGTGTATAATGATAAGCATCAATTTATGAGGTCTTGTGGTGTTAGATATTTATTTTCAAAGGATATATCATGTTCAGTCCATTTAATGGAATTTAACATAGAAGCCACATATGGAGGCTCCAGGATACTTGATAAAAAAGTCATGTGTAATGCATCCAAAAGAACATCCTTATAATGGGAGGAATGGTGTATCAAATCTTAGAGTGAATGTTTAGATATAATCATTGGAAGATTTTGTGGCATGGTGGGAAGGGAAAGACTATTTCATACACTCCCTTTGTCATTTTTTAGCAACAAATAGAAGCTCAATATAAACATTATAACAAGAGGGGGTATGTGATAATATATGTGATTTGCAATAATCATATTTCAAACCCATTATAGATCAAATTTATTTAAGCTTACATGAAACATAACAAGTAACAACTACTATTAAGTAATACAATATGGCATAACTAACATATATATCCATGTTGAAAAAAAAGAAAAAAATAGTTTTTTTTTGCAAATTTTAAATCTATTTTTTAAAATTAGAATCAAAAATAGAGAATTAGGAAACCCCAGATAAATATCTAAGATTTTATGTATGTTCACATTAGGTTCACCAACTATTTAACCCTAAAATATATATTAAGGGAATCTAAGGTTAAAGGGGTAGAGATAGCCTAGGGCAAAAGGATGATAGACTATCTTGGAAGTACACCCTTATTAAGAACATGTACTTATTCTCACTTAAATTTATACAATAGAAAATATCCAAGGGGTGGGGCCTTAAAATAATAAATAATATCTAGATGAATGGTTGGTTCCCTTTGGCACACTCACCTACTTCTACTTAAACTATCTAATTATGTGCTTTCTTAACTAAGAAAAGGGTAGAAGGAGGTATATTAAAGCTTAAAATGGAAATAAAAACTAAATATTGGGGTGATGCACAAATATTAAATTTTATTATGTCTATACTTGACACACTTTTAAATCTAAATAACTTTCACATATTCAATCCATATTCATGCAATGACTCTTTTATCAGTATTTCACACAGAGGTATTGACAAACGCACTAGCTTGGGAGGAATTAACAACGGTTGAATTCACTTCCATATTAGGTAGAAATAAAAATTAGACACTTTATATGACCTATAATAATATTAATTTACTTCATAAATGTGAGATATTTAGACATAAACATAATACAAACAATCATTCACTAAGTTCTATCAATGAATTAAGAACACACTTCATGAATAGCTTGAAGATGGAGGAAAATTCAAATATTTATTGCTTCAAAAGTGAGATAGGACAAATTTTAGTAGATTTTAAATAATAAAAAGACATAATATCCTTATAATCATTCAAAAATAAATGTACATATAGAAAATAAGAGAGAGAGAGAAGACAAGAAGTACTAGATGAGTCCACATGCAAGTCCTAGTTCACTCCTACTTCAACTAAAAATTAAACTCAAAATTGAACTCCACCTTCAACTACAATTTTAATTCCACATAAAATAAAATGTATAATTTTATTTTAAACATTATTTCATGTAATATGGCATGGTAGGAGAGATGGAGGCTATTCTTTCATGTTTGAAAAGTCAAAGGGCTCTTCATGCATCTTGAATCTTCAGTTAACTTGTTGTGATCTTTCGTGAAAATTTTGATATTATTTAGTTAAATCCTATTGGTCTTTCATAAATATTAAATTTATACTTTATTTACCTTCACTTTTATATTGATTTGACTAAACTTATCTTGACTTCAAACCTAGAGTTCAACTTGAGTTATCTTGCATGCATGTTTGACTTCTTGACTTTTTAAATTTAGCCCAAAGGGGGCATAGTAGGAGAGAGATTAAAAGTTGAAATTCCAAGGGGTATATTTCATGAAAATATATCACTAAATATTAACCAAAAATTTAACTAAACTTATCCATTTTTCATGTTTTGAACTCCACTTTCCTAGGGCTAACTGAAGATTCTTTCTGTTAACTTCACCTTTTTAAAATTCAGCCAAAAGAGTGGTGACCTGTAATTTGGAATTTTATCTCTAATAAATTATAATATAGACATCATACCATATTTAAACCTTAAATTACATATAAATAAACTTCCATGTCAAATTTCATGAGAGTTTATTAAATAAAACTCAAAATATGCACTTTTTGTGTTGACTACCTTGCATAATTTTATTTCTAAATCCACATAGGTATGAGTTTTGTTATTTTCTTAAGTTTTATAAGGAATAAATACATATTTATTTTTTTATTAATACCATTATTAACCCCTCTCAACATTATAACAATTGGATGTACTCAACCAATCTCTTACACTTTTTTTGACTATTTCTCTTGCTTTCTTAAAACTCTGATGCTTGTACCTTTGCCTTTATCCATTATTTGCCATTAAATTATTAATAAGGAAGGTGTATAAATGTTTTATATTCAACATAAAAATATCACACCATATTTATTTTTAAATAAATAACTAAAAAATGTAAACATATTGTTTAAAATTGACACATGAGGGTTTAAGAAGGGTTTTAGAGCACCTATTATTCTTAATGATTGCTCATAAATTTAAGACATTGTAACATGAAAAAAATACATATAATATTTATTTAATATGGGCCCAAAACTACCTCAATATATTTTTTTCCAAATATTCTTCACCTTCATGTACCGAACATCTAAAAATTACCTTCACTAGTTTGCAAATAGCTAGTTAGAGGAATGAAAGAAACCTTTGTAAAAATTTGGACTTATGAGTTGATCCTAAGCATGATTTTGGATTGATTAATATTATATTATGTTTTTAAGACCTTTTCAACCTTTTATCTATGAATAGAGTCTTTTTTAAAACCTATACATAAGTAACATTGAAAAATGATGGTAAAATTATCATAATTCTTGGCAACTTTATTGGGATGTTTGCCTACTAAACACTCAATACTAGTAGATATATCCATTGGGTTATAGATTAATGAAAATACCACAAAATATGAAACTTAAAATGTCTTATTCAATCAACTACAGGACTTGTGCATAAGTACTTAATGAATCAAAAACTAGTTAGAGGAATGTGAAAACTAAAACTACTAAATAAAAAAATCAATATCCACATAAATAAAAATAAAAACCTCTTGAGTCCTTCCCATGTGGTTGATGAAAATGACTAAAAAGATGTTGTGTGAGTGTTATTTTGGTTGGATCATCTCTTTTTCTACTTGTCAACTTCTTTGGATTGTATCCAAGTGAATCAACTGAAGCAAATATATGTCCAATATAAACAAAATCTTATTTTTTTTCAATACTCACCTCATATTTATATTAAACATTGATAAATCTCTCCCATATAGCCATATTCTAATTCATAATAACAACTACAATTTTACCCTGTAATGGCTAACTAGAATAATGTTCTTGGCTTTTTATGACATCTTGAGATATGTCATCTTGATTGTCAACTATTGAAAATTGTTCAATCTCTTCATCAAAATATTCTTGATGCTCACTTGTATCTTATTCATCTTTAATCATTTCATGCATAGTGTTGATACCTTTTGAAACCACCGTTGTAATCTCAATAGCTATTGTCATATCTTCTCGAACATCTTCATGATAGGCTTCTTGAGGCTCACTTGCTACTAAATTTAATTTTTTAATGGTTCCTCAAGGGTTGAAACATAATCTTCTTATATGTAAAATTGAATCTCATTTTATAAGCATAACTCTTGATTATCCTATCTTGACAAATTATCCTCTTCACCTACATGTTCTTCTTTTGCTTTTCATAAAATAGGTTATCCTTCAAAAAGGAAGATGGTGGGAGGGAAAGAGGTTATATGTGGTGGCATAGGAATATAGGTCATTATTGGTTGCTATTGAAATGGGATTTAGGATTGAAGAGACATTAAGAAATATTTTATTCAATATTTATTTAAAAGAAGGGAAAAAACTTGTGTTAGGGCCTCATGCTTCATACTTCTCTCTCCACTTAATAATCAACCTCTAACATTCATATTCATAGATAACTTCATTTTGAGATATGGGTGGAGGGCTCAATAAAATTGAAAACTTTATTGGTTTGGCTTCAACAACTTTCTCCTTCTCTTGATTTTGGATAGGCATGGGAAAAGACTCTTTCTCAAGATTAGGCATGACATAATCAGGAGTATTAATCCAAGAAGGCTTCCAATACGGAATGGTCATATGTTCTTGAGGAAGAGTGAGTAAAGATTACATAGACTCATCATATATCTTCAATGACTCTATCTCTTGTTGATGTACATAGGCCTGATATGCAAACTCTTTTTTATGCCTATTGTAATCATGTTCCCTATCAATTTCCATACATTGTCTCTCAAATTCAAGTATTATCTCTTGCACACTTTTTTTTAGCTTGATTGGAAAGAACATGACTTTTACAAGGCTATTTAGAAACATGATTAGGGGTGGGAGAGGTGTAAATATCATGAAAATACTTATATCCTTCTAGCTTAGTTCACCTTGAGGTGAATCCATCAATATTTTCATCTTGATATGAGGGATATGACGGTACAAAAGTTGTATTTTCACAAAATGGAGGATTGAAATACATACCAACTAATGTTTCTAGGTACTTGGATTGCTCAAACCAGCTATATATAACTTGGAGCCACCAAATATTGAGTACTTAAGCAATGTCTTTTCCATAAATTGTTAAAACCAGCACTAATCTTTAATAATATTATATACTATTGTCCCATCCGGTGTGCCAAAAATTGTTATAACTCAAAAGTACACCCTTGCTAAGAACATGTGCCTATTATCATTTCCATTGATACAATGAAAACTATCAAGGGTGTGAGAGCTTATAATTATAAATAATATTTATATTGAGGGTTTTTTCCCTTTGTTACACTCACCTACATCTAACTAAACTATTTAATTATGTTTTCTTGACTAGGAAAAGGGTATAAGGAGCTATGATAAAGCTGAAAATAGAAATGAAAACTAAAACTTGGAGTGATGCACCAATATTAAATTAAATTATGCATATAATTAATACACTTTGCAAGATAAAAAACTTTCACATATTCCCTTCATCTTCATACAATTACTCTTGCATCAGTATTACACACAAAGGTCTTGACAGACACACTTTCTTGAAAGGAATGAACAATGGTTGAATTCACTTCCAAATTAGGTATAAAATAGACATAGACACTTTATATGACCTACAATAATGTTAATTTAATACATAAATTTTATATTTTCAAACATAAACATAGGAAAAATAATTATTCATTAAGTTCTATCAATGAATTAAGAACACTCTTCATGAACAGCTTGAAGATGGAGAAAAATTCAGCTCTTTATCGCTTCAAACGTGAGGTAGTAAAAAATTTGGTAGATTTTCAATAATCCAAAGGCATAATAACCTTATAATCATTAAAAAATAAATGTACATATATAAAATAAGAAGAGAGAGAGAAGATAAGAAGTTCTAGATTAGTCTACATGCAAGTCCTAGTTCACTCCTGCTTCAACTCAAAATTGAGCTCCACCTTCAACTCCAATTTTACTTCCACCTAAAATATAATGTAGAATTTGATTTTAAACATTATTTCATGGAATATTCCATGGTAGGAGAGAGGGATGCTATTGTTTCATGTTTGAAAAGTCAAAGGGTTGTTCATGTATCTTGAATCTTGAGTTAACTTCTTGTCATCTTGCATGTAACTTTTGATCTTCTTTAGTTAACTCCATTTGATCTCTTATTTAACTTCTCTTGGTATTTCATGAATTTTAAATTTAGACTTCAATTACTTTCACTTGCATCTTGAGTTTATTTAACTTATCTTAACTTCACACCTGGAGTTTAATTTGAGCTATCTTGCATGCATGTTTGACTTTTTGACTTTCTAAATTTAGCCTAAAGGGGGGCATAGTAAAAGAGAGATTGCATGTATAACTTATAAGGGGTATCTTGAATGAAAATAATTCCTAAAATCTTAACCAAAACTTGAACTCAACTTATCCATTTTTGCATGTTTTGAACTCCACTTTTCTAGGGCTACCTAAAGATTCTTTATGTTGACTTGACCTTTTCTAAATTTAGACAAAAGAGGGGTGACCTATAATTTGGTATTTTCTATCTACTCAGGTAATATTATGACATTAATTTTCACCCTTGAGATATTTCTTTAGGTTCCCTCTAACTAATCCATAATATTGGGACAACCCCAGGCTGTGGGTAACCAATGATGGGGTTGAACCTCTGGAGAAGGTTGGCTTTATTTTGATAAATCACCTAAACTAATGTTTTCATAGGTAAAATGGTTAGAAAGGGGGAAAGGGATCCTAAGAGAGTTAAAAAGGTGATGCACCAAATAAAAATGGGAAACTCCCATAATCTTGAACCTACACTAGATATACAGAAGACAATGTCAGCTCACACAACCTCACAGACCAGCTGAATACATAAGTGTTTTATAGACTAGGTTCAATTAGAACACTAATCCAAACCTATAATAGCTTTAAAACACCCTAAAGGAGGTTAAAAATAAGGATAATGGATGAGGAATATTCTCCTTCACCATGCCATCATGCACAACTCACTCAACACAGACCTAAGGCAAGAGATAGGTAAAGAAATTCTTTTATTACTTAAAGAGGTAGTTCTTATAAATGCTTGATAGGGTTTAGCCTAATCAAGATGAGCATATTTTTCAATATCTTAGAGAGTCCCCTGATACTCCAAAAAATGAGCATCCTTACAAAAATGCAAAAGAATGGGTGATATAAAGAAATGGAGAAGAGAGAAGAGAGGGAACACATAACCAAGATCATTAAACGAGATTTTACCTTTCAATGAATGTTCTACCACATTTTATTCCAATCAGGATTGATCTTTCATCGACAAATTAGCCTGCATCAACTCCAAAAGTCTTCCATCTTTCTCATTGGCTAAGAAATATGCATTAAAAGACAAGAGTATGTTATGTAGATGATGAGTTGTGATCTTTTCAAGGAAGAAAGATACTTAAGATCTAAATAGCATTGAATTAAATGCTCCAACTACTTTCTCCAATCACCAAATCTCCATCATGGCACTCTATGCTATATTCCATTTGGCTTGCTAGTGAATATAAAATCTTCATATCTTGAATCTGACAGAACCATGCTATGTCTGCTTTAAACAATGATAAGTACCTATTTCGTCAAAGATATATCCATGTCGACATATGAGACATTTTTCTATAACTATATATCTACCCCTACTCCATTTGAGCATAATTATTTACTATATATTGAAAACTAATCTAATTTATTGGTTTTCATATAACTATAATATCAATGAAAACCTATAGACTATATAGTCATGTCTCAATAACTGATAGTCCATCTTTGTTCTCTATATTAGGTGCTAAAAGACCTATTTTTTCCTTTGAGCATTTATGAAAAACTAAGAACTCATTGTTTGCATAAATCTCCTCTAAAGAGTAATGATCACAATCACAAAAAAATATTATGACCCCAAAAAATGGGCCTCATAAGTTATAAATCTTTGAACCAAAGGTTGAGACTATGTTTTAATGGTGACAAAACTTCATCATAACCATCATGACTATATGATTGCATCTAATGCTTAGCGGTGCTCGACTAAACTCTAATGATGGTATATTCCTTTGAGATATTTTCTCTAGTTTGACCTATGGTCACATTTATTCTCCATTGAAGTCTTTGACTTTTAAATTTTAATATCAACCATCAATCTCGATCTGGGCTTCTCATATTATGCAAACTGTTAGCCCCTCATTCATTCCATAGGATCCTAATGTCAACTCTTTGACTCCTTGACCTCATGCGCACTATATATCTCCCTTTTTACAAATGAACATGAGTCATAGATATTCTTCTAGTTTAATGAACTTAAGATACTTGTCACCCATGTATTTTCTCTTAGGATCCACTGACATTTTGACCATCACTTGCCATTAGATCTACTTTGTACGATACATCATGCACCATCAATCTATTTGGACCCACTAGCTTTGTCATTCATCATGCATCATTAGATATCTATTTAGGTACTTGAGATCTTAATACTTATTAGCTATAAATTCATCCTTGGATCCACTGACCTTTTGACTTGATATTCACCATTGATCTTTGATGCATAATCAAATGTACATCATTGGATCTTTGGGACCCACTGACTCGTTATATTGTTGCTCACCTTTAGGTCTTGACTTGATCTGACATGATATTAACACTTATCATATCTACACTTAAGCTTTAAACATTTTAATTTAAATGGTTATTTGTTGTAGCTTTAACTTGATGTCCCTGTACACGTTTCACTCTGTAAGTCTAACTTTGAAGATTTATATCTTGAGATAGAAAAGACATCAACATATGAAATTTGTAAAGCATGGTTTAGGCATGCATAACTTCATGTTCATGTGATATTTTAGGTTTGAAATGATTCCTAAGCATACTTATAAAATACACAAGCAAATTGGTATGTTCGTCCCTACATGACATGTTCATGATGGTCTGGTTTTTCTAGGATTGAGCTTGAACTTTCAAGGATCAAAATGAGTTTATAAGACCTATGAAACCTAATTTATATCCATGAAGATCATGATCACCATTGTCACCAAATATTTCACCCCAAAAGAGGTTGTTTAGGCTTATCCTAGATTTGGTCAACATGGGAACATTTCCAAGTATGTGGGTGTACCTAAATCAAAAATGAGCCTCTAGGTTAAAGGGATAGCTCCCTAAATATATCATGTAATTTTTGTCACTTAAACTACTACTTATTTATTGGGAAAAGAGTTATAAAATGCATAAATTCAACCTACACTAAAGGAGGTGATGTACCAAGAATGTCTTCCACATGACCATCATATTTCTACCACAATGAAACAAATCATACAGACTAGTCTCTAAGTTTTAATAGATTCTAACATGAGTATATCAATATAAAGGTAATGTGTGAGTATTTATATAAGGTAGATGAACCAGAGGGCATATTGCACACTCCAAGGATAGTAGTACACTTGAAAAGCTTTACACACTAGACTGCACTCTATATGACCTATTAGACAGGGAACTCTTGTTCAAACATGAAAGGATAAGGGAAAGATAAAGAATTATCGCTTTTCCTCACCATACATCACTTGTAGGTCTTAGAAAATTGCTCAAAACATAGAAAAGAGACTTGTATTAATGTTTAAAAATAGAATATAACATCAATCCAGTAGGGCTTCACCATACATTATATGGTTTTTTTAATAATAACTCAAGAGTTATATTTATAAAAGAAAGGTAGTAAGAGAAAATGGCTTTGGTGTTGAAAAGGGGAATCAATTAGTTTGAATCAATTTGAAAAGTTATTAAAACTACCTTCACAAATCAATGTCACTCAAACCCTTCTTAATTGATTCAGGTCACTCTAGTCTACTACATCATTATAATATCCTCTCTATGATGTTCCATGTCAATTGTAATGGCAAGGTTAAGTCATTTTTACTTTCTCTTGATGTAAAACTACCCATGGCTAGTTTGTTGGTGTGTTCCTAAGTGAGGAAAAGGTTATTTTCTTGAAGTTGGCTTTGGAAATGGTCATTGAAGTCTATGTGTTTGCCTCTGAAGGTCCCCAATAGTGTCATTTGATCCTAAATTATCCACTCATGGCTCAAATTGAATCATGTCTAAGCCCAAATCCACTCATGTCTATTTACCCTAGTCAAAAATTGACCCTTCAACCTTTGTTTAAGTCATTTAGGCTCTCTTTTGCTCTGATTGGTCATTGAGAGCTGGCTCAGATCATCAATCCCTTAACTCATCTCATACCATTAATTTTGCTAGGTATGAATGAATATGATCCTATAGATCTTATTTAAAAGGTCAACCTTATCTCTGCTTATGCCATGTGTCAAATGCATATTAAGCCTCAGGATCTTATTGTCATTTTATATCCTTATGTGCTTGTGTTATGTGTTCACCCCTCGATCTTTCTGACTCTTTTCACCTCTACTCATTGTTAGATCTGGATGCTCAATCAAATACCAATCGTTGATATACTAGGATCCACTTTTGAACTCCAATGGATACTTTATGATCTCAATTTTGACATCCTTACTATCCTCAAAAAATGTTTGTGTGACCATCATTGATAGTCGCATGACCATCAAATTTGATCTCAATAAGATTGTCTTGCTTTATCCTTAAATTTGACATTTCATCAACCATTATTCAACATTTTGTAGAACATGATTGAAATCTCTTAGACCATCAAAGTTAAGCACAAATAGATCTTTGTTCGAGCTTTATTTTTACATTGGCACGAACATCTTTGAGAAATTTAAACTTCAATGGTCATTTGCCAGGGCCTAAATTTGATGTCTATGGGGTTGTCCTAGACTTTTGAAATCAAAAAATCTATTTCTTTTGGTCCTTTTGTTAGATTAATTCTTTTAGGCAAAATGTCTGAAAGAATTTTGCCTTGGTCTTTTGCTTCAAGACAAAAGCTCTGAAAGAAATCTACCTTTAAGAAAAAAGTCCCAGATAATCTTCTTGAAGGAATTGTCTTTGGAATGGCCCTATGAGCCTTTTGAAAATGGTCCCGTACCCTTGGAAAAGTTCCCTTCAGAACTTTTAAAATGAATCCTTCAAAACTTCTAAAGTGGATCATTTTATTGAGAAAAGACCCTTCAAGAAAATTGTTTGGGGCACTTTGCTTGAATAAGATATCCTTTGGGATTTTTGCAAAGATCCACTTCTCAAATAAATACCTTTCAAGACTTTTATAAGGTTTATTTTCCTAAATAAATGTCCTTCAAGATTATTATTTTGGACAAATTGTCCAAAATAATTCCTGACACTTAGTCCACAGGACCAAAAACAAAACTTCCTAAAGAAATCAAACACTTAGCCAAAAGACCAAAACAAAACCCCCAAAATAAATCTACCTTACTATTCTGTTGCAAGATTTATGTGGAACACTTCCTCCAAAGGAAAATTGAATGATTTAACACTTGGCCAAAGTTGAAAAAACTCCCAACCTTAGGCTTTTCTAGACCTACTCTTGCAACTACTCAACACCATGAAAATATGCTACTTGTATATATGATCAAAAAATGATTCTTAAGACACCATAATACACAAAGACTAAGTTAGGCCATGACCAACTTACAATGGCATGTGAAATGGCATCAAATGAGCTACAACATGCACTACAAAATTTTTAAAAACCCCTATAAAAGATCTGACTGTAGGGGGATTGATTCATTTTTCTTGTGGGAAAAAATGGTCAACATCTTTGGTGATTTCCCAAGGGTAGCATGCTTGTTATGTCATGACCAGATGCCTAATCCTATCTACAAGGTTATGGAGTCACAATTATATACATTGGATATATAAACTACTTTAAACAACACATGAAACATATAAAACAAAAGGAACAAAAAAAAAGAAAGGAACTAAGCAAAACACACTGTACTTCAAAAGCACTTATTGGGACACAATAAAACAACAAAATAAACACACACCTAACCTAATATTTATAAAATAGAACTTCATCTGTCAATATTAGGGTTTTAAATGTATCCTATTCATAGGGATAGCTAGTTCTTCTCCATTTATCCTTGTTAGCTAAAAGGAGTTGCTTTGTTTGCACTTGGTGATGACATATGACCCACTCCATAAAGCATCAAATTTAGTATGTCTCCCTATATTTTCTCTATCTTCATCACATTTCAAGACTATTTCACATTCTTGAAATGATCTTGGAGTTGCCTTCTTATTGAAAGACCTCTTCATCAGTACCTGGTGATGTTCCATGGCTTGATGAGCTTTACATCTGGTCTCTTGAAACTCCATTAATTTTGTCAATCTCACTTCTATTAGAGTGTTCTCAAGAAACTCTAGTTGGTGTGATAATTTTAAAGTAGATAGCTCTTGAGAGATGGACAACCTGGCTTCCCTTCCATAAACAAGCACAAAAGGAGAATTCCTTGTTGACCTTCTGGGAGTTATCATATCAACCCATAAGGATATCTTTAGTTTGGTGTGTCAAGCCCTTTAGTTATGCTCCAAGTTCCTCTTGATGATTCTAATTAGGTTGTTTTTAGTAGATTCAGCCAACCTATTACCTTGAGCGTAATAGTTGGATGAAGTGCTCAAGAATACACCATTACTATTTACTTAATCAGTTATCCTAGCACCCATGAAAGAAAGAGCATTATCTGAAATAATAGTATAAGGGGTGTCAAACCTTGTTATGATGTTTTTATAGAACTCCAAGATATCACTCTCATTAGCCTCCTTCAATGCTACTGCCTCAACCCATCTGGTAAAATAGTCAGTTGCTATGAGTATCCATTTATGACCAGAACTTTATGGAGGATTTATGATGCCAATGAAATCAAGACCCCATTACATAAAAGGTTGGTCTACTCAAATAGGCTTCAAAGGAAGATCTAAAAGCTTCTTCTTTCCTACAAAGAAAGCACATTGTCCACACCTTCTCACCCATGCATGGTAATCCTTGAAGAGGTTGGGTCAATAATAGCCATCCCTCATGTTCTTGGTAGTTGTGGTCTTTAGAGAGAAATTACCCCTTTTATCTCATCTTGGAACTTCTCAAGCGGTACTCCAAATTTGTTATTATCAATGTATCTCAAAAACACACCATTTATGTCCCTCTTAAATAGTATACTATCCAAAAAACAAAAGGGAATAGATTATAATCTAAAATACCTCCTTTGTGATCTATTCATATTATTAGGGTACACACCATTTTGGATAAATCTAACCATGTCCTACATCCAAATTTATGGGGGCAATAGACCAACTGGTTAGGGACACACATGGTTAACTACAACCTCTTCTTTTGATTCATGAATGTCTGAAGATAGATGTTTACAAAGGCCTTTACCTCTCACCAGTTATATCACTTTGATATCAACATCATACTCCATTACCTTAGTGATCCACCTACCCTCTTTTCATTGAGATCCCTGCTCAAAAGAAATTCCTTGGTGTTGGGATGAGATACCATAATATGAATCTTGTTATTTAACACCATATGTCTAAAATTCTTTAGTCTTTTTATGATAGCAAGGACCTATTTCTCTACAAAGGTGTACTTGGCTTCATAATCTTCTAAACCTTGATTAAAGAATGTAACTAGTTGCTCCATGCCCTCATCATTCTTTTGCATCAGCATGACTGAGATAGTATCAATGTTGGAAAATAAATACAACATGAATCCCCTAGTAAAATTAGGATTCACAAGGGTAGGAGCTTCTATAATTGCTTTCTTTATGGCTTCAAAACTAGTCTTACCCTCTTTGGTCCAAGAGAAGACCTAGTTCTTCTTGAGCATAGTTGTGATAGGTTTTACTAAAGATGTAAAACCAGGTATGAACCTACTTAAAAAATTTATCTTGCCCAAGAAACTTTAAATACCTTTCTTATGCAAGGGAAATGATAAGCCTATGATAGCCTTTATTCTCTTAAGAACGATAGTCAGACCATCCTTGGAAATAATATGTCTTAAGAGCTTGCCTTCATAAATAACAAAGATGCACTTCTTTGGGTTAAGGGATACCCCATACTTCCTGCATCTTTAACACACTTGCATTAAGTGTTACATGTGTTTATTTGAATCCTTAGAAAATATTTTTATATCATCCAGGTAGACTAGTACCATCTCATTGATCAAACCTTTGAAGGCCATGTCCATTGCTCTTTAAAAGGTGTCACCAGTATTGGATAGACCAAAAGGCATATTCCTATAAGCAAAGGTCCCCCATTTGGTAGTGAAGGCTATCTTGAACTAATCATCTTCATTGACTAAAATCTAATTTTATCCTGAAGAGCCATCTAGAAGAGAGAAACATTAAGAACCCAAAACCATCTATAAAATCTACTCTATTGAGGGTAGAGGATAGTGATCTTTGATTGATAGTCAATTAAGATCTCTAAAGTCTACACAAAGACTTATGTCCCCATTCTTATTTCTAATAGGCACAATTTTAGCTACCCACATTGAATGCCTAATGGGAAATATTATCTCAGATTCAAGGAGCTTGGTGAGCTCCATCCTTATGAGTTGTTCAACCTTGGGGTTGATGGATCTTTACTTTTGTATAACCTATTAGATTTGGAATTAACCAGTGTATAAAACAATACATGAGAGGCCTTTTAAGTAGGCTAAAAGATCCACCAAAGAAAATAGGGGTGGGAGCAACCATAAGCATCAGGTAGCATAAAATAGTTAAGCTCGTGAAACCTACCTAAGTAGTTAAAACCACTATAACCATAAGCATATGAAATATACCTTAATAAATAGCCTAAAGTAACACAATAATATTCTAATAACCTTCCTTAATGACTAAACCATAAATAAGACCAAGTTTATCCTAGAATTTTATGAACTTCTCTGAACCAAGTGGTTTGGTCATTATATAAGATGGTTACTCTATATTGGGGTAGTAGAAGATATTGATGTCTTTATTTGTAACCAACTGTCAGATGTAATGATGGTGAAACTCAATATGTTTGGTCTTGGCATGGAATATTTGATTATTCACCATTTTCAAAACACTCTGGTTGTTATAGAAAATTGGAGTAGGCTTTGATGACTCAAACTGAAGATCTTCCAAGATTTTTTTTATCCACATAGTTTCAAAACCTACACTAACCATAGATTTATACTCTACTTATATTGAAGATAATTACACTATAGTTTTTAGTTTCCTCTACCATGAGAAAACTCCTAAACCAAGAGTGAAAACATAGCCTATTGTAGATTTTCTTGAATCTATTGATCTTGCCCAATCAGAGTCAGAATATCCTAAAAGCTCAAAATCTACAAACTTCTTATACAATATGTTAAAGTCAAGAGTACCTTTGACATATCTTAATAACCATTTTGTAGTTAACTAATGTACTTATTATGTTTTAGACATGAAGCAAGATAGAAAACTCACTACAAAGTAAATATCTGGTCTAGTGGCAGTGAGGTAAATGAGACTACCCACTAGCTGTCCATACACTATTTCATTGACTAGAGGTGAATCAGTGTCAATTGAAATTTTAGCTCCAACTTCTATAAGTGTGTGAATTATATTACAATACATCATTTTAAACCTTTCCAGTAATGATTTGGCATACTTACTTTGTGACATGAATACAACAAAATCACCTTACCAAAACTCAACACCTAAATAGTATTTCAATAATCTTAAGTTTGTCATGTCAAAAGTACAATAAACATTATCCTTCATCTACTGAATGAGACAAGAAATACTCCCAGTGATGGCTATATCATCAACATATACAATGAGAATAAAGATATCATCACCAAACACCTTTACATAGAGAGTTGGTTTAGAGTTACACTTTTTCAAACTAGACTCCCTAAGGTATGTATCTTGTTGGGATATGAAACACCAGAAGCACACAATTGATTACCAAATACAAGCAACTTAATATGCAAAAATAACCAAAATCAACAAGTAACTAGAATCCAGAAATAACACAAGATATGAGACACAATACACAACTTGTATTAAAACTCTTGCAGAAAAGAATACAATAAAGAAGATGCCACTTCTTCTCCACCACCTCTTCAGAGGCTTCCCACACCTCAAGTGAACAATAATTCTCTCCTCAAAGCTCTCTCTCTTAGGTCCCAACACCCAACTCAAACACTGAGTTGGTGTTCACCTTATACCCGTGCTCCACGCACTCCACAAGTACACAAACGTACTTCAAGTAGATCTCCCCTGAACCTGCAACAACTTGCACCTCAATAGACCTTACTTATGGAAGGATCTTCCTTGCCTTCCTCTTTGCTCTAAGCACACACTTGTACTCCAAGTAGATCTCCCCTGATTCTACTCCCTGTTGTGTTGTTGTCCTATCTGATCTTGCACACCTGCAAATCAACCTAGTTCTGCACACCTGTGAACCTTGACCTTGCACACACATACATCTACATATCAATGATCTTACTTACCATGTAGATCTCCTATAGAAGCCATGCTCACCTGATGACCAAGATCATACACTCCTAAAGAACCCTGCTGATTCTCTAAACCAGTACCCACCTTGGTACTGTGGCACTAGGAAGAACACACCATTGCTCACCTCACACACAGAAGGAGCTTATAATATTGCTCTCTTACTCTCTAGCACAAGTTTACAATACAATCCATGAGTCTATTATATAGAACTCATCCAAACAATAATTAGACACCTAATACAATAATTAGATCTGCAGCTCTCAGTCTAAAATTAGCTCTAATCATGCAAACACTTGGTTCGTCAACCAACTGTCCGTAATATACTCACAGCTTGAACCATAGGTGACTGACATCGGTCCCTGTCTGCTTGGGGGTTTCCGACGCCGGTTGACTACTGACCGATGTCAGTTGCCTTCTAGTCTAATACTGTCGACGTCGATTGGCCTGACCAACACCGGCGTCTGGGACGCTCCGCAACCCTTCTGCAACCTCCTCCTCTGTTTGCATCAGTGAAGCTTTTAGCTCCACACCCTAACATATCTATCTTCATATATCAGGCTCAAGGAGCCTGTTTAAGCCCATACAAGGACTTGATCAACCTGAAAACAAGATGTTCCTTACCAAGAATGTGAAAACCCTATGGTTGAACCTTGTATACTTCCTCCTCTAGATCTCCATTCCAAAAAGCACTCTTAACATCCATTTGGTGCACCTGCCATCCAAACTAAGCAATAATAGGAATAATCAAATGAAAATTTACCATCTTTGTAGTTAGAGCAAAATTCTCCTCATAATCAACTCCTTCCTCTTATGCATAACCTTTTACAATAAGTCTAGCTTTGTGTTTATCCAAGGAATCATCTGCTTTACATTTCACCTTGTAAATCCATTTACAACCAAGGGATTTCTTTCCTGGTGGTAGCTCCATGAGATCCCAAGTCTTATTTTTCATTAAGGAATCATATTCCAATTTCATGGTTGATTCCTAGGCTCAAAAACAAGTGAAACAATAGTTGTTATAGCAAAATTGTCATGCTCACCTCTATTACCAAACTACTTTCTTGATCTCAATCTTCTTCCTTCCACACCCTGTGGTGAGTCTCCCTCCTTTAATGCTTTCATAGTGGCAAAAAACCACTTTGGCTTATTTGGTTGTTCTATTGGAACCTCATAATGACCTACATCAATTCTCTCCCTAGAATGTGATTCTACTAATGAACTAGAATCTTGCTCAACTTTGACACCAAAACTTATAATAGAATCATTAGAAGAAAACAATGACTCAATATCTAAAACTGTACTAGTTGTTGTGAAGTATGACATTTGTTCCTTTCCTATGATATATTTATTTATCACAACTTTGTTAGTAGAAACATCAAGTAATCTATAGGCCTTTGATTGCTCATTGTACCCAATAAACATGTATGCTTTAATTTTTGCATCCAAGTTACTTCTCTTTTGATTAGGAATAATTGCAAAAGCTACATAACTAAAAATTTAGAAACCACTTACAACTAGAGTTTGACCTGACTAAGCCTCTTTTGGAGTTATATTCTCCAATGATTTTGTAGGACTTCTATTAAGAATGTACACTATTGTATTCACTACTTCTACATAATATCCATATGGGACATTTCTGCTTTAGACCATATAGTGAGCCATGTCCATCACCATCTTATTTCACCTTTCCACAACTCTATTTTACTGTGGACTGTAAGGGGTAGTATATTGTTTGTATATGCCTTTAGTGGCACAAAACTCCTTAAACTATTTTGAGATAAACACACCCCCATTATCTATTCTAAGAGATTTCATTGACCTTCCCACCTATTTTTTTACCATAGCTTTCCAAGTAAGGAAGTTAGAAAAATAATCAAATTTCTCAACTAGAAAGTATACCCACTTTTTCCTAGAGATATCATCGACCAGCAAAAGAAAATAATGGGCTCCAGAAGGGGTAAGTATCTCCATTAGACCATGAAAATCTACATGTACTAGATCCAATACTCCCTTAGCTCTTGAAGCTTTACCAACATCAAATTAATGTCTAACTTTCTTCCCCAACTAACATCCAATACATACATGATGACTATCCTGAATAGAAGGAATCCCCTTAACCATCTTAGACTTGCTCAATGTAGTCAAATACTGGAAATTCAAATGCTCATACCTTTCATGCCAGAGTGAACTTATGTTATCAACCACTGTAAGTGCACTTTCCTTTGCTCTCTATGGATCTATAAGCTTATACAAGCCTTTCTCACCAATCCCAACAGTAATAATCTTATTATCTCTGGTAGTGACTAAACATTTTTGTCCTTCAAACTTTACATTAAAATAAAATTTTGAAGTGATATCACTAATGGAAAGAAAAAAATTGTTTATACCAGGTACATACCTAACATTCTTAAATGTATACCAAATTATATAATTAAAATTGATCTAAACATTACCATATCCTTTCACAAAATGAGTCCTACCATCTCCTAAAGATACAGATTCATTATTACTATCATTTTCAACAAATCCCACATATCAGTCCTTATGGCATGTATAATGGTGAGATACCCCTGAATCAAAGTACCAAGCTTGATCTATCGTTGAATTATCACTAGAAGCCATGAAAGCAAAATCAGGAGATGATTCCTTACCTTCACCTTCAGCTACATTCATATGATGAGCTTTCTTTCTAGGGTTAGCCTTATCCTTTTGTCTTTTCCTACAATCTTTCTTAAGGTGACTAGGTTGCTTAAAATAAAAACATTTCCACTTAGATCTCTTATTAAAACCACTTACTTGTGAAGTTTTTGTTAGAGAACTAGTATTTTTACCAAACTGCTTACCCTTTCCCTTGATGAAGAATGCACTATTTATAGAAGTAGATGTAGACAACACTGTGTATTCCTACCATCTCTCCTTCTACAATAATAATGTAAACAACTTTTTAAATTCCAAAGTCTACATCTCAGCAATCATGTGCAAGGACTCCATAAATGATTCAAATGAAGGTCGAAGTTTCTGTATAACCAGAGCAATCAAATCTTGCTCATCAATAGGTTTTTGCATAGCCTTCAACTGATCACTTCCTTGATCTATAACAAAAACTCAAAAAGAGATCCACCTTGTTGCATCTTAGTAGAAAACAATAAATTCCTCAAATATAATACCCTACCAGCTTTACAAGCCTGGTATTTAGAAGTAAGACTAGTCCATAAAACTGATGCAATGATTGTATTTCTAACTACTAAGATTGGATTACCTGTTACTAATAGTTTTAAAAACATAAGATCTTTTTGATGATGTTTATCATAGTCATCATAACCAATGCCAGGCCTTTACTCTTTACCAAGCACTATTTGATCAAGGTTCTAATATTTACATATCATTAAAACCTTTTGACTCCACAAACTAAATTTATTTCTTGTCAATTTTTATAAATCTGGCAATAAGAGGTGTTGTAAACTAGCCATTTTGACCTGTTTTTTCTAAAAAATGCAAATACCAATAAACTATAATGACTTTACACAAAATTCTGCCTACCCACTGATTCATATGACAAACTAGTCAATACCTCCAGTTTTCAGCAAAAAACACCACAGTGTTTGGGAAATTTTAAATTTTTCATCTTTAAAAACACCAAAAAATGAACAAAAATAATTAAATCAAGAGATCTATAACTCCAATTTCAAAAATTTCTTCTCCATTAAAATCTAGATCAAAAACCCAAAAAATGGTGAAATTTTCACCTAGTACTTTTCTAAGATAATTAGTCACCAATAGGTCCCCAATAACCCTTATAAGCTAAAGTTTTGAATTATTTCAATTAAAAAATTAAAATTAATTGAAATAATAAAACTTTAGATTAAAATTTCATTAAAAAATTAGCTAATCAAAAAATTGGCCTACCTACAAAATATTAGATGCAGATTCTAGGAGAAATACTTAGCCAAATTGAATTTTATCAGTTCATATCATCTTCTCTTAGAAAATAGAAATTTTTAGACCCCTCACTCACCAAAAAGTGCTCGAATGAAAATCTGGTCTCTTTCCCAAACCGTATATAAATAACCAACCAAAAAACTTCAAATGCAACTTTTGGACAAAATACTCAGTAGAATTTAATTCTATCTGATCCGATAGATGAATTCTAAGCCAGAGAATTTTATAGAAATAAGAATCATAAAAAATAGTGCTCAAATGATTTTTTGGGATTTTCCTCTATGTTAAATGGCTGGTCACAAAAATAAATAAATAAATTTCTTCCTCTCACAGCTCTCCATAAGACACTTCATGCTCCTCCCTGACAAGACTGTCCTCTCTTGCTTCATAGGCTTCCTCCTAAGCTTCCTAAATCACAAGCTCTAATTACCATATTAGATTCAGTAAAGAGATTGATAAATGGAATTAACCAACATACAAAACAATACATGAGAGGTCTATTGAATAGGCAAAAGGAGCCACCCAAGAAAATAAGTGGTGGGAGAAACCATAAGCATCGGGTAGTGTAAAATAGTTAAGACTAAGAAACCTACTTATTTAAGTGGTTAAAACCACTATAACCATAAGCATATGAAATATACCTTAGTAAATAGCCTAAGGTAACACAATAATATGCTAATATAATCAGTTTAACTTCTGGTTCCAACTCAATGGTATGATGTGCTAGGCTAAGATCAAATCTTTTGAGGTCCTTATATTCCCAAACAAAGATATCATGAAACTCTCTACATAGTTCAATGAATGCTTGCTTTTCTAATGTAGAAAATATCTTGCCTAGTTTGAGGAGTTTCTCTTTGAAGATCAAGACCCTTTAGTAATTCTTCACTTTTGTAAAGACACTCACCTTCTCTTTCCTCTTTTGATCATTCTCATTAAAAATACTTTCTAATATCACCAAACCCTTAGGTATCCTATTGGTCCTTAGTTGCACAATATGGTCACCTCAATGTTCTTAGATCCTCCTCTAATTTCTTAAAGAAAACATAGCCCCATTTTGTAAGAAGCATGCAACATGTTTTTCACTATCAAACACTTCCCAATAAACTTCATTATCAAGTATAGAAGGTCTGATAATGATCTTAATATGAGACTGCTTTCCTTCCTCCTTTATGGTAATTGGAGTGTCAAATTGGGCTCCTATAACAGCTAGTCTATCAACATGACTATTCTATTCCTTTGGAATTGAGTGGATGTTAAATTCATTGAAGTCTTCAAGTAGGTCTCATACCCTATCCCTATATGACTTAAGTAAATGGTTCTTGGTAGCAATATCATTCTTCACCTAGTACACACCAGCTCACTATCTCCATACACTTACAGATTCTTTATCCCTTTTCTCTTTACCCATTGAAGGCCATGAATCAAACCTTCATACTTAGCCACATTACAAGTGCAACTAAAATTAAATCTACATGAAGCATAATATTTTTGTTTGGATGGAGAGACCAACATAATACCAACCCCTACACCAACTTTACTTTTTGAACCATCAAAAAACATCTTCCATAGTTCATCGGCTTCGCCCTCTTCCTTGGCAAGTAGAGGTGTCTGTATTCCTTCCTCATGTATACAATATGTTACTTGATCAATTTACTCCATGAGAGCATAAGGATCCTACTCATAAGTATTAGTACCATATTCATCAAGAAATAAATCTGTAATGCCCTTAATCTTGGAAGAAGTGTCATCATCTAGAATAGAATCATTTTCTTCATGAATAACACAATTCAAATAAGAACGTGTCTCAATTTAACGTTCAATATGAAACCTTGAAAGAGGTTGTGTCATAATTATCACCCTGGTCCCGTATCTTGTCCTGAAAGCCAATAAAAACCAATCAGTTGAGAAATAACAATCTATCTTGGTTGTGAATTCCATTGATAGATAGATGGCAAAGTGGGTTGGGAGATCAACCACAACTATGTCCTACAAGATAGGAAAACTAGGATAACCGTGCAAGAAAACGTTCAAGATTTTTATCAGCCCTACTATCTTGGTAGGTCTACCATCTAATTGAAGGACCCACTTTATATGTGGCTCATATTTTAGGCAATTTTGGGCATGACAGAAGTAGAAGCTCCACTATCAACTATGTAGTTATGTACCAATTTATTGCCTATAATGAGGGTGAGGTAAATTGTTGGAGGTTTCTCAGCTCTATTGGATGGTTCCACAATGGTACTAAGAGAATTTATAAGAGTGAAATGGCTATGAATTTGATTTGAGGTCAATTTACTAGTAAGGATAGTGGATGATTTCCTTTGTAGGAGCTCCTTTTGACCAGGCATATGAAGGACGTCCCAAAGATAGATGGATGCCTTAGTATTCTTCAAAGAATCTATGATGTTTAAAAAATTCATACCTACTTTATATTGGGCTTTTGTAGGTGGAGAATTACTTGAACCCTAAGGATTAGGGGTAAATCTTACCATATTTTGACTTGTTGGAGGTGTGGAGGCCTTTAGAGCTACCATAGAAGTCTTTGGAACTATCACACTTGCATTTGCATCTTATTGCCTTGTAGGAGGATTAGATGGGCCTGTAGGCATGTTATTTCCTCCTCCTAAATCCCTCTTTTTAACACTTGTATTGTTTGTGATACAGGCTCCTTGGTTTAGCATAAAAGTGTCTTCAACCAAAAAATTGGTGAAGATTTATCCTTGAGGTTGCCAACCCTCATTAGCTTGCACCATCACCTCATCTTCATTTGACAGGAGAGGAGTAACTACCCATTAAGACACCAAATCTCACTCTCCATTTTGATTAGCATCCATGAATTAGTCTTACTACCAATCTTCTCCCTGCACCAAATTACTATGAACTGGTGCCATCTCCTTTGCATTGGTGGTAGAGTTAGGATTATATGTATTAGCAGGCCTATTTGGATTAGGCTACCATTGGCCTCTCCCTCTTCCATATTGTTGACCATACTATTATTGATAGGGGAAAGGGTTATGATAAGCACCTTTTTTACACTAGCTTGTTTATTTTGAGCCTCTAAGGCTAGGAACTTTGCTTTCTAATCCATAATATTTTTTACTTATCTAGGAGCCACCTTAGTTTTGGTATTGGCATCAGAAACTTGGGATGCATCTAGAGTAATAGCAAAATCATGAGATAAAGGAGGCATAGATACCCTTCTATATTGAATAAGATTATTTTTAGCTTTGATATAAATCTCATATGCTTCAGGGAGGGTATATCTTCCCATAGATTGAAGCATAATAACAATTTTAGTTTCAATAGATCTTTAAAAAGTAGGGAACACAAAACTAGTAGGTGGTCTCATAGGAGGAGGCAACCTATACTAGGTCTTCTAAAACCTTTCATTGAATTCATGCATTATTTCTTTGGGTCCCATCTTTAACAAATTGAGCTAATGTATGAGAAAAGCATGGTCACTTTCATTCCCAAATCTGGAAGACAACAACACTCCACACTCATCCCATGTCATGATGCATCCACCTTTCAAATTCCTATACCAGTCAAGAGCCTTCCCTTTAAGGGACATGGAAAGGAGCCTAATAACAATGTTCTCTTGAATAATATCATGGAAACTAAAAAAATTAGAGACATCTATAATGTGCTCACTAGGTGTGATATGACACTCACCATTAAACATGGGCACACCTTTTATGGCATTAGGAGGGATGGCATCATAAGCAACAAGTTGGATTGGATTATCAGTGTTAAAGGTATGGAAAGCATGAGGTCTAGACATGTCTTCTCTTTAAGATATTTAACTTATTTAGCTTCTTCTTCTTCCTCTTCCCTAGCAAAATCCACTCATTCTTCAAAGGGTAAATTAGGCTAAGAATATTGCATGGCAAGAGGGATATCAGGTTTAATGAGTGCATTAATAGGATTGGATGGTCTAGTAGAGGATGACCTAGTGATGACCATGAATTATGGGGAGGTAAGTTGATAACAAAATAATGGTCTAAAATTATATTTACTTTGAGGAGTTTTTGAATGTTGAATAACACACCACTTTACAGTTGGGGTTGTCAAGACCAGCATTCACCTTGACAAGTTATCTTGAAGATAATGGGTCCCATCAGGCATGCTAGAATTGTTGTCACCTAATCTTGAACCCTAGAAGAGGTTGTTCAATATTTTCCCATATTTGGGCAACATGGGAACATTTCTAGGTATGTAGGTGTACCTATATCAAAAATGAACCTCTAGGGTAAAGGGCTAGCTCCCTAAATATATCATGTAATGTTTGTCACTTAAACTACTACTTATTTATGGGGAAAAGAGTTATAAAATGCATAAATTAAACCTACTCTAAAGGAGGTAATGCACCGAGAATGTCTTCCACATGACCATAATTTTCTACCATAATGAAACAAATCATGCATATTAGTCTCTAGGTTTTAATAGATTCTAGAATGAGTATTTCAATATAAAGGTGAGGTGTGAGTAGCTATACAAGGTAGATGAACCATAGGTTAGATTGCACACTCCAAGGATAGTTGTACACTTGAAAATCTTTACACACTAGACTACTCTTTATATGACCTACTAGACTAGGAACTCTTGCTCCAACATGAAAGGATAAGGGAAAGATAGAGAATTATCGCTTCTCCTCACCATACATCACTTTCAGTCTTAGACAATTATTTTTAAAAAAAAAAAGACTTGTATTAATGTTTAAAAGCAGAATATAACATCAATCAAAAGGGCTTCACCATACATGGTGTTTTTTTTTTACAATATCTTAAGAAATATATTTATGTGAGAAAGGCAGAAAGAGAAAAGGGCCTTGGCACTAAAAAGGGGAATCAATTAGTTCAAATCAATTTGAAAATTTGTAACAATTGCGTTCACGAATCAAGCTCACTCAAACCCTTCCTGCTTGATCTACTTCACTCCAATTCACTACATCATTATAATATCCTCTATGTGATGCTTCATGGTGGTTGTAATGGTGGGGTCAAGTCATTTTTACTTTTTCCTGATGTGAAACTACTCATGACTGGTTTGTTGATGTATGCCCAAGTGGGGAGAAGGGTTACTTTCATATAGTTATCTTTGGTGATGGCCATTAAATTCTATGTGTCTACCTCTATAGGTACCCAATCACACTATTTGATCATGAATTATCAACTCTTGGCTCAAATTGAATCATGTCTGATCTTGACTCCACTCATCTCTATTTACCTTGATTAAAAACTGGCCCTTTGATCTCCATCTAAGTCATTTGGGATCCCCTTTGCTTTGATTGGTCATCAAGAACTAGCTTCAATCATTGATCCCTTAACTCATATCATATTATTTGTTCTACCAAGTATGAATGAACATGAGCCTTCAGATCTTCTTTGAAAGGTTAACCTTGTCTCTGCTTACACCACATGTCAAACATGCATTAATCCTCAAGATCCTGCTATCAGTCTATAGCCATATGCACTTGTGTCATATGTCGACCCCTCGAGCTCTCTTATTCTTTTGACCTCCACTCATCATTATATCTAGATGATCGATCAAATTCCAACCATTGATCTATTGAGATCCACTTTTGAACTTCAATGACTACTTTATGATCTTAATTTTGACATCCTCACTCCCATCAAAAAATGGTCGCATGACTATCATTGATGGTCGTGTGATCATCAACTTTAAGCTCAATAGAATTGTCTTGCTCTGTCCTTAAATTTGACATTCTATTGACATCATTCAATAGTTTATATAATGTGATTGACATCCTACAGATCATCAAAGTTAGGCACAGATAGATCTTTGCCCAAACTTTTTTTTGACATTGGTATGAATGTCTGATAAATTTAAACTTCAATGATTATTTATCAGGGCTTGAATTTGACATTGGTGGGGCCATCATAGAATTTTTAAATCAAACAACTATTTATTTTGGTCCTTTTGTTGAATTAATTCTTTTGGGTTAAATGTCTGAAAGAATTATGCCTTAGTCTTTTGCTTCAGGACAAAAGCTCTGAAAAAATCTACCTTCGAGAGAAAATTCCTAGATAATATTCTCAAAGGAATTGTCTTTGGAATGGTCCTATGACCCTTTTGAAAATGGTCCTTTACCCTTGGAAAAGTGCCCTAGAACTTTTGAAAATAACCCTTTGAAACTTCTAAAGTGGACCATTTTCCAAAGAAAATACCCTTCAAGAAAATTATCTGGGGCACTTTGCTTGAAGAAGATATCCTTTGGGTTTTTTGCAAAGGTCCACCTCTTGAATAAATAACTTTCAAAACTTTTGTAAGGTCCATTTTCCTGAATAAATTCCCATCAAGATTATTATTTCAGACAAATTATCCAAAACAATTCCCGACACTTAGTCCACAAGACCCAAAATGAAACTTTTGAAAGAAATCAGATACTTAGCCAAAAGACCAAAACAAAACCCCTGAAAGAATTTTGTCTTAGTATTTTATTGTGAGATTTATGTGGAACACATCCTTTGAATAAAAATTGAATGCATTAACACTTGGCCAAAGTTGAAAAAAACTCCTAAGTGTAACCTTAAGCTTTTCTAGACCTGCTCTTGCAACTACTCAACACCATGAAAATATACTACTTACATATATGACCAAAAAAATATTCTTAAGACACCAAAATATATAAGGACTAACCTAGGCCATGACCAACTTAAAATGGCATTTGAAATGACATCAAATGAGCTGTAACATGTATTATAACATTATAAAAAACCCTATAAAAGATCTGACTGTAGGGGGGTTGATCCATTTTTCTTGTGGGAAAAAATGGTCAATAATCACCATGAGAACCTGTTGATCCTTTTCACTTTGTAATCCTTGACCTATTTCCATGCTTACTTCCCAAGGATCAACAAATTGCACTTTAAACTTGTTTAAAGTGTTTCAAAAGCTTTGTAAGCAATATGAGATATTCTTCTTTGGACCAATCATTTCATCCAGAACTTAGGTCAGCTGATATATCCAATCAAAATCTTTGTATATGGGCCAAATTTGGCCAACATCT
Organism: Torreya grandis; assembly: GCA_037957365.1. Lineage (NCBI taxonomy): Eukaryota > Viridiplantae > Streptophyta > Pinopsida > Cupressales > Taxaceae > Torreya > Torreya grandis. Next base: position 504,313 of record JARHVA010003596.1, on the reverse strand, counting down.
TTGGTGACTCATAGGGAAGCATGCCTGCTATGATTGAGAACCCAGACCATTTGTCTTGACTAGTCCTTTAGGAATGGAATCATAAGTTGATCTGAATTGAGTAAGGTTGTCCCTTTCTTGAAAACCTCCTCTTGAAGTAATAAGGTAAAAAAAGAAACAAGAAAAACAAAGTTCCCAAGGCACTTTGGAAAAGTAAACACACAACATGAAAGGAAAGGAAATTAACCTAAACAAAACAAGGGCAACTAACCTACTAAACAAATGTGCATAAAGGCACTTAAAGAAAATAATGAAATCTACTCTAATATATATAATATTGTAAAACAATTTACAAGCATCTCCCTCTTGGGTCAAATGGAAAACTTTGAGTATCATTCACTTATAACAAACCAAGATGAAAAATACCATGCTTTGGAAGTACTAGAACTGGTGGACCAATCAGCTTGATGGCCAATCCTTTTGATGCAATCTCTAATGGATGAAATGGAACAAACATGTCTCTAATGTAGACATACTAGTCTAAGTCTTCCAAGCTTGGTTCATGTTGGACTGCATGAGCACTTACTTGATGTTGCTCATCACCCTTGAAAAAGCCTTGCATGAAGACTCCATTTAGGCTCTTGGGAACAACTACACTTGGTTCACTTGGTGGTTTGAAAAGACCATATCCTTACTCATAATGTTTTAGAGGAAGGACATGTCTCTTAGCCTCTTCAAACTTTTCGGTTATGGCATTGACCCACTTTCATAACACTTTAGGCTCTTCACTGGTATGTTCATCAAATTGCATTACCTAAGCACTTGAGATGTATCCTTCATTAACCTCACTCAAGATTTTATCTTGTTCTTCAACTACAAATGAGGGTTGATTTGACCATCCAAAGTGTAAAATATCACACCTATCTTGCTCAAGATCTGATATGCTTTCCTCTTGTTCTAACATATCAGGGCTATCATCAATTGACACCTCGTCTTAAAGTAGACCAACATTAGGCACTTGGTTTTGACCCTCTTCTTGATCTATGTAGAATGGACCTTTAGTATTCCATTCAAGGTCTACCCCATGTTCAACTTGAGGATTATCTTCTTCAGGAAAGTTTACAACATTAAGTTACTCACTTTCACTTAAGAAATCCAAGCACAAATGCTACCATTAATCTTCTAAATCACTTGAACTACCCTTGACCTCAATAATAGGTTTATGAAGGTTATCTTCTTGCTTCTCATCAAGTTCCTATAAATTTAAAGTTGAAACATGTTCTTCCCTATGAAGTGGGATGCCTATCATGATCTCCTCATCATAGACACTTGAATTGTCCTCTTATGGATCATTTATGACTACAAGCTCCTTTTCTATCCTTTGTAGAATAGGCTCTTTTTACAAGAGGGAAATGGTGGGAGGGTAAATAAGTTCACCTTACTTGTAGTGTAAGAGAGTGTCCTTCCAACTAGGTACCATGCAGGGTCTCTTTGGTGGCTCTTGAACTAGTGCTTAGAACTCCACAACCAATACCTCCTACTTCTTCTCTATACCCATTTGAACTAATTTTTATGATGGAAATGAGTATGGAACATACACTATTTATTCTTTTTGAATGGTTATAGAAGAGGGTGGCCTCATAAATGAGGGCATGAAATAGCCAAGGTCGAATGTTTTGGAAAAGATCCATGATGGAATGGCTTCATACTCTTGAGTGGGAATGGGTGTAGGGGTATGAGAGGGAAAACTGATTAACTCAAGTTTGACTTACTCTTTCTCCCACTACTCTAACATTTTTTCATGGATGATATCTGTTTCAGTGAATTTTAGCTTATGTTATGAGAAAAGAAGAAGGGAAAACTAAATATGGGTATGGTTGAAAAACTTGTTTGATTGTGTGCACATTAAATTAGATGATAATGAAGAAATCTTCTTTGGTTTGGGAGGATGACCTATAAATAAGATATAACTAAGAAGATATGTTTGTTAGATAGATAGTTGAGTGGATTGCCTAAAGCTAGTTAGATCCCAGAAGTAAGAGCTTCCTCAAGGGTTGTCAATCCACATGTTTTAAACAATTAAATTTATAAATAGAATGATAAAGTACTTGCATCAATAATAAAAAGGTACTAAAATCAAAAAAAAGAGATGTTTGATAAAGAAATAGACTAAAATAACTAATATAATAATAAGCAAGTCAATACTAGTGTTAAACAGGTCAAGTATGCATCAAAAAATAGGTTGGGGGTCTATGAACAGGCAGAGACACAAAAATTTGGATTTGGTTGAGATTAAGAGGGTGAAAATAACTTTTATTTTCTACCATAGTGACCATCAATGGTTGGGATGACCATCAGTGATTAAGGTGATTGTCGATGGTCAAGGTCACTATCAGCAGCTAGACATATCGTCAGCGGTTGAGACAACCATCAACGGTTACTATGTGTAGGCTTGGGTTGATAAATAGACTAATTGATGGGATTATAGAAGGCAATTATGGGATATGGGTTTAGGCTAGGCTAATTACAAAATACAAAGAAAGTAATTAAATAATAGAAACTATATACTTAGCTTGTAGAAGATTGATCATATGAGTGGTTGATTAAGGTGGCTGGCTCATTGATGGAGTCTAGAGTGATTTTATTAGAGTAATGGTGCTTAGTTGTCGATTGAGAGGCAATAACAAGTTGGCTCTCTTTTATGATGGCTAGATCACTGGATTGTTAGAAGAACACTTCTAAAAGAAAGCTATGGATGTAAAAACTCTTGATAATTATGGATGTGTCCCCTTTTCACCTCTTGCTCCTCTCTTCTTATAGATAAGGAAGAAGATGTACAATAAGACATTAACTAGGATTTCTAAATTATAATTCATGCATGTGATGGCTTGCATGTAGATTTAGATAATATAATCTTATAAAATTAAGGTGGATGTTTGCATGTGAGTGTTTAAGATGGTGGACCCTGACTGTTGATAGTCACCCTAACTGTCGATGGTCAGGGGTCAAAGGTAGGGTTAGTTAAAATATGGGTTTTAGCCAGTAGGTTAACTAACTTAGGTTAGATGGGTTAAGTTGAGTTAGGGGTAAAAAAGGTCAAGGTGGGGCCCAAGGGGGTCCTAAGGTGGTATAGGGGAATTTCAACATTTAAAATTATAGTGTACAGATTTACAATGTCTATATTTTACCCCTTTTTGTTATGTGGCTTTGAATCAATAAGCTATAAAACAAAAATGGATTATTGGTAAAAGGTCAAGTTGCATCGAGTATAGGAGGAGGTGTTCCCCCTCAAACCGACAGTCAATGAGGTAAAATAGAATCAGGTATGGGTTTGATAAGGTGGATGAAGGTGATGATGAAGGTGGACATCATGAAGGTGGGTGATAGGTTAGTCACTAAAGCACAAACAAGCACACAAAGTGCGATAACCAAGATCATGCATTGACTAGGTTTCCATAATAAAAATAAAGGTTGGTGCTAGAAGGATAAGTGACAAGTGGACCGCATGATCACATTTAGGCATGACAGTTGAGTACACTCATAAATGCAAGTCTCTTAGGCAATATCTATGTTTACATGGGTATCCAAGTTTGGAAGTGATCTCGATGAGAACACAAATGGGTCAAGTGTCATAGGTATCCGAGGTAGGAAGTGCTCCCAAAAATAAGTGCGTTGGGTATGTATGAGGTGGTGCAAGTTCAAAAGGCAGTCAACATGGCAAATGTTATCATTATGGTCAAAGGACCAGGCAAAAGTTATCACAAAATGCACGTTAGTTGGGCTGAAAGGGACCAATGGTGAGGTGATGAGGTAGGTGGGGTGGGTAGAGAGGTTAGTCCCCATGGGTAGGTGCTTGAATATGGGTCTATTGTTAAAAGAGGTACTCAAGGTAAGAGCAAAAAAGGGAGCATCCTAACCATTGATGGTCAATGTGCTTAAGGTCGACCATCGATGATCACCCTGATAGTCAATGGTCAAGGTGTAAACCCTAAAAAGTCATGATTAAAAATAAAAAGTGAATGTCATTTTCACTCATTTGAATAATTACCTTTGGTTGACTTTGGAGCTCTATGTTTTTATCATACCTGGGTGAGATTCATTGATAGTGAGTGCATGCTAGTGAGTGAGGTTGTTGAGGTGCATGAGGTTGACAAAGAGTGACCTAGCCAAGATGTAGTGCAGATGCAGACATGGTTGGGTAGGGGGTCCAAGGATTCCTCCTTGAAGATGATCAAAGAATGAGGTAGGGGGCATCCTTAAATTCATAAGTTATAGTTGTTTTTTATTTTGTCTAAAGTGTTTAAGGTATAGTATGTATTATTCAATGGGTATAGGCTAACTCATAGGTTATGTGGTAGATTTGGTGGGTTTAAATGTGAGGTTTGGTAGGTCAAAGATAAATAAATGGTTAAATGGGTAAGTTTTAGGTAGGTTGAAGGCACTTAGGTCATGGGAAAAATGGTATAGTTGACTAAGTGTGTGTGTGTGATTGATTATTTTGAAAACATGAGAGCAAATACAGATGCATGATTGGGTGTCGTATATCTTCATAAAAATTCACCAGGGGATGACTCCAGTAGAATAAGCACATATGGAGGAGGTGGGCTTGGGAGCAATGCGACAATACCAACATGTGTCACATGACATGTCTATGATTGTGGCCCTCATCAAGAGATGGAATGTGACCATGGACATTTTTTCCTACCAATTGGTGAGATGACTATCTTGCTAGAGGACATACATAAGATTACATGGTTGCCCCTATAGGGTGATCTAATTTACCATATAGAGTGGGAGGAGTGAGATGATTTATTAGAGTTGATGTATGGAGATGATGGTGATCATGTTAGATGATGTGTTGGGGGTTTTAGCTATAGAACACTATATCAGAGGGCAACGAGTGAGAGGAGACTTATGACCATGATGATGATGGTTGTGTCATGCTTTTACCTTCCTAACTTGAGCAGTGGGAGATTCCCATACTTATTGTATGGGGTTTTAGTTGAGGTTTTTTTGGGGTAGATAGTGTTTGGTTGGGTACATATGATTTTGGTACAAATATACAAGGAGTTTTGGGGTTTCGAGGCCCATAAGAGATATGACATTAGTGTCAGTTTGGTTATACATTATTGGGCCTATGAGCACATCTACGTGTTGAGGCTAGTAGGGATGCCATGGGCAACTTATGCCTAAATAGATTTCATGTTTGGATTCATATGGTAGAGAGGTGATTTCATTGTATTAAGAGCAAGAGGAGGATCTCACAATGTTGATTACTTCAAGGGTGCACTAGTTATTGGAGACATCACCTATAGACCATATGTTGGGTTCCTAGAGTGGGTTAGTGATAGGAAACAAACTTTCTCCTTAAAGAGTTATAGGTAGATTCTTAATCGAAGGGATAAAAAGGTGGAGATAATACCATTTGATAGGGTACAAAGGTAGTTTGGCCTTGTATAGGGTATCCCAAGCATATTTCCCAAGTATAGGTGTGAGGACATTAAGATCCTACTACCAGAGCCACATCTAGCATGGACATTGATAGATCATAAAGAGTTATCAGCCATGCCATAGATAGATGATGCAAGCTTTGCAAATGGATACATGGCATGGTATTAGGATTTATATGTGGCAATTTGGTGATGGTGATGATGGTAGGAGGCCTACAGATGTAGACCCAGTTGGGAGAGGAGGACAAAGGGTATAAGTACAAGGGGTTGCCCTGGATAGATAGGTAGGAGTGGTGCTAACCACTACACAACTATAGGTCACATCACTATAGGGTCAAGTGGCTACCTTACATGGTCAGGTTTCTACTCTCACAGGTGACAAGGACCAAGCTAGAGCTTCACTAGCCTTAGTCACACAAGAGAGATACTCCTTGAGATAAAGAGGAAGAGGAGTAACATCATTTACAAGACCACCTAAGACCATCCCCATAGCATGGTACATAGCTATAATGGAAGAGTTATGATACTATGAGGCTATAATTTTGAGATCTTGTCTTGATAAGCCTTGACGGGGTGAGTACAAAGTGAGCTTGGCAGGTGGTGTCATTGTGGCAACACTAGGCCAATGGGTTGCATATGTAGGTGGATTGATATTTATTATAGGGGAAAGTCACCAGGACCTAGTGGTGCTCCAGGAAATAGCAATGCTCTAGGAGACAGTGGTGCCCTAAGAGCATAGCTATGACATAGTTTATAACATAACATATATATTTTTGTATATCATTTGGATTCTAGATTATGAGCCTATACAGTGAGATGTATATTTGGAGAGAGAGAGACATGTATATTTGTTGTATACATTATGATGTTAGACTCATGATTTATATATGATCTTTGTTTATTGCTTATTGCTCACAGTTCTTGGTTTGATGTTTATGGGATGATGTTATGTTTATATTGATGATGTTATTTTGATTATGCTTATGTTGTAGATATTGGATACTTATGTAGACTCACCTAGCTAGGCATGCAATGGCTTTTATGTATGGTTAATCTTTATGACATGCTAAGTTTTAATGAGTATATATTTCATTATTTACATTTAGACATGTGCTAAAAATGGTTGATTGGTTTATTGTTCAAGGATGCTATGATGTTAGTATGCTTGTGATGGTTATGATTATGGTTATGTGTTTGCTTATGACATAGATTGATATGATGTGATGATTATGTTTGTTTTTATTCTACTTAGGGTAAAGCACATGAAGCAAGTTAATTAACAACATTAGATGTGAGAACAAAGAATATAATCAAGAGACAAATGTCTTAATGAATATATCAACTAGTTATGAGAGGATAAGAAGACGGTACAATGCTTATTATATGACAAAGACTAAAATAATAACCAAAGTTGGATTGGTTTAAGTAGCAAAATCCCTTCGAATGCTTTGCATTAGTGTTCATTAGTTGGTTAAAAAGGTGTCTTGATCACATAATGTCAAGTGAGCTCAAAATCCCTTGCTTATAGGGTATAAAGGGGAGATGGATGAAAATGGAACCTTCTTGTGAGACTAGCATGCCTCTTTTGTAGGTTTCTAAAGAGTCAATATAAATAAGTTTATGCCATGCATAGTGTAGACTAATCGATGCAGGAAGTCTATTTATGAAAGCCGATTGTGGATTTCAAAATTATTTTGCCTATGAGAGTCGATTGTAGCTTTCAAAGTTATTTTGATTTTTCTATTGCTTGAAAATGGGTCTTTTGCTTTTTGTCACTACTTGGGGGTTGGGGAAGTTGATTGATACAGGTAGCTTCCAAGAAATTACTTATTCTCACAAATGCTTTACTCAGCCATCCTTCAAGAGAGTGGTATAAGTTTGTATGCTTTATTTAATGTTCTTCATAGTTATCCTTCAAATGAGCAGTTCACCTTACTTTCAACAATTTCAAATATGTTTTCAATAGCTATCCTTCAAGGGAGTAGTCTACAAATGCTTAGGAATGGCCCATGATTGTTATTGGTTTGGATTTTGCTTTTTACTTGTTTGATATTACTTGACATAGACTTGCTTATATCAGCTTAAAGATTCATGTTTATGAAGGCAAAACTAAAATCATAAGAAGGTTGATTAGGTGTAAAGAGGTTTAGGAGACAATGATCATGGGGATCCATCTTTATGAAAGGGGCAAAAAGTACCATGAGAATCATGCCATGGGTAGAGTTGTGGTATCCATTGTGAAAGATTAGGCTATGACTGTGATGGATAATCACATGATTCAGTTTTAATCAAATGCCCATAAAATAGGGAGATGAATGTGGTTGAAAGCAAGGGATGAGCTTAAGTTAAAACAAAAAGTGAATTTGATCCTTTTTAACAAAAGAATATACATAAATGTGAAGCATTAAGGGGCTTAGGCTCTAGGTTTCCATTAAGAGAGGAGAATTGATAAGCTCCTAATCTATACTTGTTGGATATGATGTAGGGTCCCAGTGAATTGAAATCAAACTTGCCCTGCTTGCTTTTCTCCATATTGGTAACATGTTAATTTTCCTTTAGGACAAGGTCTCCAATGTTGAATTCTCACCCTTTAAGGTGTTTGTTATAGGCACATTTAACATACTCTTAATAGACATGAATATGGATAAGGCTGGATAAACAATGCTCATCAAATAACTCAAGCTGGGCTAAATGGTGTTGATGATAATCATCCTTAGTAATTAGATCTTATAGAGATATGCAAAGAGATGGGATTTAGCCTTCAAGAGGTAAGATGACCTCCACTCCAAATACAAGAGAGAAAGGGGTAACACTCATAGGGGTTTGAATGCTAGTATGATATGACCATAAGGTGAAGGGGATGTGCAAATGGTAAACCTGACCAGATGCATTAACCATTTTAGTGAGCATGTTGTTAAGAGTTTTGTTAGAGGTCTCAGCCTATCCATTCGCTTGAGGGTGATAAGGTGAGGATAAACTTAACATAATCTTGAATGCATTACAAAGACCCTAGACTTGTTTGTAATTAAAATATTTACCATTGTCGATGACAATTTTGTCAAAAACATCGAAGTAGCAAATGATGTGATGGTTGATAAAGTTGATAATCTTTTCCACTTTGGTTGAGACCAAAGGGATAGCCTCTACCCATTTGGAAAAATATTCAGTCACAGTGATGATAGAATCATTTTGTTATGAATAATGGGGGTTAATTTCACCAATAAGGTCCAGACCACATTATAAGAAGGGCCAAAAATTAGTAAAAACATGAAGACTATGGTGAGGTGCATGATGTAGATTGCCATGTTGCTGACACTTAACACACTTTTTCACATAATCATAGAAGTCTCAGTTAAATTTAGGTTAGTAATAGCTAAGGTAAAGTATGCACTTAGCTACTGAGAAGCCACTAAAGTGTCCCCCACATATTCTATCATGTGTTTCCTTGATAACATGAGAGGCTTTGTGACTATGTAGGCAATAGAAGAAGATACCATCAAAGTTGAATTTGTAAAGAATTCCCCCATAATGATATAACATCAAGTACTCTGGATAAATGCTCTTCAAGCATTCCTAGAGAGCTTAGAAGGAATGATGGAAGGTTGAGATAGTCAAAGGTGTGTTGATACCAAAGGACAGGTTGGGTCTCTTCCACATTAAAAATGGTGGGAGAATTTGGTTTAAAATAGAAAGGTTGGGTAAGTCCGGATAATGATAGATATCCTAAATTTAGAGGCTATAGATGGGATCTGAGAGGCAAGAGAAGCCATGGTGTTAGCAAACTTGTTGGTAGATCATGGGGTTAACTGGATGCGATAGTGTTTAAATAATGTTAAAAGTCCATCAACTAGTTCTCTATACTATTGTTAAACATCATTATTACACTTGTAAGATCCATTGATTTGATTGACCACAAGTTGGGAGTCACCAAATATATTGATTATTCTAACTCCTAAGGCTAAGGCAATTTGAAGGCCTATGACTAGGGCTTCATACTTAGCCATATTATTGGTACATTCAAAGTCCAGCTTTAAGGATAAAGGATGGGGATCACCATCAAAGGGAATAAGAATGATACCAACTCCCCCACCATATTTACATTTTGATCCATCAAAGATCACAGTGACTTGATAAGTGAAGTCCATTTGAGAGAGGGTCATGATGGACTCATCAAGGAACTCAAGAGGAGGAGGTTGGTTGTCTACTAATGGTGCTTCAACCAATTGGTCAACAATGAATTTCCCCTTAATTAACTTTTACTAAAGGAACTCAAGGTCAAACTCTGTTAAAAGCATGAGCTACTTGGCCATACATTAGTTTTGGTATGGCTTGGAGTGTATATACTTAAGTGGGTTAGTATTGGTTATGACATAGGTTTTATGGTTAAGAAGGTAATGGCAAAGCTTGGTGGCCATGAAGACTAAGGCTAAGCAGAGTTTCTCAGTGTGGGTGTATTGAGTCTCATACTCTACAAATGTGTTGCTAATATAGTAGATGGCTTGCTCTTTATTTTGTTCATCCCAATGAGTAAGCATTGCCCCTAGGGAGTGGTTAGTGGTAGAGATGTAAAGGTAGAAACGTTGGTCATCCTTGGGAGGAATTAGGATAGGTGGATATAAAAGGTATTGTTTGAGTGAATCAAATGCCTTTTGATAATTTTTATTCCACCTGAAAGATACATCCTTCTTTAGAAGGTGGTGGAAGGGTTGGCATTGATTCGAAAGTTGGGAGATAAAGCGATGTATAGATTGGAGCTTCCCTTACAAACTATGGAGTTGCTTGAGGTTAATTAAAGGAAGCATGTCGAGGATGGATTTGATTTTTGTAGGATTGACTTCAATCCCCTGAAGGGAAATGATAAATCCATGGAGCTTTCCTAACAAGAACCCAAAAAAGCATTTCTTGGGATTAAGGCAAACGTGGCAATGGATAAGGTGCCCAAAGATAATCTTGAGAATGACCAAATGATCCTTATGATACTTAGTTTTCTCAAGGAGGTCATCTACATATTCTTCCATAATCTTATGGATAAGGTCATGAAAGATGTAAGTCATGGCATGTTAGTAGGTTACACAAGTGTTCTTTAGTCTAAAAGGCATGACTCTATAGTATAAGGTCCCCCATGGGATTGTAAAGGTGGTCTTGTGTTGATATTCAGGGGCAATTAGGATCTGATTGTAACCCAAAAATCTATCCATGAGAGATAACATCTTGTGGTTGGCTATAAGATCAACTAGTTGGTCAATGCTCAGTAGAGGAAAGTCATCTTTGGGAAAATCAAGGTTAAGGTCATGAAATTCCACAAAAATGCATAGTCCTCCTATGGATTTGGTGATACGTACTACATTCAAAACCCATTGGGGATAGTTAATGGGTTGAATGAAATTGATAGATAGGAGATGTTAAAGCTCTTCTTTGACAAGAAAGGTTATGCAAGGGTCATACATCAAAAATTTTGATTGACGAGCTTGGCATCGTGGTTGGTGACTATGTTATGGGTGGTAATGGTGGGCCAATTCTAGGCATGCCATTATAAGACCAAGAAAATGCTATGTTACAGTCTTGGAAGGAGGGGAAGTCCTGAAGTTCCTCAGCATTTAGCGATTGGCTAATTTTGACAATGTGGGGATTGTTTGGAGTGCCCAAGTTGATATTAATGGTAGATGAATTCAACATGGTTGAAGTCTTAGGAGGAATAGATTTGTGGATGTAAGAATATGTGGTACCAAGATAGGTAAGAATGAAATCATCATCCTGACACTGACTAATATTAATGGTAGGAGAGTCATCTCCTATCATCTCAGGATGGGTTAAGGGGATGGTTATGATTACCCCCTCCTTTTGATAAGTTAGGGGTCTGATGATGATCATGTTGATGAAAAAAAGTTAAGTGGGATGATGTCATCATATTCACATGCAAGTGGAGGAGAAGTTGGTGAGGAAGGGGTGTCTTCCTTAATAATGTGGTGGTAGGTGGTTTGGTCTGCTTCTTGCTGGGTAAAATGAAATTGAGGCCATGATTATCATGAGGCTTTCTAGTCCCAATGGAAATCAACTCTTGTGGGTCCTACTCATATCATCTAAGACCAAATCCTTTTTAATCACACCTATAGAGGTATGTCTTGGCGAAACTCAATTTGTCCAGATAGAAGTCAGAGGTGAATGGTCAAGGTGAAGAGGAGGTGGTTGAAGCATCAAGTTATTTGTCAAGTCCCCCATATATGAAATGGGTTTGAGTGTGTGAAGGTCCAAAGGGAACAATGACTCTGACATTGGGGTCATATCTAGGTTGGTGGTAAAATTTCCCATACTCTTGGGGAGTAGGGAAAGTGTCAAAGGCAAGGAGGTGATATTCCCCCAGTGAAAGATGTTGGAATGTGGGAGGTGATCAGAGGGGATGGATAAGTTAGTTGATGCCTCACTGGTAGAAGAAGGTATGACTTCCTCTTTCATGGTTGAGGGCTTGTGTTTGGCTGATGAGGGTGTGCTAGATGAAGGTAGGAGGATGTCATTGGGTTGATAATTCATGTTGCATGATGAAAAGGGACTTGGGTCTACTTGTACAGTGACAACCTAACCATCGTGATCAAATTTAGTGCAATAATGAAGGGTAGAGGATACACAACCCATGGAGTAGATCTAAGTGCATCCTCGCAAAACATTACATTAGAATTTGCCTTCCAATATATAGAAAAGTTTGGGGAGTATGCAAGGTCCTAAACATATATCAAGGATAATAGTTCCTAGGGCAGTGACCATGGTGTCGTTAAAGGATCAGAGGATCCCTGAGGTTTTGGACATGACATTATCCAACTGGTTGAGTTGGTTATAGGCATGGAAGGAGATAATGTTAATACTAGCTCCCCCATCAATCATGACCCATTTGATGTGGGTTTGGTTGATGTAAGTAGTAATAAAGAGAGGGGGATCTAGGTCATCAGGATGGATAGAATGTATTTCTAAATTCTTGAAGGTGAAAAGGTTGGAAATTTGGAGGGCACCAATAAGGTTGTCAGAGGTTGAGGGTCTTCAAGTTGGACTTATTTTAACTTTAATGCCTTGATCATTACTTCGTGATGATGAGGTGAAGTAGTAATCAACTCATATAATCCCATCTTCATTAGGGTTTGGTGAAGCTATTTGAGCACCACTCTCTTGATGGATTTAGAGAGTTGGATTGGGAGGTACCCAAGATAGATACCTTGGGTTTGGTTGAAGGTGAAGGTGTTTGATTTTAGTTTGGTTGGGAGGTGAATTATGGGTATGTCCATAGAATGGACACTTTGGCCTTCCACGTATCCTCTTGTTGAGCATGTGATCACGTGACCATATGGATAGTATGGATAGAGGGAAGAGTTGGGGTAGGAGATGGGTTTGGTTCGCCATCACTCTAAGGTGAGAGAGGGGGAATAGGTAAGTGTTGGGTAGTGGTTGTTGTTGGTTGGATTAGTAGTGGGATCATGGGAGGTTCCTCTATTAATAGATCTTCCTCATCATATAGCTTATGGATAATGGTTTGGATAGCTTTGCAATTCTATATGTCATGCCATGGTGTTCTATGATAGGAGCACACTTGGTAGTCATTATGCCAGACTAGTTTTGGACCAAGAGGGTTGAATGCCTTGATAGGGGGTAAGGTCAAGCAAGAAGCTTATAATAACCTTTGGAAAATAGTTGACTAAGATTCAACTAAAGGTGGAGAGGATTTGAAGGTTTTGGTCTTGGTTGGTGAGATGGAAGTCTTTTTTATGACGGGCTTGGTGGTAGGAGGTTTGGGTAAGGTAGTGTTCTTAGCTAATCATTTGGGTTTTGTTAAGGTAAAGGTTGATAGGTTAGAATTAAGAGGTTTTAGGGTAGGGAGTTTGGTTATTGATGGATCTGTGAATATAGGTGTGTCTGAAAGCAAGTGTGTTGGTGTAACCAATAGTGATGGTTGGGTTTTGGTTAAGACAATCCACTTACTAATCAAAGTAGGGGGATAAGGCCCCAAGATAGAGGGCAAGTTTGAGGGAGGTATGAGTTTGGCCCTTTGGTGGCTTTACTTCCTTGGTTGATTTGGTTTTGTGTTTGGTTGTTGGGTTCGGTGAGGTAAGCTCTATTTTCACAGATGGGTAATTAAGGCTCTATGTAGGGAAGATGCTAAGGTTTTTGGATGGTTTGGCCAGTTCGGTTAGAGAGGGTGATTTGGTTATTTAGGGTTTCAGTGCATTGGTTGGTTGAGAAATTATTAGGTTGGTAGAGGTTTTTATTGGTTTGGTTGGTAAGATAGGGGTTTGGATAATAGGAGTGGTGGTTTGGTCTACCAAAGTGGGGGTTTGAGGTTCCTGCTTGCTGATATAAGGGAGCCCCACTTATTTCCAAAAGGTGGCTTGATCCATGTTAGGGTTGGGGATAAATTCCAATTTTTGCACTAACCTAGAGAATGGTTTGTAGATTGGTTTTGTTCCCTATATAGTGGACTTGAAAGATAAGCCCATAGGTTGAGAAAGGGGAATGGTGACCTCATCATTTTCCTTAATCAAAGGATGAGAGGTTCATATGGGTGAATCCTCCATGGGTGATAAAAACATGGTGGCTTCCTCATTGGGAATGATCTCTAAAGGGGTAGTAAATTACTTGGTAATTGAGGGAGAAGGTGAAGTGGGTGCTTGTTCTGGTATGTCAATGCAAGGAGGGGTTGATGGCTCCACTACCTCAATAAATGGAGGATAAAGGGGTGTTTCCATGGTTTGGGTCTCCAAAAGAGGAGAAGGTAACTCCACTACCTCCATGAGTGGAGAGGGTGAAGAATAGGTATATTGGGTGGTAGGTTCTTCAATAATGAGCATGCCAAGAAACATGTTAATAGTATGGGCATCATGAGAACACTCAACCTTGTTGCACTTTCTTTTGGTAGGTTCATGATTGGGGAAAGGTTGTCTAAAAATGTCTAGGGCTTAGTTTTGAGGTGCATTGGAATTGTCTAACTCAAACTCCCCTTGTCAATGAGGGATTGGAAAATGCTTTTGAAGGTATTACACCTACTAACATCATGCCCTACTACTCAATGGAAAGCACACAGATCATTCTTATTGTACCAACTAGGTGCAAAATGAGAACAATCAAATTATTGAGGTGGTTTGATAGGAGGAAAGTGTATGATGTTGGCCTTTATTAACTTCTCTATGATTGAAGCATAAGATTCTCTCAGTGGTGTAAATTACTTATGTGTGTTCTAGTTTTGTTTTCTGATGTTTTGCTTTGAGGAACTAGAGGAATTTGGCTGGTTTATAGATGGTGGAGGAGTGGTTTTGAGGACAACCACATTTGCAGTTCCCTTGCTCTTGGCATTGGTATTGGTTTGGTTGCTTGGTTTGGAGGAAGAGGTCTCATTAGTTTTGTAGGTAGAGTTCTTGTTTTCAACTTTAGTTTTCCTTCATCGATGACTCTATTTTATAGCTTACATGCCATGGTAAAATCTTCATCAAAAGTTTTGAAGCTCTGAACATGTAGTCTAGAAGAGATGTGTTTGGCACATACCTGAGTAAAAAGTTCTATCAGTTTAGGTTGGGGTAAGGAGAAGGAAAGATGACTGATTAGGCTCCTCCAACGAGCTACAAAATTAGCAATAGATTCATCATAAATTTTCTAGATAGATTAAAGGTCAGTGATGGAAAATGTATTGGAGATATTTATTGAAAATTGATCCAAGAAATTTTGTGCCAACTGGGTGAAGGAGATCAAAAAGTATTTATTTATGGAACTATACCAATATAATTCTAGATTAGACAAGGACATGGGGAAGGTACGAAGGAGGGAATTATCGCAGGCAATCAAATAACATGCATGCCTAAATGCCTTTAGGTGTTGTTGGGGGTCCTCCTTAATCTAAAACTTAAAGAATTTGGGGAGCTCCAATTGAGGAGGATATGATCTAATAGGGACAGATGGGTGAATAAATTCATTATAGATCTGATCATATGATAAGATGTGAGCTCCAAAAATGGATGACTCTAAGGTAGTCATCTTATCCATGAGCATCTTCATTAGGTCTACTTGGGGTTGTGTACTTGAAGGGTTGTAATATTCATATTGTTATGGTGGTTGGGTGACATACTGATAATTGGTAGGGGGTTGAGGAACGGCCACATATCGGTATGTGGACACTAATTATTGGGTGGATGCTATGTAAAAATAGGTAGATGCAGTTGGCTGGGTAGTAGGTAGAGGTACATACCCTTATGGGTTAGGGATGTAACCTAAGTTTGGTGTAATGGGTATATATTAGGTAGAAGCGGTGGTTAGGTTGGTGATCAAAGATAGGGTAGTGACGTTTATGGTAATTGGTGGTACGGTATAAGGTATAGGTAGCACAAAATTTTGAAGTGGGGTAGTGGTTAGTAGATTAGGGGTAGTCGTTGGAAGGTTGGAAATGCTAGAAGTAGGTACTCCCATAGTGAGGGGAGTCTCAGTGGCTAGTGGTTGGGTTGCTCCCAAGGTAGAGGAGTTTTTGGTGGGAGTGGAAGGTATAAGGGTGTTTGTAGGTTAGGCAGGTTGGTTTTCCACATTAGTGTCAAAGGGATTGTTTGTGGATGAGGCAGCTTGGGTAGTCAATGGTTGGGTGGTTACTATGGAAATATAAGTGTTTCCCATAAAGTGGGAAGGCATGCCATAAGGTGGGTCCATAGGTGGAATCAAAGTATGGGTACGATGAGGTATGGTGTAATGTCGAAGGGCCACAAGATTGTTATCTAATAAGGTGGTAAAATTCGCATCTCCTTGGGGAAATTCGTATGGGAAAGAAGGCATTATTGAAGGGTGAGGAGAGTCTATTGATTCAAACATGTAGTCCATAGATGAGGAGGTAGAATAGGTTGACCAATTTGGTGATGGGTTATGTTCTACTAGATTCTTTCACTGTTGACAAGTTATAACCATACAAGACAAGGGAGAGAGGATAAACAAACAATCTAACCACTCAAATAGAGAGAAGACAAGAAATGATCAAGAAAAACAATCACACTCTAAAAAGTATGTTAAGGTTCTTTTTAGTCTCTCTTTTGGCTTATGCCTTAAGCTTTCAAGAAATTATGTGACTGAAATTAGCTTGTAAAGTGGGCACTAGAAAATAAGCTTATGGTTGGTTTCAGGATGTTTAGTATCTCAAAAAGGATATATATTAGAAATAAATATGTGGCTTGGTATTTGGACCTACCCCCTCAGTTCACACACCACAACGATAAGGGTGTTAGGTTAGCTAATATATACTGATTTCTTGATCTTATACTCAACTAGAGAGCTGAGTTGGTTCTCCCCTTGGTAATGACCTCCAAGTAGGATCATCAAAAAAGGGTAAGGTGACTGCTAGGTGATGAAATCCTAGTTGAGCCTTGTCTCAAGTTTGTTTGATGTTTAATTAATGAAGGTGGTTTGGTTTAGTGTGTGCAACAAAAGTGATGCTACGATCTAATTACTTTGCCTTAATTTAAACTATGTGAGCTAAACTTGCAAACAACCAATGTATGCAGTCAATTTTAATCCCAAAAGAAACTTTGATGTTGTTTATGAGCACATAATAGAGAGGACATATAGATGTAAACAAATAGTAAAATAAAACCCAAGTAGAGACTCAAGGTCCCACCGGGCATGCCAGAATGTTTCAGTGAACTTTAGCATATATTTTGAGAAAGGAAGAAGGGGAAACTAAATATAAGTATGGTTGAAAAAACTATTTAATTATGCATGCATTAAATCAAATCATCATGAAGAACTCCTCTTTGGCTTGGGAGGATGACCTGAAAATAAGACAACACTAAGAAGATTTATCTATTAGATAGATAGTTGAGTGGATTGCCTAGCATTAGCTAGATCCCAAAAGCAAGATCTTCCTTAGGGGTTATCAATCCACACATTTTAAATGATTAAGTTTATAAATAGAATGATATAATTACTTGCATCAATAATCAAAAGGTACCAAAATTGAATACAAAAGATGTTTGGTAAAGAAATAGACTAAAATGACTAATATAACAATAAGCAAGTCAATATTAGTGCTAAATGGGTCAAGTGTGCTTCAAAAAATAGGTTGCGGGTCTATTAATAGGTAGGGACAAATAAAGTTGGATTTGGTTGAGGATAAGAGGGTGAAAATAACTTGTTTTTTCCTACCATGGTGACCATAAGTGGTTGGGATGATCATTGGTGGTTAAGGTGATCATCGACAGTCAAGGTGATCATCGACGATCAAGGTGATTGTCAATGATTAGATAGACTATTGGTAGTCAAGGTGACCAGTGATAATTAGACAGACCATCGATGGTCAAGGTGACCATCAATGGTTGGATAGACCGTTGGCAATTGAGACAACCATCGATGATCACTGTGTGTAGGCTTGGACTGATAAATAGACTGATTGATGATATTTTAGAAGGCAATTATAGGAGATGGGTTTAGGTTGGGTTGACTATGAAATACAAATAAAATAATTGAATAATGGAAAACAAATACTTATCTAGTAGAATATTGATCAGATGAGTGGTTGAGGTGGTTGGCTCATTGATGGAGTCTGGTGTGATTTTAGTAGAGTAACGATGTTTGGTTGTCGATCGAGGGGTGGTGGTAAGTTGGTTCTCTATCATGATGGTTGGATCACTAGATTACTGGAAGAATACCTACAAAAGAAGCTCTAGATGCAAAATCTCTTGATAGTTTTAGATGTAGCCCCTTTTCACCTCCTGCTCCTCTCTTCTTATAAGCAAGGAAGGATAGGTGCAATAAGACGTTAACTAAGTTTTCTAATTATAATTCATGCATATAATGGCTTGTACAGGGATTTAGATGAGCTAATTTTAGAAAATCAAGGTGGATGTTTGCATGTGAGTGCTTAAGATGGTGTACCTTGACCATCGATGGTCAAAGGTAGGGTTAGTTAAATATGGGTTTTAGCTAGTAGGTCAACTGACTTAGGTTAGATGGGTTAAGTTGAGTTAGGGGCCAAGAAGGTCAAGGTAGGGCCTGAGGAGGTCCTAAGGTGGTCTAGGAGAATTTTGATATTCAAAATTGTGGTGTGTAGATTTTTGGTGTCTATAATACCGACCCTTTCAATTCTTGCTTCTTAATCTATAGATAATCATCTTCCTCAATTAGTGCCCACACATTCTAAAACTCATGCAAGAAAATCCTTATCCCCTTAATGGCATGAATGGGGAATTCTTGTCTAAGCTTAACCCACTCATTTATTTTCATGATTATTCTCCCTTGGTCCAATATTGCCTCTCTGACTTTTGACAAGGATGGACTTTGACAAGGTTGACTAAGGGGATGATTAGGAACTCTTGAAGGCGGAGCTTAAGGCACTTAAAGGGCAGATGACACATAAGACTGGTCTAAATGAAACTGTTGCTCTTCATAAGATATCAACACACTCTCTGCATTTTAGATCATGATTCTCATGATTTTTATGTCCTCATTCTCACAAGATGACCATTGTTCACCCTCAAAAACTAACCATCTATTCTTGACCAACTAAAGATCACTCTTCGCCTCTTGTAAAACATGGATAGGGATGACTAGAGAAAAATCCAAACCCCTACTAATCTCCCTCATCCACTTAATATAAACTAATAATGCTTGCTTGACTCCTAACAAATATGTAATAAGATAAGCCTGGTCTTGACACGGGGAATTAAAGTACTAATTTAAATGCAATGGAGGCTGACCTTGGTCATATGTAGGGGTGGGAGGAGGACAAAGGCCATGATAGGGATGATAGGTTATTTGAGGACCAGTTGGGGGGAACACATAAACATTATTTGCCTAATAAGTGTGATTTTGAGGTAGAGAATAAACATACTAGGTTGATTGTACATACCAGTTTATGATGATTAGGCACTTAGTTAGGCTACCTAAAATAGATGATAGATGCTTAGAGTTGACACTGATGTTTGAACACTTGCCTCCAAAGGTTGATTGGATGAAGAGAACACCAAAACTCTTCACTAGTAAATAGCGTAGTAAGTCCCACCAGGCATGCTAGAAATTGTTATGACATTAATTTTCACCCTTGGAGAGAGTTCTTTAGGCTCCCTTTGACTTAGCCATCATATTGAGACAACCCAAGGATATGGGTAACCTATGATGGGGATGAACCTTCAGAGAAGTTTGGCTTCCTTCTGATGAATCACCTAAACTAATGTTGTCACATGAAAAAGGTTAGAAAGGGGGAAAGGGATCCTAAGAAAGTTAACAAGGTGATGCACCAAATAAAAATGGGAAACTCCCATAAGCTTGAACACACACTAGATCTGCAGAAGACAATGCTAGCTCACACAACCTCACAGACCAACTGACTACATAAGTGTTTCATAGACTAGGTTTAGGAAAAACACTAATCCAGACCTGTAATAGCTTGAAAACACCTTAAAGGAGGTCAAAAAAGAGGATAATGGATGAGGAAGTTTCTCCTTTACCATGCCATCATGCATAACTCACTCAACACAAATCCAAGGTAAGAGATAGGTAAATAAAGTTTTTTATTGCTTCAAGAGGTAGTTCTTACAAATTTTTGATAGGATTTAGCCTGATCAAGATGATCATATTTTTAAATATCTTAAAGAGTCCCTTGATACTCCCAAAAATGAGCATCTTTATGAAAATGGGAAAGAATAGGTGATATAGAGAAAGGGAGAAGAGAGAAGAAGGGATCACATTAACCAAGATCATTAAATGAGCTACCAAATTTCAAAGAATGATCCACCACATTTTATTCTCATTAAGATAGATCCTTCATCAACAAATTAGCCTGCATTAGCTCCAAAAGTCTTCTAGCTTTCTCATTGGCTGAGAAATATGCACTACAAGATAAGAGTTTGTTTTGTAGATGATGAGTCATGATCCTTTCAAGGAAGAAATATCCTTAAGATCTGAACAACATTGAATTAAATTCTCCAATTTCTTTCTCCAATCACCAAATTTCCATCTTGGGACTCTATTCTATCTTCCACTTACCTTGCTTGTGAAGACAAAATCTTCATATCTTGAATCTGACAAAGCCATATTATGTCTGCTTTGAGCAGTGGTAAGTACCTATTTTGTTGAGGACATAGCCATGTCAATAGATGAGACATTTCTCCATAACTATATATCTACCCGTACTCCATTTGATCATAAGTATTTACTATATATTGAAAACCAATTTGATTTATTGGTTTTCATATAGCTATAATATCGATGAAAACCTATAGACTGTATAGACATGTCTCAAATACTGCTAGTCCATCTTTGATCTTTGTATTAGACCCTTAAAGACCTATTTTTGCCTTTGAGCATTTATGTAAAACTAAGAACTTATTGTCTACACAAATTCCTTTAAAAAGCAATTATCATAGTCCCAAAATAATACTATAACCCCCAAAAATGGGCCCTGTAAGTTCTAAATCTTCAAACCAAAGGTTAAGACTGTGTTTTAATGGTGATAGAACTTCATCATAACCATCCTAACTATATTACTACATATTATGCTTAGTGGTGCTCGACTGAACTTTAATGGTGGCATAGCCCTTTGAGATATTTGCTTTGGTTCAACCTATGATCACATTTATTCTTCATTGAAGTCTCTCACTTTTGACTTTTGATATCGACTATCGATCTTGATCTGGGCTACTTATATTGTATTAAATGTCAGCCCCTCATTTTTTCTTCAAGATCTTATTTTCATCTCTTTGACTCCTTGACCTCATGTGCACTATAGATCTCCTTTTACATGAATGAATACAAGCCATAGATCTTCCCCCAATTTAATGCACTTAAGACACTTGTCACCCATGCATTTTATCTTAGGATCCACTAACCTTTTGACCCATCACTCACCATTAGATCTACTTTGTATGATGGGTCATGCACCATTGATCTACTTGGACCCACTGGCTTTCTCAGTCATCATGTACCATTAAATCTTTATTTAGGTACCTGAGATCTTAACACTTGTCTACTACACATTCATCTTTAGATCCACTAACATTTTGACTTTATGCTTATCGTTGATCTTCGATGCATGATCAAATGCGTGTCATTAGATCTTCAGGACCCACTGACTCATTAGATCATTGCTCACCATTGGATCTTGACTTGAGCTCATGTGATCTTAAAACTTGTTAACTTCACATTCAACCTTGGAAAATTTAAATTTAAATGAATATTTTTCGTAACTTTAACTTGAATTAATAGTGCACATTTCACTCTACAAGTCTAACTTTGAATCTTTATAACTTGAGATAAAAAAGACATCAAAATATGAAATTTGTAGAGCATGATTTAGGCATGAAGAACTTCATGTCCATATGATCTTGTAGGCTTGAGAGGCTTCTTGAATACTTATAAAATGCACAAACAAACTGGTTTGTTCATCCCTATGTGATGTGATAGCAATGGTCTGGTTCTTCTAGGCTTGAGCTTGAACTTTCAAGGCTCAAAATGAGTTTCTGAGATCTGTGAAACCTGCTTTATGTCCATAAAGGTCATGATCACCATGAGAACCTATTGATCCTTTTTAATTTGCATTCCTATACCTATTTCAAAGATTATTTCCTAAGGATCAAAAAAAATTACTTTAATCTTTCTTAAAGTGTTTCAAAAACTTTCTAAGCAATATGAGATCTTCTTCTTTGGACCACTCATTCCATCTAGATATCTGTTCAACTGATCTATCCAGGCAAAATCTTTGTATGTGGGCAAAATTTTTAAAATAGGTATTATAAAAATATGAGACCACTTGTAAACCTTAAATAACATCAAAACAAAATTTCATGTCAAATTTCACAATCTTTCATATAATAAAACTCAAAATATGTACTTTTTGGTGTTGACTAGCTTACACAATTTCATTTCTAAATGCATATAGGTCTAAATTTTACCATTTTATTGAGTTTTATGAGTCATAAATACCTCTTTATTTATTTTATTAGGACTATTATAAACCCCTATCAATATTCCAACCATTGGATGTGTTCAACCTATCTCTTAAACCTCTCAAAAATTATTTTTTTAGTATGTCTTTTGCATGCATAAAACCCTGATGCTTGTACCTTTGCCTTTATCCATTATTTTCCATGTAATTTTGATTGATAAAGGTGTATAAATGTTTTATGTTACACATAATTTATCACACCATCTTTATTTTTGAATAAATAACTAAAAATGCAAATATACTACTTAAAACTAAGCCATGAGGGTTTAAGAAGGGTTTTAGAGCACCTAGTTTTCTTAACAATTATTCATAAAGTTAAGCCACTATAACTTGATGGAAAATTGATGGAAAATTGATGGAAAATTGATGGAAAATTCCCACTATTACCATTTTATCCAAATCCTCTTCGTCTTCGTGTACCAAGCATCTAAAAATTGTTTTCACTACCTTGCAAATAACTAGTTAGAGGAATAAAAGAAATCTCTATCAAAATTTGGACTTGTGAGTTGTTTTTAAGAATTATTTTGTCTTATTTAATGTTGTATTATGTTTTTAATACTTTTTTTAACATTTAATCCATGAATGGAGTCTTCTTGAAAACCTACACATAAGCAACTTTGACCAATAGTGGTAAAATTGTCAACAAAACCCCTTATAGATTAAATTGATTTAAGCTTACACGAAACATAAAAAGTAAAAAATATTGTGAATTATTGAAATATTAAGTAACCAACATATATATACATGTTTAAAAAATAATAAAATATAGTTTTTTGTAAATTTTAAATTTATTTTTGAATATTAGATTCATAAATAGAGAATTAGGAAACCCTAGATCAATATCCAAAGTTTTGTGGATATTCACGTCAGGTTCACCAAATATTTAACCCTAAAATCTAGATTAATGGAATCTAGGGTTAAAGGGGTAGAGATATCCTAGAGCACAATGATGGCATACTATCTCTAAAGTAGGCCAATTATTTTCAAAACTTAGATAGAACATATACTAGATTTATTATGATAAGATGCTAAAGATAGAAAGTACATCTATGTTAGATATTGCAATGATAATGAAAATAATATTCTTATTTGGTTCTAATGTCAATATAGATCTAGATCTTGAAGAGGTATAAATTAAATTGGATATAGATTTTGAAATAATGTTCTGATTCTTGAAATTGTACCTTTATAGCTGTAAAAACATGCATTGATCTAGGATGGTTACATGGATGCTACTGTTTAACTCAGATGTAGGTGTCCAATATGGAATACCTATTAAATCTATATGCAACTACCTATATTCTTTTGGTTTTTATGTCACCTTCATTCTGGTGTATTCTGATCTAGGTCATAGATTGTCGTTCCTTGTTAAATAGTAAAACCTTAGTAGTTCATCTTCATAGTGGTTGTGGTAAAAATGGGTTAAGGGCACATGGTGTCAAGCTACCCAAAGACCCCCTTATCAATGAGTAATTACTACATAACCAATACTCTGAAGAGGGCCTCAGACTTATGTAATTATCCCCTATGTATTGGCTTATGTGTGAATCATGTAATGTGTGATAAAAAATTACAACAATGACCAAGCTTGAAAATTAGCAAATATGGCTCATGGAATGCTCCTTAAATACTTCAAACCTGTATATGTGTTGTCCCTATGACTAATATGTAAATAAGATAAAATAAGGAAGATTTGATCACTTGAGTTCTTGATAGAATGATTTTGGTAATTTGACTTGTGAGTTTCTAGGTCTTTTCTACATCTATGCCAGGTGAGGAATGAACGAAGGTTGATCTTATATTTATACTAAGCCTTTTCGATAATATCTCACATTAAAGCACTTAGGCCAACCATAGGAATACATTTCATTTACAAATTTAATGACTTTACGACACTTAATACTTATGTTGGGATAGGACACTTGCATCGACAGATGCATCTAACTGGGATGCAAGTGTTTAGGTAGTTAGAAAATAACTATAAGTCTAGAACTTGCAAAGATGAAAGATAAATAGGTTTATAACATTATGGGCATGATAGAAGGCCTGAGTCATTAGAATAACATTAGTCAGACTAAGAGATAAATAATTTATCATAGAGAGATAGTGTATGCAATCTTTTTGGCAATGAAAAAGGTCTAGGAGCTGAAGGTACATACATGATATGTATTTGCCAAGTGTACAAGACTACAATGTTGTATAATTCAAAAATAGTGTCTATAAAAACTTATTATATTTGGAATTTTTTTTAAAAGGGGAAATAACAAAGATAAAATACTTAGCTGGAAATTCAACAATGCAGGACTAAGATGGACACTATAAAATTGATTGTGATTGTATTCACCAACTATGAATCTAAAATAATGTTTCACTTACTTTATGAACAAGTTCATTAGAATCAGATAGGGGCATAGTGCACTAGTGTCCTCAAGGAGTGCTGACATCCTATAGGGTTTTATGCTTCATCACTAATATAAAAGGTTTGCTTTATTTATGTGCTCTATCTAACTATGTGGGAACCCAAAATCTGTTATGAAAACCACTATGTCATGTTCTTCACTTGTAACCCTATCTCAATAGTTCTTACATGATAAAATGGATAAAATAGAAAAATGAGTTAATGATTAAAGTTGTGTTGGTCCTCAACACCCCCTATGTTAAATGTTGTTTACATACCAATACTTAGAAGAGGTATCAAAATCCATGTAGTTCTCCCATACTACGATGGTGTGTGTGAAAAATTGGTGTAATGCTACATAATACAATTCTAGTAAGATTAACTATTTCAACCATGAATTTTGACCTAGAGGTGTACTCAGACTTTAGCTCAAGGCTACTAAGACTATATGTATTTAGAATTGGGAGAAATAGGGAATTTTATCTCAATGTGCAATTATAATTTTGGTGTTTTTTTTATGAAATAGAGCTTATAAAAATTAATATAGATATATCAAAGCTACAAGACTTCACAAAAAAGGGTTAGCAGTAAGAAAACATGCCATAATGACACACTAGGCCCAACCTAGGAAACACAAATGAGGCAAAAAATCCAAGGAATAGAAAACTAGGTCTAGCCTAAAAAGTCTTCAAAACATCAAAAAAAGAGACACTTAAGTAGTATTAGTAAACAAACCATCAATGGAGGGATCTTGATAAGGGAGATCACCCCATTCGAAGCCTAGAAGATATTTACCTTCAACATCAAGGTCCCATCTAGAATTGGTGGATTTCTAATTACCCTCGTCTTATACCTCAGTATCATGCACTTTGTGGCAGGGAGAAATACCCAAAATGACTTGTGAAAGCCTTTATCTTGTGATAGTTTCATGCCACCTTGCGAACTCCCAAACATGAGACTCCACATGCATTAGTCTATGATAGGTGGGGAGGGGTGGGCCTATAGAGGGTAAAGAGGAGAAGAGCCCTAATCTCCATGTTGGGTTGGAGGAGGAGAGCGATGTCGTGATGGAGAACCAATAACACAGTTGTGAGAATGCTAACAAGAATGCCTATGATGAGGATCACCTCGAGGGGACCATTGACATCTCTTGGTAATGAGTCATACAGAGGATAAGGTGGGATGCAAGCAACATTATAGGGGGCATCACCCCAGTAATGAAGCATCCATTGTAGGTAATCTAGCTTTGTATCCACTTTGTTAGTTTACACTTGAATTTGTATAAGCACATTAGAAATAACCATAGCCTTATTATATGTATAAAAGTGAATGCCAATAGAAATATTGGAGAATAAAGTTGAATTTATTTATTTCCATAAAAAATATAATTTCCACTCTAAAATCATGCCAAACTTGGGTGAATTAAAAAGGAATTTATGGGTTGTCACCTAGAAGAGTGTGAAACCAGCTAAAGGGGTCTAGGTGTTAAGGCCATAAAAAATCATGTATCCAAGCCTAAGTGCTTTGAGCCTTGAGGTAGAACCAAAAAATGTGCATGAGAGTCTCTAGGTGCTTTCAAAAAGGGCACCAACACTACAAGACCCCTAAATGAATTAGCCTCCTACGAATGGGAAGCCCTTGATGAAGCAAACACCAGGCAAAGTGGGCCAACTTAGGCTCAACAAATGTAACCCACACTATCTTAAATTATCTCCCCAAAATAGAGACAAAGGACTAAATGCTCCATTGGCCATTAAGTGTATCAACCATAGGAAAATTTGGTGAAATCCATTCATAGCCTTTCCAAGCAATGTAGTTCTAGAAAGGGGTATCAACATACCATTTATAGTCTCCCCACCAAGGGCCAGGAGAATTGACTATGATTTTATGAAGTAGTTCTACTAGAACAACTTCCATAATATCTTCTTAAGATTCTCTATTAGTAGTAGACAAATTGTACTTAACTTTGAATTCATCTTAGGGGAGCCAAAAGCAAGTGTCTTTGATAAACAAATCTTGCACTGTATGAGTTATGCTATAGAAAAATTTGAGGGAATGCATCCAAAGCACCTCTACAAGAGTAATTGCATGAAAACTAATTATATGAGACCACCATAGGGAGTGTTTATTGATAGAAAGACCATCCCAAAACCCAAAGCCATTCCATTATAGCCAAGGTTTTACTTTTTCCCAAACTTTCCAAATAATTTTTGTCACAGAGGACCCTGCAACTTTCACAAGCACAATAAGAGTAAGGGGGTTAATAAAACCAAGGCATTTCTATGTTGTCCATATATAAGGGGAGATTTGAGCAATACAGTTGCAAATGAGCACCTTCTAGGCTTTATTTCCTTCAACAACCCAAACAATCCATTTGACACGAAGAGTTGAACCTTGATGAGATACATCAATCAAACCCATACCCCTACCTCTTGAGGAAGGCAATAATAATCCCATACCACCCTATGAAAACATGTGCTTGTGGAAAAGTTAGCCCAAATGAATTTTTCGAGAAGTTTTTCAAGCTTACGAACCGACTACTTGGAAGGCATCGAGCAGGATGAATAATACACATGGGTGGCTACAAGCACTTTAGAATAAATTTGGAATTTACCATCCAGAGATAAGGGTTTAATGATCCAATACAATAACTTGTTTTCCACCTTATCCACAACATATTACCAAAGCATAGAGGGGGAGGCTTGGAAAGCAAAAGGGATGCCCAAAACTTAAAGATTTCATTGTGTTGGAGAAATTTCCACTCAAAGTGATCCATCCATAGAGACGAGGGTGGGAAAGACTGTCTGTAATACTAGGTTTTTCACCATTGGATGGAAAAACCAAAAGCAAGACAAAAAATATCAAGGCAATGCATGGTGTTAGCATAATTATCCTCATCTTCAATGAGAGTGGGGAAGGAAACATCCATAGAATGGCCATTAAGAAGTTTCAATGGCTCCTTAGCCAATAAATAAATGTCACAAACGAGGTCTTGAGATTGGGCATTAGCAAGAAGATAGTTGAATCCTTCAACAACAAGAACATAAAGAGTTAGAGCTAGTAAGCAAACATGTTTAATGGATCTAAAAAGATAAAATCACTATGAGCTAACTCCATTAATGGAGAGAAAGACCAAGGTGTCAGAAAATAACATAAAATTGATTGCAAGAAGGTAGGGCCAAGCATAGAGCTTGTAGCATAGCCAAAATAAATTACCATTTTATATAGTTATAAGCTTTTTCAAAGTCATTTTTTATAAACATGGCCTTCTAATTGGAATGATGAGCCCATTCCATGCCTTCCCAAACCATAATAGCATTATCTAAGATATATCTACCTTAAATGAACCTTGTCTGCTCAAGTTGAATAATTAAAGGTAGGTGGTGGCGAACCCACATATCTAATGATTTAGTGATAATCTTGTAAGATACATTAAGGAGGGTAATAGGCCTCTAATTGCAAATCAATTCAGGGTCATTTGCTTTTATAAAGAACTTGATATGTCCTTTGTTGATACTCAGGCCCAAGGATTGTCTATGGAAATCTTCAAGATAGACTTGATAGAGATTAGGTCCAATAGTATCCCACATTTTTTTGTAAAATTCACATGAAAAGCCATCACACCTTGAAGCTTTGTCATTGGCCATACGCATGAGTGCCTCATATAAATCTTCCATAGAGAGTTGTTTGTCATAGCTAACCCTTTGGGTGGGAGAGACTTTACTTGGAACAACAAAGAGGTAGTGGTCAAGGGCTTGGTGATGCTCTAAATAAGGCCCCTAAGCTCTAAAAACTTATTGGTAATGTCTAGCGAAGGCTTTGACCATATCAAGAATCTCAATGAAGTGGAAACCATCCTCTTAGATGGCATGAAACTGTTGGGAGGGAGTTTTGGCTCTAATCATTTGAATTTTTTTTGGAGACTCTACCCCACTTTGAGCTAACGTAGATGTGCATAAATTTGGGATTTATAAGAATTTTACATGTCTGCAATTTGGATTTTTTGCCTTAGTCCAGCCACCTACACTTACATAAGCTCATTAAAGGGATTTTTGTTCAACTTCATGACTACACGACTCAACTCCAAGGAGGTGGCATAGTAAGAATGTTATTGTATTTTGGCCAGTTGGCAGCTATATATCTGGAGAAATCTAGCTATTTGATTGAGTGCATCAGCTCACCATTGAATCCAATCTAACTGCTGAGTAGACAAGGGGACCAAGTTCCAAACCTGCTTAATGTGGGCCATGGTCCCATAAGGTCATATTTATAAAAAACTATGACTTTTATATTTTTGGATTTTTGAATTGCCAAATAAAGTGGAATTTGATAGGCAAATGGTTAGAAAGGACAAAATTTGGTAAGGCTTCGACTGATAGATAAAAACATTGTCAAAAGAAAAGTATAGTTGAGTTGAGAGCATGGCTTGATTAAGTCATTTTAGCACATGATCATAACCACTTCAAAGGTTGGTCTAAATGTACCAAACTTTAGATGTGGGATGACGACCAGTGTTGGGTTCATAAAACCCAAATTTCTTTCACATGAAAAGCCATAACTCTCTTTCACCAGTGGTCCATCTCATTAGCAGAAGGCTAATCTTATCAGTGGGTAGTTCCACCATGTTGAAATCATCACAAATAACCCAGTGGGCATCATGTCATCTTTTCATACACATCATTCGAGGCATAAACATTAATGATGCTAAAAGAATGGTTCTCAATATTGAAAAGGACCCAAATGGCATGATGTGAGGGGTCACATCTAGAATCCATAAAATCTAGCTACAATTTTGGAGAAATAAATGTCATAAGTATACCATAACCTGACTCATGATTACTTGTCAGCACTAAGCTATCAGGGCATATCACTTTATTAACAACACAAATAAGGAAACCTACCACCTTAATTTCATGTAGGTAGAGAATGTCCATATCTACAAAGTTTTTCCAAAAATATCTCATCACATACTTATGCACTGAGTTTGTAAAACCCTGAATATTCTATGAATACCAATTCATAAATTATGGGTGTCAATAGACATATATTCTAAATTTATCCCTTTAAGGGCTTCATATGTGTTCTTCAGGTATTGTTCATTATTGGAAAGCAATAATTCTTGATGCTGAACACCCTGGTTGGTTGTCAGCTCGACCATAAACTCTGTCTCTTCCATAAATTACCAAAGTGAGGGGCTACAAGAAAGAACCAAGGATTCCTGAGAGGGACTGTGTGAGAACTTACTTGTGCCTAGACAGGATACTAGATATGGCTATAGAATAAAGTTTTTAAATTAAAATTTGAGGAAACTTGAGAACTAGTCAATAATATGTTGTATTTTAATGTGTGAGTCTCTTGTGTGCAAAATGACTTAAAATATGCTTTTATAGTGATCAATAGGTAATTCCTTTGGATAAGATTTGCTAAACATGCAGAATGATATGTTACATGAGTTTGAAATTGAGCAACTAGTCATTATTTGGTGTGAGGATGTGACCAATGGAACTGGGCAGGGCCGAGGAGCGGGATAGTCCAAATGGCATGCTATTATCTGAGGAGCAAAGACAACTGAGATGAGAGTATGGATCAGTCAAGAAAAAAGTTTGAGCTATTTTAAATAAGAGATATGGACATTTTAATATCATTAGTTATTAATAGCAATGGGCCATCCACATAGAAAGTGAAGGAAAGACAATAGAATGAGACACGAGCTAAGTGCATTATTTCACTAGTATTATCTTTCAATTTAATGGTAATTTATGTGTCTACAATGATATACATCTTGGCCCTTTATAGTTATTAATTGGTAATAAAGGTTATTGATCAGGTCTCATCAATTTATACACTAGAGAAACAAATTAATCCAAGTGAGTTTTGGGGAACACTTTTTGAGCTTTCCAATCTATCTCTCTTCCTTAAAGTGCCTAAGGATATTTAAATCCTTACCCATTCCCAATTAATAATAAGGCACACCAACTCCGATGTGAAACAGGTAGGTGGAGGACCCCAAAATAAAAGTGGGAAGAGAGAATATGTCTTATGTGCACATCAGAGCTAGTTGAGACATAATGACATTATCTCATGGAGTGCTCTGCATACGATGACATTCGAGCTAAATACTTGAACAATCTATAGAGAGTATCTATGTTCAATATATTTGAAGTGGAGAACATTGATAGAAATGAGAATTTGTGATCAACATCCACAGTAGGAGAGTGAACCTTCAAACCTAGAATAGTGGCTTGTGAATTTAGGTCCAACAACTCAATTCTTCTCTCTTTTTCCAACATCTTGTGAACTTAGGTCTAACAACTCAATTCTTCTCTTCTTTTAGATGGCTTCTTCACTCTTTTAGTTATAATTTTTACTTTAAATTTGAACATGTGGATGTTATTAAACTATCTATCTATGAACTTATTCTAAGGGTTGTTAGCTCTATATATATAAATTAGGGTTGTTAGCTCTGCATTGATGAGCTTTTAGGTCTCTTCCACATTGTCGATCACCACAAATCTAGGTAGGATATTGTTTTGTCTGCATTAAATGTTGATTTTGATTGGTGATTCACCCTTTAGGTAGTAAGGGGTGCCCTTTATTTAATAACTATCACCTCCATCTCTGCATCTGTAGATGCAAAGAAAGTTAGAGTGAGCGAGCAAAACCATGGCCTTGAAGTAGGCAAGGAAATTTGTCCTGAAGGTCTTTCATGAGGTAATACTAATGATTCTAACTCTCCATTACCTAATGTTGTTTTGGATGTGCCTAAATTTGACAAAGCCTATCATTTCTTTTAAAAATTTACTTTGATTGCTTATTTTGTTAGTCAAGTTTTCCCTGAGAGCCTTTTAAAGCAATGGGTTTACAACCATTGGCAAGGCTATGGTGTGAAACTTGAAGGAGTCCAAAACCTTACAAAGGGATTTTTTTGGTTTCACTTTTCTAACCTAGAGCAATGTAAAGCTATTATAAATCATGGACCTTGGTTCATTCACAACACTTTGGTTGTGTTTTCTCACTGGACTCAAGATTTTCAAGTCTTAAAGCAAGCAAAACTAAAAATCCCTGTATGGGTTGAATTTCCTATCTTGCCTCTCCTCCTATGGGGTTTTATAGACCAACTTATAAATCCTATAGGGCATTTCATATGCCATGATTAAACTAAATTATTTATGGCTCGTCCTCAGAAGAGGGTTTGTGTGGGAGTGGATTTGTCCCATGATTTTAAATATTCTATTGATATACAAATTGGCTCTAACCATTTTTCTCAATGTGTCTTGTATATCAATCTCTTAAATACTTGATTTTGATGCTAGTCCTCAGAACACATGATTCGAGAGTGCCCTCTGATGGTACACACACCCCCTAATCCTAAAAAAAAGATGGATCTAAAACCAAATCTTAGAATGGCAATAATGGTGGTTGGACTACCATCACCAACAATAAAAACAACTCTTCCAAAGGTGGTGGGAGGCCACAAAATTCTTCATCCTGACCTACTCGTAATAATTTTGATTTGACTTCTACTGACAAATCTACCTTGCCTACCAAAGCTTCTCCTCCTCTTATGTGTATGCTACAAGTAGTGGCCTCACTAATTGAGATGCCACCTTTAGTGCCACGATCACAACCCTCTCCTAGGGTGAGTGCTCCAGAGGAAAAAAGGAGCCTGGTCGCCTTGGATCATAAAATAGTATTATGGCACTCTCGCAACCCCTCTCCATCTCTTAAAGAGGAAGAATATATATCATGTAAGTGACAACCATTTAAAATGATTGATTTCATGCCCAACAAACTAATGCACAATAAGTTTTTTGCATTGAAAGGTCTCATAAAGGAGAATGATATGCACCTCAATCTTGCCCAATGATTATGTACTCTTGGAATGTTTGAGGTCTTACTGATCTATCGCATAAGTATGTGATCAAGAATAGCTGCCAATTTTTATGCAACATGAAAATTCTTTATTTGTAAGAGGTCAAGACTTTTGGCTTCTTACTGCAGAATGCAACATGAATCATCTAACTTAGGGCCATTTATCAGGGCACTGGGCATGATGTTGGGTGTGGTGGGGCTATCATTTTTTTAGCTTTAGAGCTTACTGAGAATATCATTTCATGGGGTTAAGACCCCACCCATTAGGTGGTGTGGACCCTTTTTGACTTTAATAATTGCATCATTGGGCTGGTTAATTTATATGCCTCTAATGATGTTGTGGAGTGGGTTGCTTATGGAGGTGGCTGGCTAACTCTCTCTAAGATGCTCATTGGATCCTCTGTGATGACTTCAACTATTAGGTTGTGGAGCTAAAAGCTTCACTGATGCAAACATGGAGGAGGAGGTAGCTGAGTTGCAGTGCAACCGAGGGTGGTCAGGCCAACCGAAGTCGGTCATATCCAATGCACAGAGCTGTCGACATCGGTCATGGATCGGCCGACGTCGGTCATCTCCAGACAGACAATGATAGATGTCGATCACCTATGTGATTCTGAAACTGTCAGTTTCATGAACAGTTTGTTAATGAACCGGTTGTTTGCATGTTAAGGACTAATCTTAGTCTTGAGTTGCGGTTTCTAATTATTGTAATTAGAAAGTCTAATTATTGTTTGTATGAGATCTATTTAATAGACTCATGGGCTGTATTGTAAAGTGTGCTAGATAGAGAGAGCAAGGTTAGCTCCTTCAGAGGGAAGAGAGCAAGGTTAGCTCCTCCTAGTGCCACAGTGCCAAGTGTGTATGATCAGGTAGATCTGCAGGAGAGCAAGATCTAGTATAAGATCCATAGGGGTGCTGGTTTGGAGAATCAGAAGGGTTCTTCATGTGTGTATGATTTAGGTTGGCAAGTGTGCAAGGCCAGGTTGATCTACGGTATAGCAAGATCAGGTGAGATCTACATGTGTAAGTAAGTTTGGTTTGATTTGCAGGTTGTTGCAAGTTCATGGGAGATCTACTTGGAGTGCATTGTGTACTCAGTTAAGTATGTGTGTATACTCAGTGGTACTGACAGTAGTGATACTGACTGGTGGAGGTGAACAATAGCCCTGTTCTTGAGTTGTTTGTTGTGACCGTGATTGAGAGAGAGAACTCTTGAAGAGATTTACTGTTTGTACGCCCTAGAGGTGTGGGAGCCCTAGAGGAGTGTGAAGAAGATTGTGGCATCTTCTTTGTTGTATTTCCTTCTGGAAGAGTATTAATATAATTGGGTATTGTCTCTCATATTCTGTGTTATTTTTTATTTTTTGTTACTTGTTACTTCTGGTTAAATTCCGTGTTTAGTTGCTTATACAAGGTAATCAATTGTGCTCCTAATCCTGACAAAGTGGTATAAGAGCTTTATGTTCTAGATTCCTGACAAGTGGTATCAGAGCGAGGTTGCAGGGAGCAGGTTTGTGTTTGATTACAGGTCACTCTCAGAGGTTTTCTGATTGAGTGGGAGTATAGCAATGACAGAAGAAAGTACACTAAGAATGGAGGAATTCAAAAGCAAGAATGGTCAATTACGGTGTTATGGAAAGAAAGAGCAGGTAAAGAAAGATTGCTGGTTGGTAGAAGATCAACATAAAGGAGCATGTGTTGCAGGTATTATTGCATTGGTTGTTCTTATATGTTCCTTGGATAAAGTAGAATCTTGGTTTATAGATTCTGTTGCCTCTTTCCATGCAGCCCCAAATAGAGTATTTTTCCATGTTAAGGTCCATGGAGACTTTGGAAAGATTTATTTAGGGGTTGGTGAGCCTTGTCAAAGTATTAACAAAGGGGAAGTGCAGCTGAAATTGCAGATGGCGAACACATGGGTGTTGAAGGATGTCATGCAAGTCCCAGTTCTGAAGATGAGGCTAATTTCTTCAGGAAAGTTGGGTGATGAAAGATGCATAGGAACTCTCACAGCGGATGCACTTGAATTAGCTAGTGGTAAGAAAGTAGGTACTCTTTATCTACCTACTTGTATTACTAATTCTTCTTCTGTTGCGAAGACATGGCTTTGTAGCCTTGGTCACATGAGCAAGAAGGAGATGCATGTTCTTAAGAGGAAGTCAGATGTGTTTGACAAACTTAAGAACTAGAAAGCCTTGGTGTTTATGGAGGAGATGATGGACAGAGATCAGC
Organism: Torreya grandis; assembly: GCA_037957365.1. NCBI lineage: Eukaryota > Viridiplantae > Streptophyta > Pinopsida > Cupressales > Taxaceae > Torreya > Torreya grandis. The sequence goes on along the minus strand of JARHVA010003596.1, from coordinate 469,440 downwards.
GGATGGGACTGAATAACTTTGAGCAGGGCAGTTTGGACAGGATTTTGATTCAAAGTAAGCTCGTGCGTAAAAAGTCATCACTCACAGGAAAACATAGTTACCGACGTCGGTCAAGAGGAACCAATGTCGATCAGACAGGTACCGATGTTGGTCATGTGCAAACAGGCAAAGTTGGTAATGTCAGGCAGGTGGACACCAACGTTGATCGGGTGGACACTGACGTCAGTCAGGGAACCAACGTCGGTAGTCAGGTCAATCGTAGGAAACCGACGTCGATCGGGTGCAGACTGGGAGGTGACCGACATCGGTCACTGATAGAACAAAATTTGGGTGGACAACAAGCTGTCAAGGTGTCTCAAACACCCATGTGGAGGTCCGAAAGGGTTTGTAAACCTCAATTTCATTATTCTTCTTCTTCATACTACTTGTTGCTCACTGATGGTTAAGAACCAAGAAGTTTTGTAGAGGCAATGCAGGTAGGATCCAGGAAACAGTGGGAGCGTGGCATGGATGAGGAATTTGATTCCTTGGTCAAGAACCAAACGGTAGTTTTGGTGGAGTTGCCAACTGGGTTGAAAGCACTGAAAGACGAATGGATTCCCAGGTTAAAGAATAGAGAGAATGGATAGGTGAGACAGAAGGCCAGGTCATATGGTCTTGAGGTAGCTCCAAGACAGTGGTACAGGTTTGACAGGTGGATGACAAAGCATGGCTTTAGTCAGTGTCATTGTAACCATTGTGTTTTCTTTACCAGGTTGGATGATGATTGCAACATTATCCTATTACTGTATGTTGTGTGTATGCTTGTTGTAGGGTCACACATGCAGGGTTTTGCTGAGCTAAAGGTAAAGTTAGTTCAGTGGTATGTCATGAAGAATTTGGGAGTAGCGAAATTCTTTGGCATGAGTTTTTCTAGAGACATGGAAGGTCACAAGTTGATTTTGTCCCCAGATGATTGTGTGGATAAGGTAGTGGTGAGGTTCAAGATGCGGGATGCAGAACCAGTTTGCACACCTATGGATGGACAGTTCACAGAACAGGGTCCCAATTCACATGATGAGGTTAAGTACATGTGTACTAGACCTATTTTTTGCCCCAGTAGTGGGTGTTGTCAGCAAGTTCATAGCCAATTCAGGAAAGAAGCACTGGAGAGCAGTTCAGTGGGTTCTCAAGTATCTGAGAGGGACCAACAACAGGTATACATGCGATGCAGGGTCAGGGACTTCTCTACATGGGAATGTAGATTCGGATGTGGCAGGTTACTTGGATGACATGCGGTGCACCACAGGATGTGTGGTGGTTGGTCTTCAGGATTGATCTTGAAGAGGGATACAAGCCAGTAAATAGATTAGATGATGTACAGGTACAGGTGTAGCTGTTTATCTCCAAGTGGGAGATTGTTAGGTTGTGGAGCTAAAAGCTTCACTAATGCAAACATGGAGGAGGAGGTAGCTGAGTTGTAGTGCAACTGACGTCAGTCATATCCAGTGCACAGAGCTGCCGACATCGATCATAGATCGGCTGACGTCGGTCATCTCTAGACAGACAGTGACCGACGTCGGTCACCTGTGCGATTTCAAAACTGTTGGTTTCACGAACAATTTGTTAACGAACCGGTTGTTTGCATGTTAAGGACTAATTTTAGTCTTGAGCTGCGGTTTCTAATTATTGTAATTGGAAAGTCTAATTATTGTTTGTATGAGATCTATTTAATAGACTCATGGGCTGTATTGTAAAGTGTGCTAGATAAAGAGAGCAAGGTTAGCTCCTTCAGAGGGAAGAGAGCAAGGTTAGCTCCTTCAGAGGGAAGAGAGCAAGGTTAGCTCCTCCTAGTGCCACAGTGTCAAGTGTGTATGATCAAGTAGATCTGCAAGAGAGCAAGATCTGGTATAAGATCCACAAGGGTGCTGGTTTGGAGAATCAAAAGGGTTTTTAATGTGTGTATGATCTAGGTCGGCAGGTGTGCAAGGCCAAGTTGATCTATGGTATAGCAAGATCGGGTGAGATCTACATGTGTAAGTAAGATCGATTTGATTTGCAGGTTGTTGCAAGTTCATGGGAGATCTACTTGGAGTGCGTTGTGTACTCGGTTGAGTATGTGTGTATACTCAGTGGTACTAGCAGTAGTGATACTGACTGGTGGAGGTGAACAACAGCTCTGTGCTTGAGTTGTTTGTTGTGACCGTGATTGAGAGAGAGAACTCTTGAAGAGATTTACTGTTTGTACACCCTAGAGGTGTGGGAGCCCTATAGGAGTGTGAAGAAGATTGTGGCATCTTTTTTGTTGTATTTCCTTCTGGAAGAGTATTAATATAATTGGGTATTGTCTCTCATATTTTGTGTTATTTCTGATTTCTTGTTACTTCTGGTTAAATTTCGTGTTTATTTGCTTATACAAGGTAATCAATTGTGCTCCTAATCCTGACAAAGTGGTATTAGAGCTTTATGTTCTAGATTCCTGACATCAACATGGTGGAATTGACAGAGGATAAAGAAGGACACCTTCCAATGTAGTGGTGTGTTGGTGAGCATGAAGCATGGTTTTTATACGTGCAACAAGCTCAGGGTGTTTGATCCCAACCATCATTGGAGGAAGAATTCAGGCTCTCCTTGGTTCACCTAGTCTAACTTTTGACAGGGGTAAGATAGGGTTCTTCAACGCTTCGACAGAGTTCTGTTGGCTAAATAAGATCTTTTCTATTTTGCTCCAGTCTAGGATAGACTAGTCTCAGTCATTTATGATACCTTTCTCAAATCATCACCCTATTTGTTTTAACTTTAAATGGACTTCTCTTCACGTTAAGCTTGCCTCCACATAATTTTATCTCAATATTGTACACCTCAAGCGTGAAAGAATAGTGGGGTATATTATCAAAATTTAGAACTCAGTCTCTTAGCCAGATGGAGACACTCACTTGATCCAATAGTGGTCTGATGCTCTTACTCGCACTTCTACCTTTCTTTGGATATACGACAAAGCAACCATTTTTGGACAACGTTTGCACAATGCTACAAACCATGAGTATATTTGAGCCTCACAAGAAATGGAGTAGTCACCTTTTAATGTCCACCTTCAAACTCAAGTGGCACAATGGAGACATAAACACAAAATTGAGGAAGCACACAAAGCCAAAGGAGCTCAGCTTAGAGCTAGTATGCACTGGTTAAAAATTGGTGACAAGGTTTCTAAGGACTTTTTTACCCTTCTCCGCTCTAGGAGAGCTAATAATAGAATTAAAGTTATCAAGGAAGGAAACATAAGACTTACCAAACTTCTTGACATTTTGCAAGTCTTTGTTCATCATTACCATGGTGTTTTCTTGGTGCAAGCTTCTTCTTTAGAAAGGGAGGCAACTCTCCTTCAATGTCTCCAGGTTAATCCCTACAAAGTCTCCAACTCTCAAAGAGTTGCATGTGATAGGCCCTTATCTCTAAGTGACCTTCATGAGGCTATTAAGTAGATGACAGTGGACAAATCTCTAGGAATTGATGGTTTCTCATGCAAGTTTTATCAAACCCTTTGGGACATTGTTGGTCCTGATCTTTATTGAGTGTATTCTGAAGCTGTTCTAACCAATTCTTTGGGTACCCTTATTAATCAGGGTAACATCAAGTTTATTCCCAAAGCTAGTGATCCTAAAATTATCACAAATTGAAGGCCTATTACTTTGCTCAATGTCTCCTATAAGATTATTGCTAAAGCTTTAGCTCGAAGGGTGAATCACATTCTCCCTTTAATTGTTAGGAGTGAGCAAACAAGCTTCATCCATAATAGGTTCATTTTGGATAATGTCATTGTTGTCTAGGAAGGTATAGAATGGACTGGGCTTTCTAGTCAAAAGGATTTGTTTGTTAAGATTGATTTTGAGAAAGCCTATGATCACATTGAGTGGCCATTCATTCTGGCCATGTTGCAGGCACTTGGTTTTGGCCCCAAATTTGTTCAAACTGTTAATATGCCTTTTAGGATGCAGGGGCCTATATCACTAATAATGGCACCCAATATTCTTGATTTGAACTTCATCGATATATTTGGCAAGGATGTCCTTTAGCCCCTTCTTTATATGTGCTTGTAGTAGAAGGATTTAACTACTTCATAGCAAACTATGTTATCAAGGGTCTAGTGAAAGGTATTTCCCTCCTTCAGTTTGATAAACAACTTTTAAATGGTCATTTCGTGGATGACTCTTTTCTCACATTTCAAGAGGAAGAAGAATCTGTTAGAAATGCCATATAACGTCTCCACAGTTTTTATTTGGCTTCGAGCTCTTATATTTAATGGAGGAAGACCACGGTGTTACAGATAGTCCCTAGACCCCAAATCTCCTTGGCTTGAAGAATTTCAATGGCAGTGGATTCTATTAGGAGTGCAGTCGTAGTTTAAGTTTATTGGCATTTCCTTTGCCTTTCGGGCTTCTCCATCTAACTTATAGTCCTATGTGGTGCAAAGAGTTGAAAAAGTATCTCATTTTGGATAACAAAGCCTCTTTCTCTTGCTGGCAAATTTCAAATCTGCTCTAAAATTTTGGTAGCTATGCATGTATATTAGTCCTCTTGTTGGGCCCCTTCTAATGCTGCCTACAACAAATTAGAAAAAAAATTAAGAGATTTTTTTTGGGCTAACTGTACATAAAGGCTTCCACAGAGTTGCTTGGAACATTTGTTATTGTCCCAAAGAAGCTGGGGGACTAGGTCTCCTTGATATTGAAATTTAAGTACTTGCTCTTGGTACTAAATGAATTATCAGAAGTCTTTCTAGGGATGAATCTTGGAAGATTTTTCTTTGCCATTGTATCTCTTACGGACTTCCATGTGGTGGAAAGGCTTGGCAATGCATGGGACTTCATTCCCTACTCATTATCCCAGTGCCTATTAAAATCGAGAGATCCTTTATGATTCAAAGTTTATGGAAGGCTTGGGAGAAGCTTAAGCCTCACCTCAGTTGGGTAGGTGAAGGGTTTAGGGATGGTCTGCCCATCAACTCCTAGTCCCTTTGGTAGTCACCTTGCCTAAATTTTTACAACATTCCCTTTGTCTTAGTCCCCTAGGTTAAAGGGTTACAACTCTTCAGAAAAGGTGTGAAGGTTATCAACGATCCTTTTTGCAAAGAGACAGGGTCTGGCTCACTTGGCAACAACTTCAAAATAAATTTTATTTAATAAACTCAGATGTAGAGGCTATCGCAGAAATTCAATGCTCCATATATGATGAGTATTTGCATAAAATTGGAGTCAATTCCCTTGTTCATTGGTAAAAGGATTGGCACTGGCCTACGACCACCCCCTTCTCCCAGTACTCTGTTCGACTGGGATATCATTTACTTACTCCACAACACATTCTAGATGATATGCTCAATATCAGATAAATTCTTCATTCCAGATATGGGATATGGGCCCCTTGATTTAACACGATGTGATCTGCTTCTATTAAGCCCCCAAAAACTCATTTTTTTATGGTGCCTTTTCCACCAGGGCTTGCCTATGAGAGACTGACTCAGGAATCCGGGTGTGCCTAACCCCATCTACCTGGCTTGTCAGCAACCAGTGATTGTTAAGCACCTTTTTGGGTTTTACCTACAGGGACAATCTGTGTGGCACTGGATACATTCCCTTTTCCAACCTTTTTATCCTGAATTCTTCATGTGGAAGATGGCTCTCTTGGGGGACTCAACTCTGTTGCCTACAAAATTTAATTACTTTTGGCAGATCTTTCAAGCTGACATTTTATTTCAAATATGAAAAGCTATAAACTATGTTTGCTTTAATCATGAAGAGTTAGAATGTAATTTTTCTATTTATAACAAAATCACTGTTCTTTCTAATGTTACTTTTCAGATACAAAGCCAAATAGACAAGTTATGTCTGAAACTTAACCACCTCCAACGTTTGCTTGATCACTAGGGAAATGCTCCATTCGTAGTTAGCCAAGAACCACCTGAACCCCCACGACATCCTTCGTCCCCTTGGGGATTAGGGCGTGGGCCACGCCGGTAATAGACTAGAACCAGACACAGGGGTCACTCACCATGATGGTCACCACCTCGTTGGCCTTCTTCTCGTCATGGTGAATTGAGGGGCTCGTCCAAATCTAGAAGTGATGGCAGGGGCTGGGGATCTCCTCCCCCGTCCCAAGATGGTGATATCAGAGGTTGGGGTCTACCTCCCCAAAGCAAATTCCCATGCTTGGCTTTAGCAATTTCCCTTGAAAGAGATCAAAATGAGACTTTAGAAGCTCAATAAAACACTGGTTGAGAGTCCTTACATGTTGACGAAGATCCTCTTGTCTTGGGAAGATGGGGTGATAAGCCTCAGGGTCTGTCGTCTCCTACACCTCTCCCAATGTCCATATTTATTATCATTGCTTAATTATTTTTGTTATTGTTATTTGTGCTTTGCTGGCAATTACTGATGTGGTATAATATTTTGTGGGTGTGATCATTTTGTGATCACTTTTCTAATTTATTCTGAATTTTTTTAACTTTCAATATGATTTTATTCATAAAATGTGACTTCTCCATCAATTTTTTTGTATAATTAACGTTCTACCATATCTTATTTTATAAATATATAGAATAGTTTCAATAAAATAAAATAAAATAAATATCTATCCATCCATCTATATAACCTTCCAAAACTCTATACAAAAGAGAAAGGAGCAGCCGAGCTAAACGAATTCGAAGAGCCACAGCAACAGCAATATACGTGACAGTTCAGTCTTTAATTCTTTCCCGTCGAGTGCCTCAAGACACTTTTTACTGACAAGTCATGTGCTTCAAAAATGGAGCCGGTTGAAGGACGGAGAAAAATTGTGACGGAAAAATGTTATATTGGGTCATTGGGAGAAGATCAAGTGTTGGGGATTTTACAGTATTTGCCGGTGAAATCTGTATTGGCATTTGGCTTGACGTGCAGCAGATTCCATCAATTGACGGAATCGGAAGGTCTGTGGTCGTGGATTTGCAGGCGGGAATGGGGAGGCAGAGCTGTGGAGGCGTGGTTGTCTGTGGGTGACCAGAAATTGGGGTCGAAGGCTCTCTATCGCCAGATGCGTGCTCTTGCTTCTGTATTCTCCCGTCAATTGACGCAAGGAGAGGCTGTCCCATCTCCCAGGGCATCTCATTCTTTGAATTTCATATCTGGTACGCTTGTTCTCTTTGGAGGAGGCTGCCAAGGAGGTAAGTTCATTTTCTTTTTTTCTTAATATCCTATTGTTTGGTAATCCGGGAATAGTTCATTCAACCCTGAACATTAAGTTTAAAATTGGAGATTTAAGAGTAAAAATTAAAATTGGATTGAAAAAGAAAGGTTAGAATTGGTTAATCCTTCCCAGGCAGGAATGGATTTTTATGAAACAAGATATTGCAGCCTTTTAAGCGTAATATGGATAGGTTGTGTGACACACTAGACCGTCTAGGCCTAGGAAAACATGTGCAGAAAATAACAATTTTAATCTCTATTCGTTGTTGTTGCTACAATACATGCATCCGGCCATGAAGCTTTTGCCTGTCTACATATTTCAATATTCTTTTTATTCTCCTCTGCCTGATAATACTATTTTAATTTTCAAGTCTTTTTAATTTTCATGCCTGGTCAAAATGCTTGGGTGCTCATCCTACCATGATCCTTTCTTTGTTTTTGTTTGTCTAACAGACATTTTGGATGCAAAATTGGTTAATCTACCGTTTCTTTCTGAAAATTTTACCTCCCCACATAGAATGGTATGACGCGAGACAACAAACCTGCAGTAAGCAAATAAGCAGCCACACACATAATGAGATGTCTACCGAATAGACACGACTGAAAATATTCCCGTGTTAAAAATAAAATTATAAAACATCAATTGTTTCAATGTTGGCCTTATGATGATAATTACAATGCCAGCCTCAAGTCGCCCTTACAATGTTTGGACTTGAAGGAAAGCTCAAATTTGTCAACACTTAAGAATATCAAGTTAATTGAGAAAGATAAGAAGGCGGCCATATAAACTGTTAGAACCATTGGTTTAAAATGGAGGAAGCCATCACTGTGAGTATCATGGACCGGCCAAGGTATCTGAAGGCTAACATGTGAGAGACTGAAATAGTCCAATTCATAGGAGGAAGTTGTATCACCAAGATCTCTGCCCTAAATAAGGATTATAGGTCGTCTTATGGGGACACTTGACAAATTATCAATTCCGATTTTCCTCATATATAGTGCACTTATATAACAGTTTTATAGTATATAGATTCAATTTTTTTTGGTATATATTTCAGCCATTATATGTAATGTCCCCCTTTTTCATATAAACTTGCATAAGTCCTTAGCCTTGAATTGTTCCTAAAAAGGCTAAGGGAAGAAGAGAAAAAGGGGACATTTGAGGGCTTCAAAAGCATTTAATAGAAAAAAAGTATTTAATAGAAAAACACTTTATTATCTAATTTCCACTTAAGTTGGGACCTTGTAAGGGTCATGGGCACTTAAAGCCTAAAATGTTTTTATAAGGAAGCTTTATATCTTATCTTTTAAAAAAGAAAAAGGTAAACTCTCCTTCACAATTTTGGGCACCACACTTGGAGGAGGGATATAAAAGGTAAGGAAAAGCTCATTTGGAAATGTTATACATTTTGGATATTGAAATTGATGATCAAGTATGTCAAGCTTGTTCACCACAACTTGAGGACGGAAACTTTCAAGTGTGACAAGGACTTGGAGACAAAAACCTTCATTCCTACATTCATGACAGCTCTATTCAAGGACTATAATTATGCTACAGATTTGTATGGTTGCATGCAATTGGATGTACAAGGGTGTTTTTAGACACCACCTTCATCAATGATTGTTTCAAACCCTATAGAGAGTTGAAAATTTGTATTTTGTAGGTCAAAGGGGTGGACGAACTTGATTTGAGAGTTTGGTTGATCTAGGAAGTCATCCCTAGGGTGGCAACTTGCTTTGGGAAAGTGGCGACCCCTCTCAAGAGCGCTAATTGGCTTTAGAACCCTCTTGTAGGGTTTAGAGGTATTTTTTAACAATTTATTTCAGCTTGGCGAATTATTTGGGGGTTGATTTGCACATGGTTTAGGGTGATTTTGTGCCCTAGATAATATTCAGAATTTATTATATTATTTCAGCAGTGAATTAGGGTTTTTAGAATTTTGGGATAGCTTTTGGTGGACTTCTCGTGATGGAAAAATTCTGATTTTAATTTTGTTTGATAGCTATTATTTTTGTGATCATTTTGAGCTATCACTTGCATTGAAATTCCAAGTATTGTGGAAGTTGTGAATTTATGAAATTATGCTATAATTTTGCAATAATAAATTCCAGAATTTTGAGTTTCGATTTTGAATATTTTGGACTTCTAAAATTAGTGGCTACAATATAAAGCTTAGTTCTTACTTAGGCCCAAGATCGTGGGAATCAAACTCCTCAAGGTGAAGGACCAGCCGTTGATTCGTTGGAATTTAATGGAAGATTATGATGAGTACTTGACACTTGCACCACAATATAGAAAGGGAAGGAGTTTCGAGGTTTGGTTAGGTTTGAGATATGGCAAAGGGCACCATGGACACATAGCTACGCATGATGACTTGGAGAAGATAGTTCTTCCAACTTTTGATGGTGATCCATGTATTTCGGTAAGAGGTTGGGTGGACAAGGTGAGTGAGTACCTTGATTTGAGGCCTAAGGGTAGAAGGGAAGCCCTAATTTTTGTCATCCAACATTTGGATGGGGCTGCCCATAAATGGTGGCGTCTTGGATGGAAAACACAAAGGCACAACATCATTGGGACACATGATGAATTCTTTGAGAGAATTGCTGATGAGTTTGGTAAGAAAGTGGAGCCATCAAAACCAAGGTCCCTAAGGGCACCAAGCAAGGATTTCCAATAGGATGAAAGGCAGCCCTTAAAACAATTAACCGAGCCTAAATTCCAACTGTACAATGGACAACCACTCCGTAAGCTTGTTAAACACCAAAATTCAATCAATCATAGGCCTCTTGTGATTGATGATCAGCTGGAATTTAAATAAGAAAATTCAGGAAAATTGTAAGGCATGCAAAGTTGAATCTGAAGGGCAGCCATTAAGTGAAAGACATTTGAAGTTTGGACGCCAAAATTCAGTCAGTTGTTGGCCTCTTATGATGGGCAATCAACTGGAAATAAAATCAGAAAAATTAAAAAAATTTAAGGGCATGTAAAACTGAAATTGAAGGGCAACCACCAAAGGAAATGCTAGTAATTTGGCTTGTCAAAGCCAAGTTACTACCCCTATTATTTTAAACTTTACTACAACGGTCTAATCCCCTTTTCAGCTGGTCAATCTGTGGTTAAAAAGCATGAATGAAGGGTACTTACAGCAAAGGTATTAAGAACAGTTGGGTGAAGACCTACGGCCACCATATAAGCATGCAGTCCATTTGAGGGAAAGACACCTACAACAATTTCAAAGGCCACATCTCTTGTTCACTTTCAATGAAAGCATGGAGTTAAAGGCAACATCATGCATATGTTTATTTTCTCGGGTTTTTTCAGTCAAGGGATAGAGGATTTCAAAGGACTTACAAAGACCCTGGGTGCCCTACAAAAAAGCCCGCGGAAAAGACAAGGCAATGGACAGGAAAATCTGAAGGATTCTTTCGGGAGACTTGGAAAACACAAATGGACTTACAATTTTTTCGAAAGAAATAGGCCATGCCAATTTTTTCGAAACAATTGGCCTTAACAAGACTCCGAAGGAATTCCTTCGGAAAAGATGAAAGACAAGACCAAAGGAAGTCTTAGTCAATTCCCTTAGACTTTTTGTTCGTGGGAAAGTGGAAGCCCGAATGGACAAAGCCTGAACAGAATAAAGTCCATAGGAAATGAATGGGAAAAGAGAAGTCAATAGGAGAAAGTCCGCAGGAAAGAAATACACAGGAAAATCTGAGAGAATGAACAAGGAAAGGCACAGACTTTTGTCCGGATAAGCAAGGAGCAAACACAGTCGGAAAAGTCATAAATAGAGAACTCTGAGATTATAAAGCTCGGCAAGCAAGCAAGACAAAGAATATACATGCATAGGAATTAGAAGCTGTAAATAGAAAAGGTCGAAAATAGATTCTTATCCATGCAAACTTATTTTTGGACTGGTCAAAACTGTTATTGATTGTTTCACTGTGCCACATGCTTCTCTCATGCGTCCAAATGTTTCAAACGTTCCAACAGTTCGTGTGGAGTTCATCTACTGGCTTTTGGCGTAACATTTCATGCAAAAGAGTTGACTGGTCAAACCTGAGTTCCTTTGCCCACTTCTACACCATTTTGGTCATGCATATTTGGAGTTTTCTTGGAGAGTTTTGTTTATTTTAAGAATCATTTTCCGAACTTGGCTCCATCATCTATATTCTTAGCCAAAGTTTGGAGAAGCATGCAGATTTTTGTAAAGGAGAATAATTTTATTGAATATTCAAAGCATTGTAAAATAGGTGAGGTCTTGAGTTAACTAACCGAGACTGACTTTTTTCCTTTTTTGGACTACACTTAGACTGATTCAGACTATTTTTCAAAGCTTATTTATTGGCTGAATTGAGCCATAGAGAAGGCCTTAAGTTTGAAAAATAAATTATAAGTTGGACCAGTGATCAATAAGGAGTTTATTTTTCTGAAGCTGATTTTGAAAGCAACATAGTGTGTATTTGATTGTGCATCAGCATACAAGAGAGAATTTTTCTCTTTTTGCAGGTCCCTTCCTCACCTATCTCTTCTTATCTCACCCTTTTTGCAGGACATTTGAAGAGGTTTTCAACCCTTCCTCTGAAACACTTTTGCTTAAGAACATAATATAAATTGCATTTTGGTTATATGTGTGCATTGATTTCAGTAACTTTAGAGGATCTAATCAATTCAGGTGTATACCCCCCTTAGATTTTTTTTCAAAGTTTTTCTTTACTCTTTTCACCCCCAAAAATTAAAGCTTCAGGTTTACTTGCAAAATCATAAGGGAACTAGCCCTCTCTGGAGGTTCTTCTCAACATAGAGACACCCACCCTCTGAGAAGTTCCCATTGTATCAGCTGGAGAGAAGTTGCGTTTTGCACATCTTCAAGCAGGGTGCACTCCAGAGCTGATAACAGGGAAGACATTCACAAAATTTGGAGCAAAAATCAAAAGTTTTGGAGCAACTAAGAACTAATTTTCAGGGATATAAAGGGCAACCAATGATTGAATTTTTTGAACCACAAGAACCAGAAATTAAAAGGCAGCCAAATGAAAGTGTCCAAAAATTTTATAAACAAGAGTTGCAAGTAGAAGACAAAGAGGTGGTTGAACCAAGAGAAATAATCGCAAAGTACACCATGGAAGAAGGATCAAGTGGGGCAGCCACTTGTAATAAAGATCATACTAAGAAAAGAGAAAAAGTGGAGGGCATGTTAAAAGGCATGCAAACACATCACGAAATTGGCAAGCATCCCCATTCATTTGATACATTTCATATGCTACATATAATTGTTGTGTTTAGAAGGAAAATTCAAAAGGAAGGTATCCAACCAATGGCGAGGCTTGAGGTATGTATTGTTGTCTGTAAATCGACTACAATAATTATAATTCCATTTTCCTATGATAGTGTGGTAAAAGCTTTGCTATGTGGGATCACAAGTTTCAAGTTATGTAAAGTGTGCATTGTCTTTTGGAGAGAGAAGGCAAGCAATTAAGGGCTGTTACAGTCCTTATACAACCCTTGTCTATGGTGTTTTAACTGGATGTGCCAAGGAAAAAGCTTGGCTAGACATGAGAGTGGTAAAAGGTAGCAAGTGCTATGACCCATGGGTCATTGCAAGAGTTGTTAATAATCATTTGATGGCTGTTTTTTGCATTTTTAGCTTGTCTCATTTGTGATTTTTGGTGTACAAGTTATTTATGGGTCTCAAGGAGGCGAGCGTCACACCCTCCAACATCAAGAGGGTGGTTCAAAGATACATAAATAAATTCCAAGCCACCATAGGGGAAAAAAAAAAGAGGAAGTTGCTACGTTCATATCGGAAGCAATAAGAAAATACCTCTTGATTTTCAAGTAAGAAAAATTTGCAGGGGAGGACCAAGGCATTAAGAAAGGATGTACCTTATAATCCTAGAGATTGACAACTGGATCAAAAGGGTGTTATTAAACACCAATGTTTTTTTTTAACTTACTTTTTCATGTGTAGGTTTATTTTGGAGATCCCTTGCAAAAAGCAATGCAAGGAATAAGTTGGCTTCCATACATGGTCAACCACTTGGAAGGGATGATATAGAGGACATGGAAGGAGATTTAAGGTCCATCATAGATTGGGTAAAGGCTCAAATCATGAGCAGCAGTTGGCAAGGTAAATTGGTGAAGAAAAATTGTCTTTTTCCTTTCCAAAAAATTGTTGGCAACAATTTTGGCCATTGACCCTCCAAAAAGGGCACATTGTTTATACATGGCAGCCAACTAAGAGGCTTGAAATTGTTGTTGAAAGGTATGAAAGTTTTGCTTCTAAAAATTCTGAGTGGAGCAAACTATTACAACTACCCATCATGCATAAGAAATTTGATTTGGGAAGCATTCTGACACTTACACCAAAGGAAAATGTTGCTTGGGGTAATTCTGATTTTGTGCAATCAGAAAACTCAGTTTCTATGCCACCACTAAAGCCAACCAAGGAGCTTGAATTTGTTGATAAGAAATCTGAAAATTTTGTTTCTAAAATTTCTCAGTGGTGTCATTCATTACAGCCACCCAGCATACATAAAAAATTGGTTTTGGGGCTGTTCTTGAGTTCGGAAAATGACATCTTTGAAGACCACGGTTTGCACAAGAAGTGGGTAAAATTTATGAGTATGAAACAACAATGTACCTTCTTTTTGAACATTCCTTTGATGATTACATGGTCACATACTTACATATCAGTCTTGAGAAGGGGCAACCTTGGACAAAACATGCTTTGCATATGATGGGGACCATTCATAGTGGATTGCATAAGGTGATGAGTTGATTCAGAGATATGTTGTACCTGATAATTCTGTTGACCACTCCTTTGCACACTTGGGAGTCTTCTTCGGGGCATAGAGGGATGAGTAAGGACAGCGGTTTGACATCTTCCAGAGGCCATGATTGTATTGACGGGATGAAGGTATGTGCGAGTTCTGAAAATTATTTCTCAGAAAAATCAGATTTAGGAAGGCAAACACAACCATGTTTGGAGGGGAGAAATTCCAAATTTCATGAAGAGAAGTATGCGTATATCAATTCACGATTTTGTCAACATAAAAAATTAGAGATATGCATGCATGTACTGCCATATTACAAAGGAGGAAAGATTGATTTTGTTAATACAGTCCAGCTTTTGCAAAGTCTTAGAAAAATGCATATGTTGGCACCTTTAGTGGATGATAGAGGAAGCATATAAATGAAGAAGGCACAATTATATTTGATAAGTGTTTGGGAGCTATTGATGAGCTTTTGGAGTGTCTTATGCATGCATGGGATGATTGACAAGGGGCAGCCTTTTGGAAGGCACATGGTTTGCACAAAGATGCTCGTATATGGTGAGTGGTATGTCTTTGAGGCCTCACATCATGATAGGTACCTTGTTGATTTCTTTTTGCATATTTGGATAGTGGTGGCTTGGCATTTGAGAGGTCTTTGCCCGCGGGGCAGCAAGGTAATCATATTCTTTCATGTTTCTTGTTGCAACTTTGGGTCACATAACAACCCCTTTGAAGGTATAAGGGAAAGGAGTTTGCCTATTTTCCACTTGGTATTGAAAGGGATGGTTGTTAGAACCACAATGACTGAAAGGTGGGGTGAATCAGTCTTCAAAACATTCATTCAATTCCACTTCACATTCATGAGCTATTCATACAAACATATAGATCAATCAAAGCACAAGCAACCATACATATGACCATGAAATACAAAAACACATCACATATGTGGGAAACCTTCAAGGGGAAAAAACCCCACTAATCTTCGCAAATAGACTACAACCCTATAAGACAAAAACCAAATTTAGTGAAGCACCAACTCCACATGGAGCACCAACTCCAACTAGCCAAGCACCCACTTGACTAGGCTTTAACAAGCACCCACTTGCAAGGAGGCACCAACCCCCTAGATGACTCAACACCAACTCAACCACTTGATTGTTTTGATCATCTTTAGAACACTATGTTGCTCAACCAACTGATGATGACCACCTCTTCAATGCTTCACACTCTTATCCCTCTCAAACTGCCTTCTAGGCCTCTTCGCTGAACTAGGTCTCTTCAAGATTGATTAGGTCATATGACCTTGATCTTCATACTCAGACCTCCTGATAGATATTCATGACAGTCCCTCTACTTTCTTCTGATGGCCTATAAGACCTTCCACTCAAGGATCTTCTATCTCATTCGCTCTATTATCCAATCCACTAACAAGCCAATTATACCTAAAAGGCCTTGTTCTTATACAAGCCTCTTGTTTATACACCTCTTGGTCGGCCACAGACACACTTGCCCACTTAGATTGGTCACACAATAGGCCTTAGGACACGTTACAAGTAAGAATCAATTATTACATTAGGTTGGCCATTACTCAAAGAGACCAAATCCTTCTTAAGGTTTCATGGAGACCTAATTTCATTAGGTCTATCTCTTAACGTCAAAACTTGATTCTCTTGGGCCCAGATGGCTTTCTCCAACACTTGAAAAACATTCGACCACTTAGTCAAGGAACTCATCTGACCTCCTCCATGCTTGTTTAGATTTGCATTCTTCGTTCATACCTTGAAACCTTCTTTAGGACAAATTGCCCTATTAGGCCTGTGTGCTTCAACAAACTGTCTTGCAAGAATGAAGCTCAAACATACTTAAGACACTCAAATATGATCAACTAAGTATATAGATAGAGTCTACATGACCTCAGGGTCATCATCAGATGCATTAGACACTTCCACTCAGAAGATAAGGTTTCAAGAACACCTCTGTAACTCATTCACTCAGAACTGCCAGATTACCTCAAAACACAGTGATTGTGACTTAGACCTCCAACATCTGTATAGACATTTTCAATGACTTCTGATGCATGTAGATGATCCTATGAGATTATTAGACCATTCTCAGATAGAAAGATCATATGGTCAAATGGCAAATATTGATCTTGTAGACCAATCTCATGACCTTATATCTCATTGTCTCCTCTGAACCAAACAGGGCAACTTGTGAGAAACTTTTTCACTATATTCATTGACCTCCAAAACTTCTACCAAACATGAACATGTATTACAAGTCTTGAACAACATCTCTATGCACCTGGTTTCATCATTCTATCATGAAAATACATTCCAATTCATTTTCTCACTGTTGCTTGGATTTTTAACTGTTTACACCATTAGCACTATTAGTGACTGGCCAACTTGGATGACCGGTTTAGCACACTTGAAGACTAGAACCTGTCTAGAAACCTTCTTGGACATGAAACATGAGTCTCTACCTTCTTCCTCCATCCATTTGCTTACTATGTCCAATACAACTTTTGATAGCTATAACAACTTTTTCAAAAACAAGTTTGTAACTCAACATTTTCTCTCTAACCAATACCACCTGGAGGTACCTGAGAGAGTCCACTACAAGCTCCAATAGCTTATTTGAGCATACCAATCCATTTTGGGCACTTTTGATCAACATATTTAACATTGGGTCCTTATTAGGGTTCTAAGAGGGTTTAAACCTGTTTCCATTATTAACGATCGTTTATAAAGCATAGCCCCACAATCCAAAAACTATTGATTGGAATTTTGAGCTAGGACCCTTCCCCATCTACCATAAACTGCTTAGGTTCCCATGCAAAGGTTTGAGGAGCTAATGAGCACAAAAAAATCCTTTTCGGGTTGAGAACCCTTCATTCTGAGCACTTGAGAGACCTCCAAACAACTTGTCATGCCTTGTCCTAACTAGAACTTCAAACTTCATGTACATGCCGAAAACAACTTGATTTACCTTTGTTAATGCTTACATGAGCTCAAACACTTTGAAATCTGATTATGACCCTTCATTAGGCCACACTCTCTCTCTTTGCTCTCTAGACCTTTACCTGCGAACCACATTCAGCCTTAAAACTGACCTTCATGCCTCTTTACATACACTCTCCACCTCATTCACATGCTCAACATCTCTCTCATGCCATACAACCTCTTTTATGCTTAAACACTGCCATACATCCTTCACATGCCTTGACAATAGATCATGATACCTCATTAGGCCAAGCAGGGTCCAATCATAGAGCAAGACAAAATGCCTTACCCTCAAAGGCCCACCTTACAACTCTTCTGAAGGCTTCTATACCTAACTCACAAGCCCATACAATGCCAAATAACTTCTCACTTGCTTGAGCTCACTCACTTCACCATGCTACCTGCACATACCTCTTCATGTCATGACTAGGCTTCTTATGCAACTTGACATCAATGACCCGTACCTTCATGCAATCATAAAGCATTGCCTTCAAATTCTCTTTCATGACAGCACTCCATCAATGCCCCTTGTCACATCAACACAATACCAACTAGGCACACTCTCTCAATGACATCAACCTCATGCAAGATGCACCTATGACATCAATGACAATACTCAACAATGGTTGATTGGGAACATATGGAGCCTTTGGAGGGCTATGAGAACACCTCTAGCTCTTGGGGGCAGCCCCGAAAACATAGGTGCAACAAGGTAAGGCTTTGGTTTGGAGCTTCCATTTCATGGGAGGCATTGACAAGGAGAGCTTGCATAGTGAAGAGTGTTGGGACAGCTCGTGGCTTTTACAATTGCTCGAGGACAAGCAATTTTGGGTAGGGAGGACCGTGATGCCCCCCTTTTTGGTATAAACTTGCATAAGTCCTTAGCCTTGAATTGTTCCTAAAAAGGCTAAGGAAGAAGAGAAAAAAGGGACATTTGAAGGCTTCAAAAGTATTTAATAGAAAAACACTTTATGATCTAATTTCCATTTAAGTTGGGACCTTTTAAGGAAGCTTTATATATTATCTTTTTAAAAAGAAAAAGGTAAACTCTCCCTCATTATTTTGGGTGCCACACTTGGAGGAGGGATATAAAAGGTAAGGAAAGACTCATTTGGAAAGGTTATGCATTTTGGATATTGAAATTGATGATCAAGTATGTCAAACTTGTTTACCACAATTTGAAGACGAAAACCTTCAAGTGTAACAAGGGTTTGGAGACGAAAACCTCCATTCCTACATTTATGGCATCTTTATTCAAGCGCTGTAATTGTGCTTCAGATTTGCATGGTTGCATACAATTGGATCTACAAGGGTGTTTTTGGACACCACCTTCATCAAGGATTGTTTCAAAGCCTATAGAGAGATGAAAATTCGTATTTTGCAGGTCAAAGAGGTTGGCGAACTTGATTTGAGAGTTTGGTTGATCTAGGAAGCCATCCCTAGGGTAGCGACTTGCTTTGGGAGAGTGGCAACCCCTCTCAAGAGGGCTGATTGGCTTCGAAACCCTCTTCTAGGGTTTAGAGGTATTTTTTAGCAATTTATTCCAACTTGGCGAATTGTTTGGGGGTTGATTTGCACATGATTTAGAGTGATTTTGTGCCATAGATAATATTTTGAATTTATTATATTATTTCAACAGTGAACTAGGATTTTGAGAATTTTGGGACAACTTTTGGTGGGCTTCCCGTGATGGGAAAATTTTGATTTTAATTTTGTTTGATAGCTACTATTTTTGTGATTATTTTGAGCTATCACTTGCATTGAAATTCCAAGTATTGTGGAAGTTGTGAATTTATGAAATTCTGCTGTAATTTTGCAATAGTAAATTCCAGAATTCCGAGTTTCGATTTTGAGTGAATATTTTGGACTTCTAAAATTAGTGGCTGCAATATAAAACTCAGTTCATATTTTTGGAGGGTTACAAGTATCAAATTTGATTTTTGCCTTAATCTTCTAAGAGTTTGGTGGAGGAAATTGCTGAATATTACTTCCTTTTTTGATGTTATTGGCTAAATTTATATTTTTAGATTCTTTGAAGGAAGGGGTTTTGGATTAGGTAGGGTTTGTTAGAAAACCCCAATTTTGCCTAATTGTCCCATTTGGGGACATTACATTATATCTACTCTTTTTATAAAACTATCATAACAAATTTACATAAGTTGTATCTATTTCTTGTGCAATATATCTTAATTATATTTTTATTTTCAACTGAATTTTGTTGATTTTAATGTGAAAACATCTTGTGTTGTCCAAGATATATCATAATTTTCTTCCTCTTAACCCTTTTGTGTCTTGCATGTAGGATAATTATTAATGCATTCAAATCTGGTCTCAAATGGACCCACAAAATTGGTCCTAATTGACCCACAATATTGGTTACAATCAACCCACAAGATACATTAACAAAACAAATCTTAATGGATCCTATTGACTGAAGTGCACAACAACTTTAAATATTGTAATAGTTATAAGAGGTTTATAACAGTCCCTCTCCTTAAATTGATTTTCCCCAAAGCAATAGGAGTGTTGGGTGTTGGGCTTCTAGAAACTTTTTCATATCTTTTTACCGTTGCCTCCTAGATCAAATGTCCAAAGAGAATAATCCAGTAGATTTTATAGGAAAAAGTTTTGATAGAGAAAAACATTGATGGCCACATAGATAAGAAGGGAAATTCTTCCAACTTTTACCTCTTATGTCTAGGAGTGTACTATATTACCAGCGTCTTCAATAATGGATCCTAACACTTCCTCAATTGTAACCCATGTACATACTGAAGTTGGCACGATTTAGAAAAAACTTGGAGTGTGTTTTTTTGGATTTGGTGAAAGACCAACTGTCAAACTGGAAACCAATAGCTCAGGGTCTATGGTGCTTCAGCAATCACTGCCCATGGAATACAGAATCTTTTATCTGCAAGCTTGCTTTTCACTTTAGAACTGGCCATTCAGCGTTGAGGCAAGTCTTAGGTATAGGTTCCATGCATGGAACCGCTGGAAATGTGATTGAAATGTCTCTCAACCATGGAGCCATGATTTCAAAGCTGAAAACAGTAATTACTTTTTCTTCCTCTTTTTGATGTGAATATGCTATTAGAATATGGACATAGGTGGCATTTATTTGGAGGTCGCATATAGCTTTTTCCCCTTTCTTTGTTGGGGTCTCTTTCTTAAGGGCTGTTTTTAATGGAAAATTCACAATGAGATGTTAGGCTAGCAAAAGTGCACTAAACCAATGTAAACTTGCGTGCAAGCCAAATCCACAATCAAAATACAGTAAAAAAATAATAAATGCAGATCTAAAATGTGCAAAAACTGAAAATAAAATGCTTGGAATCGATAAAGAAGTTCTTAGAGAAATTCCTGAATTTTGACTTCCTGTGCACTGTCGAAGGCTGAAAATGATGAAAAACATGTCCTGAGACAGTTCTGAAGCAAACCCAGAAAAAGTGTAGTGATATGATGATGTGCAAAAAATGATCAGTATTGAATTGGTTCTATAACGGCTGACCACTATAAAACTGGCGCTCTGGTTTGATACTAGTAGCCTGGTATGAAACTGGAAAATATGTCAAATTGCAAAATGATTTATAGGGTTTGCTCATCTGCTCACGCTAATAAAAAAAACCTCTCTCAGTTTCTCAAAATTTACTCTTGATCTCCTGGAATTGCTGATTATTTCTCTCAATAGTGTTAGATCCTCTTGAAATTTTGCGAGCTCCTTCCCCTGTGTTTTTGGATCAAAAGCCTCTCTCACATTCTTGAATTGACGCACAAAGTATTCAGAATTACTTCTCCTTTCTCTCAGCCCCACTCAGCTTCAAGGGACCTTGCAAAAACATAAAAAACGGGAGTAGTCATTGGGGGGCCTATCTCAGTCAAATTCCGGCTCTTAGACAATTTTGAAATCGGCACTCATGCAGTCCAGCAAGCCATCCAATATAATATGAAGACCCCGACTCTTATTCTATGTATGAGATGCAAACAACTAGTAGATTTTATATCCTCTTTCACTATTTCTCCAGTATATTCATCTGTTACAAATAAACTCATAGGAATATATATTTATAAGAAATATTTGAAATTAATTTAGGCACTATACATAGTGAGGCCGACTTCCATAAGGTAGAGACCTAAAAAGGAGGGAAATGGGGAATGCATGTGCACATGACTTAGAAGGGAGCTAAATGAAAAATTAAGTTTTGGGTGCGATACGGATAAGAGGGGACTTTTAAAATAAGCAGAGGTGAACTATGCCCACTAGAAGGGGGATTTTTAAAACAAGTTGAGGTGAGCTAGATGATGCCTACGAAAGGGTGATTTCACCCAATGGAAGTGTATAAGAAGGCCCATAATGCCCAATTTAACCCAAATTTGTAACATAAATGCAACCATGCTAAATCAATGTAATTCAACGCTAAAACATGCCATAAGACCATTTTTAGGTGTTTACATAATACCCCACTTTGATGTTTGTGCATGTATACATCAAAGTAAAAAAACAAATGTACCTAGGAGGGCTCGTTGAAATAACCTGTAAGTTATGTTTGAAGTTAATATTGGATATGATAATGCGCTGAAAGTCAAAAGGAGGAGAGAGGTTACCTTATCTCAAGTCCAACTCCTGTGACCTACAAAACATAAAACCTCGTCTCCTTGCTATCTGCATGAATGTCATGACAGCCACTGAGGGTTTGCAAACAAGCACCAATACTCTTGTTTCCAAAGTTCTGGTGTACCTACAAGAATTGGATCAATATTTATATTAATCAATAAAAAAATAATTGATAAAGTAACAGATAAAAAAATGGTAGGAACGAATACAACTGGTGGTATGCGAACTGTGTCGCCATCTTTGTAGAATCTCTGAATGTGTAAAAGATGACTTATTACTCTCTAATGTGGACTATGAGCCTTATGACTCTCTATAGTGTGCTTCCAAGTTGAAAAAGCAAATATCTTATAACTCTCTGTTGTGTGCATCCAACTATGTGCGGGAAAATGTTTGGAACTCTCTGGTGTGCATCATTATGTAGCTGAAGATAGAATAAGTGGATCGTATGCCCCCCTTTTGAGGTGTGGGATAACTTGCATATCACTTACCTCAAAAGAAAGGATTACACATATTATGTATAAAATAAGAAACCATAAAAGAAATACTGATGTATAATCATAATATGATATCATCATTGAAGTGCATTTACAATATATTTTGATATATAATCATAGAAATATATCATCATTAAGGCCCACCGATAATATTCAACCCGACACTAATATGCCAAAGCAGAAGCAATATAAGCAAGGGAAGGGAAGGGAGGTGAGGGTGCAAATGATATGCTCTAATGTAACAATGTACCACAATATAGACAAAGGGGAGAGAAAGAGGGTGCTAGGATTAGGCCCCGATGTAATAATATGCCCCACTATGGACAAGGTATAGAAATGAAGCACAAACAATAGT
The DNA here is from genome assembly GCA_037957365.1 of Torreya grandis. Taxonomy (NCBI): domain Eukaryota; kingdom Viridiplantae; phylum Streptophyta; class Pinopsida; order Cupressales; family Taxaceae; genus Torreya; species Torreya grandis. The sequence goes on along the minus strand of JARHVA010003596.1, from coordinate 447,001 downwards.
ATGCCCCAACATTGATTACATAAGCAACAAGGTATGGCAATATGATGCCCCAATGTAAGCAAGGTGTATGTAATGAAACATGGGAATAACATGCCTCAATATAAGCAATAGAAACTTGATACAATTGTACTAATAGGTTGCTTCCTATATGGGCAAGATATAATCAATGAAGCATGAGCAATGGTATGCTCCAATGTGGACAAGGTGTAATCAATGAAGCACGATATTGAGAGATTGCTTCATTATGGATAAGATGTATGAAAGGACATATGGCAAGAGCCTGCCTTGATAGAAGCAATGTATAATCTATAAACACAGCATATCGTGCCCCCAATGTACAATATATAAACAATGAAACACAATAGTATGCCCTTGTACATAATGGTGTGGTTTTAAGGATGTATGCATGTGCACAAATGCAACTGGTGGTAATAATTGGAATGTTATCTTTTTCGGCATGAATACATGCAGTGGAAGAAAATGTGATGATCCTTTGTTTCTCGTACGCTTTCTAGGACGTGACTTGAAGGGTGACAATTAATATTTATGTGGAGATTTGTACAATTATATTTTCTTGTAGAACTGATGAGCCTTTGATGCTAGCAACTTTTGATGCTTTGATGCTATTTTTGTTGGGCTAAGGTCCTCTCCCTAGGTACTAAAGCAAAAAATTATTGAGGTTTATCTTTTGCCTTCCTGTGGATATTTGTAAATTGACACTTTCTACTTGGTGTATCTTCAATTTCATTATCACCACAATCGACAAGGTCCGAAAGTTTGTTCTTCAGAGCGCAACATTAATTCTCTATATTCCCCAGGGCTAGTTAGTGTAAATTTTATCTTGGATAAGTGTTCATCTATGTTGTAAGCTTAATGATCATCCTCCTCATTAATGTCCTAAGTGTTACTACAATTACTGAATTGGAACGTGTGTACTTGGTCTATTGGAATATCTTGCTTAGGTGCCATAATGAATGGTTGAGATCTATTTCAACATGGTTTGATTCTTTCCGTGGGTTCTACCATCTTGCGAAATTAGAAAGAAACATCATATGCAGGACAAGTATATATGAGCCCCTCATGTATGAATTTTAAGCATTTATGTAATGTAGAGGGGGCTGCATGCATGGCATGAATCCTTGGCCTTCCAAGTAAAAGGCAATAGCTCACATCATTAGATATCACTTGACATTCAATAGGTGTGGTTTGTGGTCCAGCAGTTATATTTAACTTAATTTCTCCAAAAGCCTTTCTTGGTTGATTGTTAAAGCTATTTATAATCATATCAACATTTTTAAAGACTTGTCTTCTAGTTCCAAGCGCACTAATAAAGGTCTTAGGAGAAATGTTTAACCCCAAACCATTGTCTACAAGAGCCCTTTTAATCCCTTTATCGCTGATGATAACTTGAATGTGTAAGGGTAAATGTTGATCCACAATATCCTTAGAAGGTAAGTCCTCAGGCTTGAAGGAGACAAGTTTCTCACTATTCGTCAAAGTTTTAACAATAGAAACACAATAGGCAGATTCAATGTCATTGGGTAAAGTAGTGTCATGCAAGGCTTCATAAAGTAAATTTTTATAACATTAGACCTGTAAGCAATTCTAAGATAGATATATTCATATGCGTATTCTTAAGTTGATCTTTAATATTATAATCCTTAGCGGCATGCAATCTAAGCCTTGTGGCTTGAGAAAGGTTATGAGGGGTGTTTTGGTTAACCCTACCTTGTGGTTGAGAAGAAATAAAAGGGTTTGCAGAATTGCGTGGTGTATCCCTCCGAGTTGTTACAACATCTACTTCATAATGAGCTATCATACAATGAGCCACACAAAATCTATTGCTAGGGGACAATAAAACAAATCTATCAATTGCAAGGGTATCAACACATAAAACATCTAACACACAACCCTATCATGTTTAAAACCATATGCTAGCATTCAATGATATATCAATGGAAAAAAAATTCAATCATTGATAAACATTTGCATAACAACCATATTACAATGCATATTAAAACACAAAAGCTAGGAACATCCCCTATATAAACTATCCTAGAAGAATATGTCATAAATGAATCACATCTTCCATGAGGGAGGCTAAGGAGCATAGGAAGATAAAAGATCTACAACAAGAGGGAAAACTAGGGCTTATAGAAGCCAACATGGTCTAACTCACCTTAATGGGAATGCCAAGCAAGGATAACACTAATAGGAGGGCACAACATAATGACAATGTATGAAAACTCCCTAAGATAAACATAAGAAACTAGGGCTAATGATTGATCCAGGGGGATCTATATTTCGCTCTAAAAATAAAGTCTTCAAATTGTAGGTTTATCAATGCAATGGTGAAGGGCTTGTCGAGAGCTTTTTGACGCATTTTGCGGTTTGCAAAACGGAGCCCGTATGCATGAGTTATGGCACTTGGAAGATTGCTTCGAGCAAATTAAAAAAAATTGGGTTTTGTCGACAAGCGACGAGAAGTCAACAATCGACGAATGTCGACAAGTGACGAATGGAAATTTGACCATGTGGTGGGTCCTCAAGCCACCACGTGGCTTGCCACCAATTTATAATGGTCCAGTTTTTATAACTATATAATTAATTAATACCTCGTTCCATGCCACTTATAACATTTTATCCAACTTTCCACGTGACCCCTTATTCTTCCACGTATATGCCACAAGACTCTATGTTCATGCCACGTGCTAACCACAAACATCGATGTATTTTCCCATGGTCCCCCCACATACTCTCCACACTCCACCACATTCCCACGAAATTAAAGGTAATGCCAAATACTTGGCATTATAAACCTCCAACTTTGTGGCATTTAAAAACAACCTTACCTTTTCATTTCCCAAATGTGGGATTAAGATATGAATCAAGCCCAAAAGCGTTGGAAGTGGGATTTGAACCTTATTATTTGTGATAAAATGATAAGGGCTTAACCGCTGCACCACGGAGCCTGAGCGTTACATAAAGGGAACGAGATTGTAATTGAAGCCAAGTTTTTGGTCGTGGAAATTGATTTCCAAGGCATGTAAAGAGTGTGGAGAGAAACGGAGATAGATTTTGTGACTCGAACGAATTAATATAGTTTCGAGAGATTCTCCGAGACAGATTTGAAGGCCGTAAGACGAGTTTTGAAGATTTATTAATATTGGAAAGCGATTTTGCTACAATTAATAAGGAGCGATCCCCCATTGGAGTGGATTCGGAGACGTAGGCTTTATAGCCGAACTCCGTTATCAAATCGCGTGCGGTATTTTCTGTCGATTATTGTCTCTTATTTTATTCCACTCTTAAAATTATGTCTATTTTGGATATTTAAAAACTGATTTTAATTTTGTAATCATTTAAAATGTTGATTTTAAGTAAATCATTGAATTAAGGTTTCGATCCAATTGCAAGTGTGATTTCTGCTATTACGACACTTGGATATTGTTGATTACGGATCAATGATGGAGAAACAAATGAGCGCAACCCTAGAAAAATCAGATCTATGATAATCACAACAATATCCAACCCTGGAAGGAAAGAGAGCATTCAAAGCAATGTGAGTAGCATTAGGCACATGCAAAGGATAACCTTAATGAGATAGGACATCAATGCAACAATGTAGGAAACTCTAAGCCAAATCAAATCCAATATGCAAATAAAGACACAATATAACCCGAGGAGGTTTGAGCAAGCTCAGGTTCACCAAAATGTTTTTAATGGAAAATGCACAATGAGATGTTAGGCTAATAAAAGCCTACCAAACCAATGTAAACATGTGAACAAGTCAAATATAATCTAAATACAGTTAAAAAATAGTAAATACAGATCTGAAATGTGCAAGAACTGAGAATTAGAATGCTTGAAGTTGACAAAGAGAGTGCTTAAAGAAATACCAAAATTATGACTTATATGTGCATTGTTGAGGCTGAAATGATGAAAAACAGGTCTTGAGACTGTTAAAGCAAAGCCAAAAAAAAAGGTTCAGTGATTTGATGACGCACAAAAAATGACCATTATTGAATTGGTTCAATACTTGGCTGACCACTATCGAATTGGTTTGATATTAGCAGTTTGGCACGAAACTGGCAAAGTTGTTAGATTGCAAAACTATTTGTGGGTTTTGTTTGTCCGTTCATGCTGAGTAAAACCCTCCCAGTATCTCAAAATTTGCTACAAATCTCCGGGAATTGCTGATTCTTTCTCTCAATAGTGTTAGATCCTCCTGAAATTTTGTGAGTGCCTTCATTTGTCTTTTGATCATAAACCTCTCTCAGCTTCTTGAATTGATTCGTAGAGCTTCCATAATTGCTTCTTCTTTCGCTCAGCTCTACTCAGCTCCAAGAGACCTTGCAAGAGCATTTAAAATGGGAGTAGTCATTGGGGGATCTGCGTTGGTCATAGGCCCCGCATTCTTAGATAGTTTGGAAATTAGTACTCATGCAGTCCAACAAACAACCCAGTGTAACAGGAAGATCTTGGACCTTATCTCTATGTATGAGATGCAAGCAACTAGTAGATTCTATATGCTCTTTCACGATTCATTAAGTATGTTCCTTTTGTACAAATAAACTCATAGGCATATTTATTTATAGCAAATGTTTGAAATTTAATTAGCACCATGCACACTCAAGGTGACTTCTCCAAGGTAAGGACCTAAAAAGAAGGGAAAATGGAATGCATATGCACATGACTTAGAGGGGACTTTTAAAATAACTTGAGGTGAACTAGAAGATGCTCGATAGAAGGGTGATTTTAAAAATAAGTAGAAGTGAATTAGAGGATGCATAATGAAGGGGATTTCACCCAATGGAAGTTAGTAAGAAGGCCCATAATGTCAAATTTAATCCAAATATGCAACATAAGCCCGATCATGATAAATCAATATAATTCATTGTTAAACTCTACATAATGCTATAGGACCATTTTTAGGTGTGTAACAAGGGCTTCTCCAACAATAATTGCTGTAATAGGATGATGGCCACAATGATCAAGCAAGCTTTCAGCCACATCTTCATAGAGACCACTTTTATGGTCTAGATCTTTGTCAACAATTTCATGCATTGAATTGCTTCCTTCCTTGGTTATGGTCTCCACAACAAATTCTTCAAGTTTCAATACCCACTTCTTTTGAACTTTCCATTATTAGAATGAATAACTTGTTTATAAGCTTAGTTAAGCTTATTAGTCTTTATGTATTTGGTTAGTGTTAGCCAAAATTTGGCCACCATGAATGGGAGTCATTCAAAACTTTGATGTATTTGACCTTAACTTTGTTTATAGCCATTATGAAGGTCTTGTGTTAGTCATTAATGATCTAGGATGATAGGTAATGTGTCTTCCTTGGCAGCCCTCAAGGTCATTTAGGATAGTCTAGTTGGTAGCTGAATCAATTCATGTTGTCTTGTCATCAAATGGTATGGTCTTCATTATGTGTTTCGCATTGTTTAAAGTAAGCTTGATAAAGTTAAGGTCAAGTATGAAATCAAGTTGATGGAGAACTATGCTCAAGGAGACAAGGTGGTAACCCTTCTAGCACAACCATGGTCTAAAACTGACCAAATTGACCAAAGAACAAAGCTAGTAAGTTGAGCATATTGTTTTTCAAGCAATTTGGAAAGATTAAGGTAGTTTTGACAAGTTTAAGGTATTTCACTATGTTAGTCTTATTGTACATTCCAATATTGAGATGATACTTGCTAGTTACGAGCAAATGTGAAGGTTATCAAAGGTAATGGTACGTACATAAGCATGTGCCAAGACCTATGATAAGGTTTATAATGTGCAAAGAGGCAACAAATGAGTCAAAAATGATAGTTTGAATCAGAACATGCAATCATTGCTCTTGCAAACAGTTGTAAATGAAAGTTCTTGGCCAAGAAGGAAAGAGAAATGCGTTTCAAGGAGATCAATAGACCAAGGCATGTTGGAATGGCTTCAATAAGATTCAATCATGTTTGGACAAGCTTGAAAAAGTCATTTCAAGCCAAAAATTGCATCAGATACTCCATGGAGCTCTTGGCAGGCTCATAATGGCCATCTTCAGATGCTCAGTGCGTACAGGGGAGAGAGAGTCAACACCCAAGCTCTTGGCCAAAGATGGGGCCCTAATGCCCTCAAGTTTCCATGCAGTAGTCAGGAGTTCAAAGGGCTATACTTTATGAACGAATGCTAACAAGTTTAGCAGGTCGGAAACCTTAGCTAAACCCTGCAGGCTCGATTTTGGGCATTTTCAATGATGTTGTGAGCTCGTTGCTGATGGAAGAAGGTTGTGCAAGCTCCTACAGGTCCTCATCAGTCCTTTCAATCTATTTCCAATCACATTCATGGCTGTGCAGGTCACAAATGATTAGCATTCTTCAAGAATGGTGAGATTGCAGGTTTGAGCCTAGAAAGTTTTGTGTTTCCATGAAGACCCAAGTCGATATGAAGAGCATGGACAAGTTGTAAAGCCACTTTAATGTCTTTTTGGCATCTTGTAGAGCCATTAAGAAGCTTTTCAATGACAACAAGGTCCACATTTGCATATGTATGCTATCATAAAAGTCCATCTCAAGAGGTTGTAGGCCTACATTCCATGGTTTCTCATTATTTTCATTGTGACAAAGTGCCTTGAGAAGATGGATAGCTAAGTCAAGTCTCGAAAGGTGTGCCACCTTCCCAAAGAGTCCTCAAAACCCTCATAAAGCTCTCCTAGCCAAATGATTACTCACAACCACTTCAAGCATTGTACTAGTGGACTGTGTGCATTAAGGTGAGGACCAAGTGAGTTGGGCAAATCCATTTGCATGACTAAAAGCATGTGGGCAAATCATGAATCATGGAGAAACATTGCTTACTGGGTCACAATGGAACAATTGGACTAAAAAGGAACAAATCACAATTAAAAAAACTCAAACGTCAAGGCCTAACACCCAAGAAGGTCTAACATGCATCTACAGGCCTGCCATAGGCCTAATTGAAGAAGAGACTAGTCGTGCAGTGTTGAATGGAACTTTGAGGGGTGCCAAAGGGTAATGAGAAGAAGAGCAAAGTGTTCACCCTTATTGGCATCATCAAGAGACTAGACTAGTCTAAAAAGACTCATTCGAGTGAAACCTAGAGTCAGGCAGTCCTATTCAACTCCTACAGGTCTGTTACAAGAAAATGGGAAAATGGGGATGTGTATGATGAGAAACAAGTTTTGAGAGGTCTGCAAGGAGTCAAGAGAAGTATGAGACACATGTTAACATCATTCAAAACACCAAAGTACTAATGAGAAAATAACACTCATACTACAACCAGGACAAACCTAGTAAAGTACCTATAGGCAAGTTTTAGGTAAATTGATGGAAGCGTGTTGATCATTGCTTGAAGCCATAAGGGGTAGATGAGAGTGCAAGAGGTATTTTCATCTGTATATTAAAGCTCACAATGTTCTCATTGAATTGCAAAGTGATTGAAGGTAGTGAAGGGCCCAAAAGGGCTAATTAGGCCGAGAAGGCCTAAATGATTATACGCAGGGCTGTGTGTGAGGTATGAAGAAAACTTGCATGTTCTTGAGTGATTGGTCAATTGAGGAGTGAAAAGGGATGAGTGATAGGTTTTAGAACAACCCCTTGAAGTTTGGAACCACTGAGAAAGGAGGAGAGTATGGAAAAGCCCTGTTAATGTCAAATGAGTAGGATTGTGTACAAACCCTTGCATATTGCTTAAGGCAGATTCTAGTGGTTTGATCAATCCACTAATAAAACCATGGGCATACTTCATAGGATGTTGCACATACCCTAAAATGGAGTTTCAAAGCCAAACCAAATGTTTTGAAGCATCTTCTTGCCAAATCACCTTCTTCGACTACACAGTCATGCCGGTATGGCTCAAAAAGTCAATTTTTAGTATGTGTGAACTCACACAAAGAGATGCATGGGATTCTGAGCTTACCATGGAAGGAGGGGGTTGTCTATTGAATATTCTTGGCATTTGTTCTTGGGTTAGGTCCCTTAACTTTAAGAATCATCCTTAAGACTCCAAGTGCTCTTAAACCCTGCATAAACCCCTAAAGAGACCCGATGGAGAATATGGACCTTCTAAGTGCCTCAAGCAAATTGGTTTGTCTCCAAAATCACTTGGATGACCTCCATGCCTCTCCTAGGCACCTGGCAAAGCAAGGTACTAACATGTGTGAGCTGGGTATGTAGGGAAAGTGGCCTGAAAAGCTCTTTTTTGAGCTGGTTTTCAAGGTTTTGAGCTAGATGAGCTCTCCTAAACAGTTACAGAGGTTACCTGAGCCAATATAAAGATGTTGATACCATCCTCAAGCCAGTTAAGAAGGTTCCATAGTCTTGGTATAGGCTACAAGTGGCCAAACAGGCATAAGTGAAGAAAGGTGACCTATATGGCTTCAAGAAGATCAAGTGCAAGCTTATCTCAAGGTCTAGAGAACTAAAAGTGAATCAAAACACCTTGAAAAGCATCTAAACATCATCCAAACAGAGCTTGGAGTCATGAAGTAAAGACAGGGATCAAACTTAGCCCTCAAGGCTACTTGGAATCTCCATGGCAAAGAAGCTATCTCTCTCTACTCCATCGACTAGCTAAAGCATAAACCAACTGCAAGATGGCTTTCATTGAATTGTCAAAGCCTCATGACTTGAAATAGCATCTTCATTGAAGCAACAAGGTCTGATAGAAGTCTCCTGTGGCACAAAACCAGACCTTCCTTTGGAAGTTATGCCTTGATCACAAAGAGAGAAAAAGTCATGAAGTTCAATACCAATCTCACAAAGAAGAAGCATTGCAAGAGATCAACGCTAGTGTAGGGAACCTTGAAGTGAGCCAAGTGTGAATTGTTGAGGAACTTGTAACTGCTCTCAAAGATGCCAAGGTGGAACTGTTGAGATGTTGTCATTGATATTAAAGGGGTTGCTATTCAGTAAAGAATATGGTCATTGATGTCAATAAGTTTTTGTTGATAAGAGTCCATTGTTTTTGCAGAGTTCGTAGCTCCTGATTGAGTCTGTAGCTTGTCATGAAAGTTGTTTTTGGTGAAGTAGACAATTGGCCAAGAGACTTGTTATCTATATTTTATATCATATGGAGTCACATAAATAGACTGTAGAATTAATTCAGACTAAAGACCATTGAATAAGCCGCTCTGTGTGAAGGAAGGTGATCTAAGGATTATGGAGAATAAGATTGTGTCCGTAGCTACTAGGCGAACAAGTACGGACTATATCAGGTTTGCTACGGATTGCATCAGGTTTGCAACGGACTGCATCAGGTTTGCAACGGACTGCATCAGGTTTGCTATAGATTGCATCAGGTTTGCTATAGATTGCATCAGGTTTGCTACAGACTATATCAGGGGTGTTACGGACTGCATCAGAGTTGCTACGAACTGCATCAAAACTACTACAAACTTCAACAGAACCGCTACGGACTTGTTTGGAAAGTATTTCTAAATGTATTTTAATGATTACTTGGTCTATTCCAGCCTTGTTTTACTCAGGCCGACCTATGTGAGTGAGCTTTTATATAAGTTAATGTGAATTATGTTTTCAAAAGAAAATAAATCATTATATAACCGACTATAGAGTTTTGTTTGGCCGACTTTCAAGAGGTTGTTGATCACTGTCGTGTATATAAGCAAGATCAAATTGTCTTTTTAATATACAAGTAGAGAGGATGATTATATAAATTCGCTAAGGAGGAGAGCAGAGGTCTTTTGAGGAACGGATGGCCAGAGAGGCTTGAGTATGAAATCATCGAATGATTCATCGGGAGATTAACCCTAGAGTATACAGAATCATCTAAAAGAGATGAGTAGAGAAGGTAGAGAGGACAAAGTCTTTAAAAATAAATAGCAGAGAAAGCAAAATTGTACCATCATTTGTTGATAGAAGCAACTGAGAAAGGTGGACGATATGAAGCAATTGAGTTGGTGATTGGCAAAGGGGGTTGAAGCCTCTTGTAAACTGGTGTCTACAAATTAAGGAATTGGTGCTTCTTAGCAAGTTGGTGCTTGTTGAATCTTTTTGTCAAGTTGGTGCTTGACTAATTGGAGTTGGTGCCTCAAGTTGAGTTGGTGCTCAACAATTTTTTTGACTCATTGCATATCTGATTTAGGACATGTAGTTTATGCAGTGATCACTATGGGTTTTCTTCCCTTTAAGGGTTTCCCACCTATATCATGTGTTATGTCTCTATGTTCTTTATTGTGGTTTGATTGCTCTATGGATTTTGCATTGATGCTTGACTAACGAAGTAAAGAATTAGAAGAAAGTTTTAAGAGCTCACTGATTCACCTGCCGCGCCGCCTCGCCCCCTCCCCCTCTCCTCTCAGTGGCTATGCTTCCAACAATAACTCCCTAGGAAAGGAGTTAGATTCAAGAAACTCAGGTCTCCCAAAGTAACCTCCTACGCCACTCCTCATAAGGAATCACATCAACACTTGGTCAAGAAGTTTAAGAGGCAAAGTGACAGCACACTCCTAGTTGACTTGGTGTCAATTTCCTTCTTCCTTGTAATTGATTTGATGATGAAGTTGTCATAATGAACTCCTTCTACACCCACCTTCTCTCTCCCTTTCTCCTTGCTATAAGACAAGTCTTGAAAGCCATTTTGAAGTAGCCTCAGCTGGTTATGGTTAAACCCTGACAAAACTTCTACTTGAAAACCTCTTGAAGCAATAAAGAAGACTGATTTTCCATGCTTATATGCTGTATCATGCATTTCTATGCAATTGCGTTGATCTTGTCTAGTGAATGTTTTACTTTCCTAGCTTCTAGTCCATATTTCCTCACCATTGTGCAGAAAAGACTACTATTACAAGTCATTGTTAGTGTTCTACTTTTGTATATGCATGATTTAGAAGTGGAATCACATCATTTGTACCTTCACAAGGTCAAGTGTTACCCTCCTAAGTGCTGCAATGAACTCATGAGCCTCCCAATGAAATACTCATGTAATAGTCATGTCAAGGTTGTAGGTTATGTGAAAGAGTTGGCTTCTTTGCCTCAAATGGTATATATTCAATCAAGTAGAGGAATAATATAATTGGTGCATCACCTCATTTAGGATTTAGAACAACACTCTTTTCCCTTTTCTCAGCAATTGAATAGTTCAATAATAGTTTCGGTGAATTATCAAGGGATCTAGCCCAAATTTAGAGGTTCAATCCACTTGGTAGGTCACTCACAACCTAGGATTGTTCCCATTGTATAGCTTAAGTGAGAGGACTTGAAACACCCTCTCAAAGGTGCTAATTTAAGCTATAACAGTTTTGGCATGTCCGGTGGGACATAATTTGAACAAGGTTGTCCAAAATTGATGCTAGTCTTGGCAAATTTGTAGCTGTAACAACCTTCTTCATGCAGCATCTGGCGACTCCAATAAGTTCTAAGCTCTTGGTGACTGAGTAAGCCAAATTTTCATGCCAAAGGTGACTACAAGTTTAAAGGCTAAAGATATTTCATTTGAGTTTGTTGAGTTACCTTTATTTTCAGTCAAAAGGAAGAGGTTCTCTCATAATCTTTCCTTACGCCAAGTCTCCTAGAAGAAGGCTTCATTTTCCCTATAATCCAAGTTTTCCTAAAGCTGGTAGGATGGCTAGAAATCTGCCCTTTGTGGCCTTCAATGGTGGATCTCCTCTAAACCTTACACAATATGATGATATATTGGTGGCAACCCTTAAGAGTGCCCCTTACTTTAGTGGGGAAAATACTCTCACTCCTATTGAGGATTTTGGAGATATGGCTAACCTTTGTAATATCCATAATATCACTCAAGTAAATCTGGCTCTTAGACTATTGGCAATTAGTCTGAAGGGCAAGGCTTTATGGTGGTATAGAACCTTAGCCCTTAGTTCCATTGATTCATGGGATGAATTATGAGAGAAGTTGATTGAGAGTTTTGAGGATAAGAGTGATCATTTGTCCCTAGTTGAGAAATTAATCACCATAAAGAGAGCTCCCCAAGAACTCATGCAAGATTTCAATTCTAGATTCCAAAAGATGGGATAGAATTCCAGCTCTTGTGAGGCCTACTCCAAAGTATGCATTCCTTCACTGTCTCAAGTCCATGAATAGTGACATAGCTGTTATGATACAGTCCATGGGAGGAGAGACTTTACCTGATGTTTATGACCTTGCAATCAAAGCTGAAAATAATCTTATCCAAGTTGGAAAGATTCCCCCAAGGCTTTCCATGCCACTATTTTCTGATATTCATCCTCCTACTCCAATTCTTGCTCCTATTTTCACACATATCAATCATGAACAAGTTGTTCCTGGCCAATCAAATGAAATACAAGAGTTGAAGAACCTGGTCAAGGCGAAAGGGAATGAGATAGTGGCTTTAAAGAGACACCAACCTCAACATTATAAGTCTTATCAAGGCCTTTACTAGCCCCAACAGTCGTATCAGCCCAGTAGGCCTTTTTTTCAAGCCAATTCCCAAGGTCAAGGGCAGATTACTCATGCCAAACCATACAATAATTTTAATCCAAATGCTGCCTCTTCTTCAAGGGCCTTAGTACTTGTTCAAAACAATCTTGTGCAAGAGTGTGGACAATATCAACCTCATGATCAGTCTGTGTATTAAAATGAGGCATTCAATCAAGTTGTAACTTGCTCTCAAAGATGCCAAGGTGTAACTCCCTAGGAAAGGAGTTAGATATAAGAAACTCAGGTCGTCCGAAGTAACCTCCCACACCACTCATAAGGAATCACATCAACACTTGGTGAAGAAGTTCAAGAGGCAAAATGACAACACACTTCTGGTAGACTTGGTGTCAATTTCTTTCTTCCTTGTAACTGGTTTGATGATGAAATTGTCATAATGAACTCCTTCTACGCCCACCTTCTCTCTCTCTTTCTCCTTGCTATAAGACAAGCCTTGAATGGCATTTTGAAACATCTGTTGCTGGTTATGGTGAAACCTTGACCGAACTTGTACTTGAAAACCTCTTGAAGCAATAAAGAAGACTGATTTTCCATTCTTATATGTTGTGTCATGTGTGAACTATGCAATTGTGTTGATCTTGTCTAGTGAATGTTTTACTTTCCTAATTTGTAGTCCATATTTGCTCACCATTGTGCAGAAAAGACTACTATTACTGGTCATTGTTAGTGTTCTACTTTTGTATATGCATGATTTAGAAGTGGAATCACATCATTTGCACCTTCACAAGGTCAAGTGTTACACTCCTAAGTGCTGCAATGTACTCTTGAGCCTCTCAATGAAGTACTCATGTAACAGTGATGTCAAGGTTGTAGGTTATGTGAAAGAGATGGCTTCCTTGCCTCAAATAGTGTATGTTCAATCAAGTAGAGGAATAATATTATTGGTGCATCACCTCATTTAGGATTTAGACCACTCTTTTCCCTTTTCTCAACAATTGAATAGTTTAATAATAGTTTGGGTGAAGCATCAAGGGAGCTAGCTCAAATCTAGAGGTTCAATCCACTTGGTAGTTCACCCACAACCTAGGATTGTTCCCATTGTATAGCTTAAGTGAGAGGACTTGAAACACCCTCTCAAGGTTGCTAATTTAAGCTATAACAGTTAGGTTGGTTTTGTAATATAACCACCTTGGTTATTTGGTTACATGGGTGAAGCTATTCTTTGCTTCCCGTCAACCTTTTTGTTGTGTCTTCCTCCTATTATCTAGGAGTGGTTATAGGCCTATTTATTTGCCTATCTCTTTGGTTTATGAATCACGTATCACTGTGGATTCTTTTTACTCTGTGTTAATCAATCTTTTATGGTATTCAGAGCTCACGTTTGGGCAATCCTGGAGGGAAACTTGTGAGGGAGATATGGTCAGGGAAGAAGCGTGAGTTTACATGTACCCGGTGAAATCAAGGACAAGGTAGAAGAGGAGGAAGCATTGCAATCCAGGAAGGAGGAGCGTGGCTATCCAATAGAGAGCACTCTAACTTGGTAGAAGGAGAACACTAGTTTTGAGCTAAAATAAAGATGCTCTGAGCCAAAAGTAATACATGGCAGCCTAGAAAGGAGGCATTATGACCAAGAGTGGGACGTGGTAAGGCGTTTTAGCTATGGTAAGGCATTGGTAAGCTGTTCTATGGCTGTTGGTAAAGTATTAAATTAATTTTGGCTGTTCTGAAGTGTTCTGTTGTTTGGTTGAGGCATTTTTACTATCTAGCATGGCATTTTGGCGTTCTTCATGCCCTATAATGCATTGTTTTTAGTGTGGCGCAGCCACCAATTCTCATTCTCTTGATTTTCTAAAACAAAATACCTGAAGAGAGGCATGGAAGCTTGGCAAAGGAGGACGAAGGCGTTGTGAATCAAATTTTATTGATTTTTTGGTTGAGAGGCGCCACCCATCCTTAGAAAGTGGTGCAGTCCTGTGCAAAGAGGTGTTTCAACTGTTATAGAGGCGTTCCAACAGCAAACAAGGCATTTTGCTTAAACAAAAGTGGCTGAATTCATCTTATAACAGTATGTATTCACCTTCATGTTGGTTTTCCTCAAGGATTGAAGCATCTCAGAGAGGAGGGTGCCATTGTGCAGCAACAATACACCATTTTCATGCATACACATAATTGCTTATTAATTGGTTGGTGAAGTTTTTTAAATTTATTCACCAAAGTTTTAAAACTTTATAAAATTCTAGGGCAAAACTGAAATGTATCAAAGTTTATTCAAAATAAACTTTATTGTTTGCCTTAGGAATTTTAAAAAATCTGTTGGAAAAGCACGTGATTAATTCTGTTGACAAAAAACTTTAAGTCAAAATCACTTGAAACTTTGCCACATTGTCCGAGTTGAAGTTCTTGTACAATCAAAATAAATTTTTGCAAAAGGATTTGTCAAAAGTGAAATTTATTTATTTCCGTGTTTTTTAAGCACTTTTACGGAAACTGGTTAATTTAATTTCTCATTAACGGCAAAGAGTTTTTTTGCTGAAAACTGACAGCGTTGTTTAGTTTTAGGATAAAATCAGTGTGCAAAAGAAGTTTTTGTAAAAGTCATAGTTTTTAATATTTAATTGTTTTAGTGAAAAACTAGGTAAAATTGACTAGTTTACAACACATTATTCCCAGATTCACAAATATTGTCAGGGAAAAACTTTAGTTTATGAAGCTGTAAAATACTTACAAGTAGTGAGATTGACATCTTGATCAAATTGTACTTGCCAAGGAGAATAGATTAGATAATGCACCCAATGAATATGATAAACTTCATCGAGAAGCTTTAATGTTAAAACTTTTAGTAGTTGATAATTTGATACCAGAAATTAGAAATGTGACTATTGCATCAGATTTGTGAAAATATCTTAGAAAATATATGAGGCTTGTGAAGCCGGCAAGGTATTATATTTAAAGAATTTGCTATTTTTTACTAAGATGTAGGGAGGTGGGTCTATTTCTGAGTTTTTATTGTAGTTGAAGGACATTTATGATCAATTAAAAGTGGTGGAAAAGCCTATGGATGAGCAAGACTTAATTGCTTTTGTGATATGAAATTTGCCACTATCATATGATTTCTTTGTGGAGTCATTGCATATGATTGCAGAAATGCAGACATTGGATTTGAGATGTTGGCAACAATTCTCATGCAGAAAGAAAGAAGAGAGGAACACTCCATTGCTTCAACATCAAAGTCTACAGAAAGTACGTTTATGGCATGGTCAAAGAAAAAGAGTAAACAGTGGAGTGCTAGTAGTTCTTCAAAAGAATCCTCTAACAACAATATAAGTACTTCTAAATCTAAATGGAAATGTTTTTATTGTAAGAAACCTAGTCATTTGAAGAAAAATTGTCGTAAACAACAATATGATTTGACAAATAATAGTAAGAAGTCACAATATGTAAATATGGTTGAAGAAGATGAACAAAGTTCAGCAGGTGAGTTTGCCTTTGTGGTAACACAGAATCAGTCAACAGAGTAAAAAATGTAGTATTTTGACTCAGGTGCATCAAGATATCACACGTGTCACAAAGATTGGTATGTAAACTTTGTAGAAGGTGATAGTTGCAATGAATCAGTTTCCTTAGGTAATGGTTGGGTTCACTACGTGAAAGGATATGAAGATGTTCTTATTTCATTGAAATCTGTTACTTACACTTTTCAAAACGTTCGGTTTGTTCCAAACATGAACAAAAATATTCTTTCCATAAGTGAAATAACTATGAAGTTTAACCTTTGTGTGGAGTTTAAAGGAAATAGATGCATGGTTAGTAATCTTCCTGCAAAGAATGCCATTGCTATTGGTATTGGTAACAAAGGATTGTATAAGTTGGTCGATCCCAAAATAGCAAAAGAGCATGCACTAGCAATGGTTGAAAGCACTAGTGACCTATGGCATAAGAAGTATGGTCACCTCGCTTATGAACATTTGCATACATTAAGTCAGACTAACATGGTGAGTGAAATGTTTTCTATTCAAAATAGTCAGAATGTATGTTCAGGATGTCAAATAGATAAGATTGGTATGGAACAAAGAGCTAAGAATTGATGCAGGTGCATCACATAGTTGATGTAATTAGTCTAAATTTTGGCTTGTTCTATGGTATTTTGTGTCTTGGTACATGTTAGGAGGTCTATTAGAGTGATTAGCATTGTTTTGAAGTCTTAGCTTTGCACCAAATTCAAATTTGGGCTTATTTGGCATTTTCCCGTCAAAAACTGCCTTTTGAAAATTTGAATTTCTTTCCTTGTTTCTATTGATTTCTTCATGTATTGAGAGGTCCATTTGTTGTTGTCTTTTGTTTTTAGGGTCATATGTAGTCTAGAGAAGCTCTTGCAATGTTATTTACCCCTCTAGCAATGTTTATTAAGCCTTATGTTTGGTTAAGACATAAATCAAGTTTGAGGACAAGAAAAGAGTGTACGTTGGAGGGAATCAAGAAACTGTTAGAGTTTTTAGGAGTTATAGATTGTGTAGAAGTTCGAGGAGTTGTTCATGTAGGTAGAAGGTGGGAGAAAGAGAACTAAAAGGAGGAACCAAGAAAGTGCATTGTACAGGAAAATAGAAGTTTTGTTTACAAATTCTATGTTCTTATGTGGTTTTGGATACAATGACTAAGATGATAATTTATTAGTGATTTTTATGATCCTTGTTAGCTTTTGATATGTGAACATGATATTGTTATTCCTTTCCAGTTTGGTGCTTTTGTTGTTAATTCTCATGATCAGATTACAATACACAGTATAGACAATACTTGAAGACTCAGTTCTGATTCAATGTGGATGAGACAATATAATATATCTTTATGAAATTGATTCATATACTTTGCATGGTGGAGGTATGCAAGAAAGTCTCATTGGAAGTGGGGCAGAGTTGGAGAGAAGTTGGATACAAGAAGAGCTCAATAAATATCAAGAGTTAGAAGAGAAAATAAATCTGTGTTAACTGTAGGTACAAATTTTGTATTGATAAGACTGTGTGAATAGTTGAATCAAATAAAGGTATTCATAACTTGTGTGAAGTTCTTATTGCACTCTGGGGATCTCAAGAAACCTAATATTATGTTCTTTTAGAAACATTATCTTTTGGGAAATGATTCCTCCTGAAGTGAAAGAACTCTGTGACTGTACTATTGGGCTGTGTCTAGAACAGGGTGTGACTTACAAGTTTGGTGATTGTAAATGAGTGCATAAGTTTGGGTTGATGTTTATCATTAGTGGAAAACTCTTGGAAGGTTATTAAACAATTGCCAACGATATCGAGTATTTTCCAAGTGTGGAGCAAGAAGATCTTTGAGTTTCATCCTAAAACACTATGTGGATAGTCATTATGTGTATGGTTTGAGAGGTAATTTATAATTCTGAGATGATTTACATGATTCCATTCATTCCTTTCAATGCATATAATTGAGTATTCATTGCGCAGACCCTATTTAACCATTATTAGCCCTTGAAACCCAAAAATGCTTTGGAATCCTTGCGTTCTATCTCTCTCGGCTTGTGTAAGAAGACTAGTGCAGAGTTTTTGAGCATTTCATGGTCTAGGTACTTGGAGGTTGTACCAGACTTGCAAATTTGGCAAAGAAGTTGGCTTTTGCATCCTAAAGGTGAATCAAACACTTATTTGCAATCTAGGGACGTGTGGACCTCTTATAAGCCAAACTTTAGTTTGGAAGCCTAGAGACCTAATAGAGGCCTAATTGATAGAAGAAATAGGTTGGCTTAGTACACTTGCTTTGTGAGTTGGGCGCTAAAACTTGGTAGAGAGTTGTAAACCCTTAATGGGTATCTGAAAGGTCTCTTGTTTGTTTTGGAACCTTGTGCATTTGCCAAACTACCAAGAAAGTGTCTTAAGAGGGCTACTAGAAATATGCCTAAAAGAGAGTAAAGTCTTGAAAACAGAGGACTTCCCTGAAGAGTTGGAGGCTGAAAATTTGTATGTTGCACAAGGAGGATAAAGGATACTTGAAACCCTAATTAATTGGTTTTGAAACCTTGTGAAGTTATCAAACCATCCAAAAAGGTGATTTGAGAGGGCTAGTGGATAAAGTTTATAGAAGAAAAGTTTGATTTAAGTTAATCTTCATGATCCCTCTGCATCAAGAATGCATTGGATTTGGTACATGTGGGTTTGCATGCTCCAATGCAGACATCTTCAATATTTGGAGCTTTGTATTACGTGTTGCTTAGAGATGACTTTTTTAGGAAAATGTGGGTTTGTTTTTTGCATAGAAAGTCAGAATGTTTCTCTAACTTTGTTGCTTGGAAAGCTATGGTAGAGAAATGGGGAGGAAAACGCGTAAAAGCTCTTAGATCAATTAATGGGGATGAGTTTGTCTCTGACAGATTCATGGAATTCTGCAAGAAAGAAGGTATACAAAGGAAATATTTTACACAACATAATGAAGTTATGGCAAGGCAAAACGTGATAGTGATGGAGATGGCACAGTGTATGGTGGATAGCCAAAATGTACCACATTAGTATTGGGCAGAAGTTGTGAATACCGTTGTGTATACTCTCAAAAAAAGTCCCACACAAGCCTTGCAAAATGTAACACTAGAAGTAAGTTTAAGGAAAACATTAGATGTAAGTAATTTTTGCGTTTTTGGATCTATTGCTTTTATATTGGGCAAAGTATAAATGTTTGTTGGTTATTGTGAGCAAAGAGATGCATACAAATTACTAGATGTCTCTACAGACATAATTGTGGCTAGTAAAGATGTTGTAGATGAGAAAGTACCATTCTTTTGTGATAATGGTCAATCTACTAATAGGAATGTATTGCTACACACTGATGATGTTTCTCGAACAAGTTTTAGTACTAAATTTGAACAGTGTTCAAAATTGAAAAAACTAGAAGTGCCAAGTTCTAATGGTGAAAAGAGTGTTTCTCACTCTTCACAATCAAATGAAGAAGACCAACACAAAAGGCCTAAGTGGTATCACACCACAATGAAATATGTATGGAAAGATGAATTGCCTTGTTGGAAGGGCAATCTACAAGGTCTAAGAAACACAATGTGCAAGGTGAAGTGCAGGTAAATTTTGCTCTTACTAATGTTTCACAGGTATTGAAACCAAGAACAAGTTCAAAGACCAAAGTCAAACCAAAGTGGAAGTTTTCCATGGAGGTTGGTGAAAGAGGAACGGGCATATAGAAAAAACACGAGTGTTGTGAACGATAAATGTCCCAAAATTTGGAAAGTAGTAGGCGTTGGGTTTTCAACAACTCAACTCAAAAATATCCTTTAGGGGATATGCTATGTTGTTTAGTCTTGATATATATTCTAAACATTTTGTTGGAATTGATCACTCTAACAAACAGGTAAATCATGTCACATTCTAAACGTGACAACAATTCAAGGAACAACAAAATATAATGAACCCATTATTCAACACCATTTCCTACTCTACTTGGCGGTTGCAATGGCTCATTACCCATTTACTCCGATAAGATGGATTGACGACAATAGGGACATTTGGATACTTTGCTGTAGTGGTAGTGGAACTACCTTTTGGTTAAGTTCATGTATGGACTTAATCCTATTATTGTAATAATGACTAAAACATGTCTTTTAGTCATTAAGGTAGGGTATTAAAATAAACACATAATTTATAAGCTTAGTTAAGCTTATTAGTCTTTATGTATTTGGTTAGGTTGGTTTTGTAATATAACCACCTTGGTTATTTGGTTACACGGGTGAAGCTATTTTTTGCTTCCCATCAACCTTCTTGTTGTGCCTTCCTCCTATTATCTAGGAGGGGTTATAGGCCTATTTATTTGCCTATCTCTTTGGTTAATGAATCATGTATCACTGTGGATTCTTCTTACTCCGTGTTAATCGATCTTTTATCGATAAAACTCAACATGTTCTGCAAAAGACAGGTCTTCTAGAGTTTCTTTATTATAAGTTTCCAATAAGCCTGGATATTGATGAATGGGGGCTACTAAGAAACTCGACTTATTTGAAGAACTCTGCCTTTGCCAGGATGGTTCCCATGAGGACAAGAAAGTGGCTATGAGTGTAATGATCCCAAAATCAGAAACCTACCAATGTACTGGATCTCTACTGCTCAAATCTGAAAGTCTGGATTTATGAAAATAGATTTAAATCTATGAAATGGAAAACTGGCGTTCTGGAAACATAATTCTGAACTTAACAGATAATCCAAGACAACTACAAAAGTTTTTATATGAAACACTCTATAATTATGAAGCAGATGTAATGTTTGAATCTAAAGTTTTGTGATACAGTTGAAACAAAAACTGCTACAATTGCTGGAAACTAAAGCCTGAAACTTCTGAAGAACTGAATCTATAATTTATGGAAAACCAACCAAAAAGTAGCTGCTGAAAAACCTGCTAAACTATTTGTTCTTCTGAAAAATGAAAAGTAGAACTTAAAATTATTGAAAATATTTAAAAATTAGATAAATGAAAAGGGAATTTTGCTGAGTATGGTTGCTGACTCAGGTCAAATCCAGGACAGTATGGACACAGCTTTGAACAAAACACATTCTCCGTACTTCGCACAAAGAACTGATCTCCAAAAACACACTCTAATATGTTACCTAAGACTATTTATAAATTTTTCCTCCATTTATCTTTTTTGCCTCTTGCTTGTGTAATAGACCCACGAAACTGGTCCCAATGGACTCACAAAAATGGTCCCAATGGACCCACACGATATGCTTACAAATAAATCCTAATGGATCCAATCAATTATAGTGTACAATTTTAAATATCATAATGGTTTCATAAAAGGTTAATAGCAGCTATGCTGGAAGAGGTAGTGGAGCAATATTTGATACTTGGACGAGGTAAGCAAAATTCTACTTTCTGATAGGTGAGGTTCATGAAACTGACAGGCTACCAATAGCAATGGTGCATTTAAAAAGAATTTCCAAAAAATGGTGCAATAACATATAAACTTTTTCTGGAAGTTAAAACTAGAAGACCTTTAAACACTTGGGAAGACCTCAAAGCAGCCATGATAAACTTTTTTGCATCCCAAAACTTCGAAGCAATAGCCTCCCCCTGATGGAACTTGCTCAAACAACTGGGCAATGCAAAGAATACAGTGTAGACTGAAAACATAGTCAGAGAGTGGAAAACATATGCACGCAGTAGGAAATACCTCCAATTCAGAGATGGCCTAAAAGAGTACATATAAGACCCAGTTATAGTAATTGAACCAAGTCAATAGAAAAAGATTTAATTCCAGCCTTAAGAATAGATGGTACCTGCCAAATAACTTGTCAACCATCTTCCAACAAAGAAATTTGCAGTTTACAAAATTTTAAACTGAAATACAGTTTTAGACAAAACCAAAGGAGAAGAATCTCAGAATGCAGAAAATTCAAAACGCCCAAATATAAGAAATATTGCATTGAAAACAAACCTAAAAATGGACCAGTAAGATGAAAGGCAAGTGCAATTGAACATAACATATGTGGTCTGCAAGGAAAAGGTCACCAAAAGAGGGGCATCATAACTAATAAGTAGGTAACTCCTCGAAAGATTCTAAGCCACATAGCTATTCTTTTTAAGAGGAAAAAGGATTGGACACGAAGGACACATTGTAGTACACTCAAGTATTGTAATGTCCCTCCTTTTGGCATAGCTTGCTTGTAGACCGTTAGCTTGGTTTTGCTCCCACAAGGCTAAGGGAAAGAAAGAAAGGAGATCGTTGAGGGGCCATTCAAAGAGTAAAAAGGTACTTTAAGTGTTCTAATTTTCAGTTGAGTTGTGCAAAAAGTGCTTTTAGTCTATTTTCACTTAAGTGGAGGACCTTTAAGGGTCATGGGAGCCCAACCCCCTTAAAGAGGTAATGCAAAAAGTAATTTATCTTATAATTTGAAAAGTAATCTCCCTTCACTTTGAATGCCACTTTGAGGGATGGATATTAAAGGCACTTGAAGGTTCATTTGAAGGGGTTATGCATTTTTGTGATATTGAATTGATGATCAAGTATGTCAAGTTTGTTCAAAGTGACTTGAGGACAAAAACCTTCAAGTGCACCAAGGGTTTGGGGATGAAAACCTCCATTTCTTCATTGAGGGTAGCTCTATTCAAGGGCTGTAATTGTGCTTTAGATTTGCATGATTGCATGCAATTGGTTTTACAAAGGAGTTCTGAAACACCACATTGATTTGGAAGATTGACAAGCACCTTGGAGAGCTTGGTGATTGCATTTTGTAGGTTAAGGAGGTGAGCAACTTGCGTTTGGAGGTTGTTTGCTGGTTTGGGAGCCATTCCTAGGGTAGCAAATTGGTTAGAGAGTTGAAGACCCTCATTAGAGGGCTGCCTTGCTTTGAAACCCTCTTCTAGGGTTTGGAGGTATTTTTAATAATTTATTTCAGCTTAGCAATTTGTATTTAGGGTTAATTTGCAGGGTTTGAGGGAAATTCTATGCCCTAGATTATTCAGATATTTATCATAATATTTTTCTAATTTCGGCAACTTGCATGGGAGGATGTTGGAGGCCTTTCGAAGGACAAAATTAAGGGTTTAGTGTTCAAATTTACTTATGTAATTTTTTCCAAGTGTGGGGACTTTCTTAGAGGGCTAATTAGCCAATTTGATGCCATAAATGTGTTTATTGGAGGCTCTAATATTTTATATAATTTTGGCATAATTAATTGTGACTATTTGCAAGGGTTACAAGGCAGAATTGAAGAAGGAAATGCAACTATACCAGCAAACAAAAATTAGAATTATTGCAAGGGTGATAGTCAATCATATCACCATTTTTATCTTGCCAAAAGAAGCATTTTGTTTTAGCTTCATATTCAACAATTTTGGGTTGCATTGGAGTGTGTTTGATTGGGATTTGGATTATTCTTCCTAGTTAGAGTTCATTGATTTTAAATCTCAGAATCTAGAAATAAATTGCAGAATTGTTAGGATTTGTGGAAAACCCTTGTTTTGGTTATTTGTCCCAATTTAGAGACTTTACAAGCATTCTCGCCACTTTTTATAGAAAACATTGATATCAATGCAAGACCCCTACTTTTATGAAGTAGAACCAACAAATCATAGTATTGAGACTAAGACTTGGATGAGACTTGGCCAGCACATTTTAGGCTCAAATTCGTACTCGGCCAAAAAATTGGGTAGTTTTAATAATTTTCACATTGTTAAAAATAAAATTAATGAGTTAGCTGAGTTGAGGCCCTAAAACTCATGGGACCCTACTTGGGTCGGGGCTCTGTGAGTTTTTTATAAACTCAAGAGTCTCAATGCTATGTAGCAGATGGATAATAAATCGTACACTGAGAGACATGGACACCAAACATTAAAATAAACATACATAATTGCCATTATCACCTCGACTTCTATGTAATGAAAATTGGATGATATGATGCAACACAGATACGCGATTCTGGACTTTTGTTTAAAGTGATGTATTTATAATGTAATAATAATTTTAACATTGTTAAAATTAAAATTAACAAGTTAGCTGCGTTGAGGCCCTAAAACTCATGGGCCCCTACTCGGCTTGGGACTCTACAAGTTTTTCATAAACTCATAGAGTCTCAATACTATGCAACCGATGAACAATAAATTGTACATTGTGAGACATGGACACCAAACATCAAAATAAACATATAGAATTGCAATTATCACCGAGATTTCTATGTCATGAAAATTGGATGATATGATGCAATACAAATATGCAATTCTGGCATTGTGATTCACCCAAAGAATAGCATGTTGCAATTCCAACGAGTCAAAAAGATAAAACTGTACAAAAAGAAAGGTGACTTACTGATGCAACTCGCTCTTGGCAGTGATCTGTCACCTTGTATATATTATATCTATTGTTAATAATTTCATCTACATGTTCCAGATCCCATGATTTGGTGGACAACTCTCTAAATTACTAAAAGTCAGACGTGTTATAAATGGAAGCAAACTAAAAAAGAAATTAAAAACAAAAATAACATTTATCTATGAATCAGAAGTGTGGTGTAGAGCTGAAACAAATTGTTTGTTCTGAAGGTTCTATAAATGACATTCCATCAAAGCCAATGGATGAGTGTCTATACTCTTTATCTATCTCGAGATACATATGTACATATCTGTAATAAAGGGGTAGAAAGTGAAGGAACCGTTATGGAAGATGAAAATGAAAATGGTTGCTTTTCCACTCGCGACCCTTTGTCTTCTGATGGTTACTAACTAGCAGTGTTAAGTAGTAATGGCTGGTTTTGGGCATACATGAAAGAAAGGGGACAAACGTCAGGCCCACAACTAAGTACTAGACTGAGCAAGCCACAACTGGGTATGACATTGGGTCAATTGTTGACACTAACCATGAATCTAGCATTTCCACATAGACCAGTACACTTGGCCCTGTTCATTAGAGCCCTTCTTGATGGTGTCTCAATTAAATTGACCAAGGAATAAATTGTAAGTTGTATGCCTAGTTCTAAGGCTCTTTGAACGTGCTTGGCTTTATCTAGATAACAGTCATCTTCATCCTCGTACCTTTATTTAAGTATTCTAATGAAGGGTGTAAAGGCATCAGTTTTGGCTGCTATCTTCTGTCTCTCTATATGTGTCTATTTTTCTTGCTTAGATTTTTGCTGATTGTTCTTTGAGGCTATATCATTGGTTCTTAGAGCTTGAAAACCATGCCTCTTCTGCACATTGGGGTTCTGGCTACTCTTGTCATTCTGGGCTTTGACTACTGTCTCTAGCCTTTGATATAATCACTTTGGATATTTGATGCACCTACCATCTGGTCTACTCAAAATGTGGTTTCTTTTTGGTAATTTGTGGGGTTGTAATATCAATTCCCTCGTAGGGCATGTTTTTTCTAATGTTAAATAGATTGCCCATTGCTCTTAGTCTAGATCATGGCCCTTAGCATGATTTCTGAGATTTTTCTGTGTCTTGAAATTTTTTGGCTCTAGATTATAGTTGTTTCCTATGTTGCCAGCATGACCTATTTTCATTTGAGTTCCCGTGTGCTTGTTGACAATGAAGATATGTTTCCAGGCATTTGTTGACAATTTCGGTTTGGCCATTTATTTGTGGGTGATGATCAGAGTTCATTTTCAGAAGAGTTCTTGTTGTAAATGATTGTAAAGGCTGAGTCCTGATCAGATACAATTGAAGCAAGGATGCCATGAAGGTGGAAAATTTGGTCGAGAAATTTTTGGGAGTGGCATAAATAGTGTAAGGATGGACCAAGGTACATAATTTGGGTGTATTTGGAGAGGTGATCCATCATCTCTAGTATGACTGAGTTACCACCAGATTTTGGCAAGCCTTAAATAAAATCCATTGAGATACCAGTCTAGAGGTGTTGCGGAATGAGTAGTGGCTGGAGCAAGCCTAGCGTTGCCACTATTTCACTTTTGTGTTGTTGACATGTATCACTCTTCAATGAATTTTTTGATATCTTGTTTAATTCCTTGCTAGAAGAAATTGCGACAAACTTGCTCATAGGTTTTGAGAAACCTTGAATGCCCTGTCGAGGGTGATGCATGCAATTTGTGTAGAATATTGTGCCAAAGCCTGGACCCGGGAATCAAGACAATGCAGCCTTTGTATCTTAAGGATTGGCCATTCCAAGTGTAGTTGGGTTTGGATGTAGGGTTGATGGACAATAATTGGATGAACTACTGTGTGTGATTGTCCTAGTACCACCCTTGCTGTATATCATGTATCCATTCGGGAATGGGTACAAGTAATGCACACAACTTTGCATGTTGCTCATATTAGCGAGATAATGTATTGGTGACCACATTCTCCTTGCCTTTTTATATGTGATCTCATAATCATACCCCATTAGTTTGATGACCCATTTTTGCTGCTCTGGGGAGGAGAAACTTTGTTCCAAGAAATACTTGAAGCTATGATGCTTTGTTTTGATTAAAAAATGCTGACCTACCAAGTATGAATGATGCTTGTTGACCGCATGGAGGATAGCCATCATTTTCTTTTCATATGTTGAATGATTCAAATTTTTCCTTGTGAGGGCCTTGTTGGTAAAGGCGATGGGTCGTTTGTTTTGTATGAGGACGACTTTGAGTCCATTGCGACAAGCATCACTTTCAATGACAAATGTCTTTGAGAAAACTGACACTGCCAAAACAAGTGAAATACACAACTTGTTTTAGTATATCAAAAGCTTTTTCGGCGGCTGTGAACCACAAGGAGTCTTTTTTGAGCATGGTCGTCAATGGGGCGGAATTTTTTTGGTATTCCTTGACAAATTTATGGTAGTGCTTAGTGAGGCCAAGAAATCCACAAAGGTCTAAGAGTATCTTTGGTTTAGGCTAATTTTTCATGGCTTCAATCTTCACAGGGTTTACCTGAACTCAGACTGCTAAGACTATGTGGCCTAGGTACTCAACCTTGTGCTGACCAAAAGAACATTTAGACCACTTTGCACATCACTAGTGATTTGAGAGAATTTATAGAGTAGCGTCGAAGTGATGTAGATGGTCTTCCCAAGGTTTTCTATAAATGAGAATATCATCAAAGAAGACCAAGATGAATTTCTGCCTAAAGTGGTGAAAGATTTTATCCATCAAGACTTGGAATGTGGATGGGGCGTTGGTAAGCTCGAAGGGCATGACCAGGAATTCATAGTGGCCATCATGCGTGCAGAAAGCAGTTTTGGGGATATCTTTGTCCTGAATGTGTATCTGGTGACAACCAAACTATAAATCTAAATTGAATAAGAATCTGGCACCATGAAGCTCATCGAGTAGTGCATCGATCATTGGAATAGGAAATTTGTCCTTGATAGCGAGTTTGTTTAGTTCCCAAAAATCGAAATAGAGTTGCCAAGATCCATTTTTTTAATGGACTAGCAGAGTCGAAGAAGAGTAGGGGCTTGTGTTGGGATGAATTACTCCTGCCAGGAGTAGCTCTTGAACCAACTTTTCAATTTCTGCATTTCGAAGATAAGGGTAGTGATATGGTCGAATGATGAGTGGTACACTACCCAGAAGGAGTTGAATGCGATGGTCCTCTAGTTGGTGAGGCGACAAGCCTTTTGGTTCCCCAAATTTTGTTGCATGTTTGACTAGAACATTTTCAAATTAGTAGGTTGGCTGAAATCATGAGATGTGTAGAGCTGAACAAATCCAAGTTGAGCAATGATCCCATATGAGCCTTTCTTGAGGAGCTTCTCCATGCAGTGGGAACTAATGACACTGATGAATCCTAGCAGGAGGCCTTTTAGTTTGTACTACTGGCCATTATTTGAGAATTGCATTCATAGTTTTTGAAAAGTCCCACAAAATAGGTCCAAGAGTGCACAACCATTAAACCCCAAGAACTACATCACATTTGCTCAAAGTCAAAACAAACATGTTTGTTTTGAGGTTGTAGTCCTCCATAGGAGTATGCACATTGCGACATTTTTATTTACAAGGCAATATTACTCCATTGGCAATCATAACTTCAAAACCGGACTAGGGGTGTACGAAATAATTGGCTTGTTTGGTAGCCAAGGATCAATAAAATTATGTGTGCTACCAGAGTCAATTAGAATAACGAGAGGGTGTTTCTTGAAGTACCCCTTTAATCTTATAGTTTGAGGAGTGGTTAACCCTGCCAAGGCATGCATAGAAATTTATGTATGGGACTCTATGGTGTTGGGTTCTTGACTTCTTATTTGTCATCATGGGAATCTTGAACATCCTCCCTCTCCTTGGTAGCTAAAGGTGACTCGACATCTGAAAAATACAACTTATGTTCAATGCATTTGTGGCCTTGAGTGTTTTTTTGTCATAGTTGTAAAATGATCCTTTTTTGTGACAAGCGCACATTTTCGCCTCTGGTAGGCATTTAATGGGGGGCCCTTTTGGAGAGGGGTTCATTACGGGCCGTTATGAGGTAGATGGTTTGAAGATATTTGTTCTTCCCTTTGAATGAAAACGAATGAAGAACTCTTGGAAATTCAATTTAGCTGTTCCCAACACAACATCTACTCTGCCTATGGGAATGGAGAACATAAGGCAATCAAGCAAGTAATCTCCCATGGTGAGTTTAATACTATGACATTTCCATGTACAACTAACTATACCACCTTAGGAATCATGCCTAAAATTCTGGAGTTGTATAAACAAAGTCATTAAAGCGAGCAACCAACTCACCATTGATGAAGTTGTCACTACTTGAATCAATCAATATTGTCATCCTCTGTTTTATAGGAAACCTACTACCTTAAAGGTTTGCAGTGTGCTAATTTTTGAAAGTGCATGGCAAGAAATAGTTGGTTGGTAATCTATCGACTCCTCATCTAGCTTGTCAACAACCTCTAATTCTATTTCTTCATCCTCTTCTTCATTGGTGCCTTCAATGTAGAACAACATTTTTTCAGCACATTAATGCCTTTGACTGTATTTGCTATCATAGTTAAAACATAACCCTCTTGCCATTTTCTCTTCAATTTGTTGAGGAGTCAATCTGGTAGGCTAAGGGAGTGATGGCATTGGAGTGCTTTGATCTCTTTTGCTTTTGAAGGCTTGCCTTCTGTTGGCTAGTGTTCTTTCCTTTACCTTGCGTGCCATTATAATAGAATCAAATATAGTAAGTGGATTAAACATGTCAACCTCATGTTGGATTTGATCCTTGAGTCCAAAAAGAAATAGGTTGTGCAAGTTCTCCATGATCGACTCCACTTGCAAGGATAGATTCATGTTTGCCGCAGTTTTGCTAACTGGCTAAAACAATTCTCCATCACATTGTTTTTGTAGTGCGTTTCCAATTCCTTTGTAAAAATTGACCAATTGAGACTTTTCTTCTTTTGAGCACATAATTATCAATACCAAATGAAATGCTCAAATTCCATATATAAGGATGCTATTGTGACCTTTCCACATGGGATCTGATGTACATCAAAAAAATTCTCTTTTTGGTTGATCCAGGGGACGGGATCCTTCCCATCAAACTTATGCATTTCCACTTTGGGCAGCATGTTTTGAGGCCTTGAATTGGAACCAACCGAGGGGCTGAGGCTATACTATATTTGGATTTGGATTGGCGTAGCTAGAAAATCCACCATGGTTTGACTGTGCATTGGGGAATTGTGTTTGGTTTTGTGGAGTCTGTTGCAAGGCCATAAGTTGATCGGGTCATTACCCAAGTTGCTCCAATTGTTGAATGATTTTATCTTGATCCCCTTTATTGGAAATTTTAGATTGTATGATTTGAACATTATAATCAATTTGGCTTTCTTTGTGATCAATTAAAGAAACCCTGATACCTATATTTGACTGTCTCTTTTTTGTCAAGGGTTTTGCCCGGAGTGATGTAACGCTTGCCTTGGCTTCTAGTGTGCAGCCATGTCATGTAAAGAATATAGGTTTCAAGGTTCACTAGGGGTCCAAAAGAAAGTTAATAAGGGATTATATTGTTGCAATCGTCTCATCGAGATGAATCCAACGACTGCTATATTGTGCAAGAGTAAAAAATTAAAAAAAATCTTGAAACCAGGGTTTACAGAGTCTTACATCGTTGCGATTGTCTCACCGAGATGAATACTATGGCTAATATATTGCACAAGGATGCGGAAAACTTCCAATTTTTTTTATAAAAAACCACAAATTTGCTCGATGCAGATGAAAACCGTAAATTTTTTCTAGATCAAAAGTTAGGTTTTTATGATTTGTCAACATAACAAATGCACTACATAACCTTGCCCAAGTCGAAGCTTTGATACCACTTGTAATGGCATTACTTAGATAAAGCAAAGTCACAACAATGGATGGAAATATAAATATCAAGCACATAGCAACAACAATGCATCAAAATAACAAGAGTAGAATATAATAGATCAACACATGATTGATAGTAGAGAAAAATATTTAAAATATATGACTAAGCCACTTCAAGGGGGCAAACTCCACAACCATGCAGTTTGAAGAAAATTCGTAATCTGATCCTCTAATACTAACCACTATCTCCTATATGTATCCTACTTAGGCTCTTAATACTTCATAGGTCAACACTACCACCAATATGAAGATATAAAAATTATCATATGACTAAGTAAAAGGTTATGCTAGCCATAAGTCGGCCACACATATCTCAATACACGCTAGTGGTTAAGGACATGGACGACGTGCAAATTGTTGTGACCTCAAAGGTGTTACCTATGACTTGATGTTAGGCGAAAACTTTGATCATGAAATTTGAATCAATCATAGGAAAAATATATCAAGAATATTTCATAGCCTCTCAAGGACAACAAAATCAACAATAGAAATCTCACCAAGCTAATAGTTTTCCCAACATAGCATATATAGAAGAATTCCTTTTCCAACTATTAGGAATACCAAGCAAACCCATACAAGCAATGGAGCAAGTGGATTAATAACAAACATCAAAGTAGGTTATAACCAAAATCTCATCAACTCACAATATGTCAATGAAATGAAAGTCAACTATAGGTGCAAGCCCACCCATAAGAACTCCTTCCAAAAATCCAAAAAACTAGAAGCCTTTGAACAAGCTTGAAGGCAAGATTAAATCATGAAAGAATTCGAGCATCCTTCAAAATCTAGTAAACAATATTTCAAAATGACATCCAATGTTATTACTACTCATTGTTAAGCACGAGATATACTAAGAGGGGGGGGGGTGAATCAGTATATCATATATCTTATAAACTTTTACTTAATCAAACTCCACTTAACCATACATTCAAGATATACAATAAAACTGAAACAATAACATGCACCACACAAGACAGAGAGACACCAGATTTTTACATGAAAACCCAATGTGGGAAAAACCACGGAGAACAATCTCAAGTATATGAATGAGCACCAACTCAAATTACAAAGTTCGCAAGCACCAATTGTAGGAGCACCAACCCCTTTGTCGAGCACCAACACAACTATTTGTGAGCACCAACCTACAAGAGCACCAACCCTTCTTATGTAAAACACAACTATCTCTCAATATTGCTTTCTCAACAAATGATAGAACTCTACTATATCTCTTTCTATTCTCTTTTCTTCTCTAATATAAAACAATTACAAACCATGCACACTCTTGCATATTACAAATGGCTTCCCAAGCCTTTTTTTATAGCTTTTCAAATGACCTTTGGCATTCACCCTTTGTGACTCTTCATTCCACATGGAAAATGGCGCCAAACTTCCTGACCTTTTTAATCCTTTCATTTGAAAAGTCACATGGTGACCTTTCATGAGCAAATGCATCCTTTCCCTTTTTGTCTTTATTTGGTGACTCTTCGAATTCCTCAAGGTGACTCTTCATGGAAAAATGCACCCTTCTCTCATTTGTCTTCACTTGGTGACTCTTTGAATTCTTCAAGGTGACCTTTCATGGGAAAATGCATCCTTTCCCTCTTTTGTTTTTATCTCGTGACTCTTTTGTTAGAAGAAGTTGTCATTCCGGATGGGAAGAGCACCCCACATTGAGGGACAATTTGATGAGAGATTAGTTGAATACATGACATATCCAGTTCCTTTTAGGGATCAAATGGATTTTTCAGCGTTCACTTCATGGAAGCATGGCCAAAAGCACAACGGCAGCCAATGAGGACTTCACCATGCATTGGGAAAGCTCTCACTTTCAAATTTTGATGGTTCCCCTAAAAGTTCAATTAAGGCTTGGATTTAAAAGGTGGTCACATACTTTTCCCTTAGGCCTATGATGGAAAAAGAGACCATTCAGTTTGCTACTTTGCACTTGGAAGGGGCTGCCCATGAATGGTAGTATCATGGATTGGTCACTCAAGGGCACCAACTCATTTTATCACATGAAGAATTCAGTAGGAGGATTATTGAAAGATTTGATAGGGCTAATCTAGAGCTACATTTTAGAGAGTTGGCACAATTAAAACAGAAGGATACTGTAGAGGAGTATGTGACTAAATTTCAGAGGCTTTTAGTCATGGTAATAGATGTTTTAGAAAGAAGATTGGTGGTTATTTTCATGGAGGGCTCGGCTGATTCTATCAAGGGTTTGGTGAAGGCTTTTGACCCTTCTCTCCAAGGATCCATTTAAAAGGCCCTTGATCTTAAGTCCTCAGCACCACAAGGTAAAATTCTGCGATTTAATTCACAAAAAACTAACTCTTTCAAGCCTTTTGGACAGCAAAAAGACAATAAGTGGGGGACAGCCAAGGGGCAGCACTTTTGGACCACCAAGGTCAGCTCAATTGAGGCAATTTGATAGGCCAAACCAACATGGTTTGGGGCAGTTTGGTAGGCCAAACCAGCAAGGTTTGGGGCAGCAAAGAGAATTGCTAAGAGGGAATTATGAGACAAGAAACGAATTAAGAAGGAAGAAGTTGTGCTTTGATTGTAAAGACCCTTAGACACGGGGTCACCATTGCCATGGGAAGGGTCAAGTGCACTACATTGAAGTGCATTCAGATGAAGAAGATGAGGGTGAAGAAGAGTGGGCAGCCACCAATGAAGAAGAGCACTTGGAGATGCTTGGAGGAGAGGACTTGGATGGCACCTTTGCTTCCTTATCGGGGACTCCCAGATACTATCCCTTTCATGTGAAAGGTAGTTTGAAAGGTAATGATGTCACCATTCTCATTAATAATGGAGCTACTCATAATTTCATTGATAAGAAATTGGTTGCTTTGTGTGGGTTGCAATCTTCTGAGTTTAATGGTTTTCGGGTGACTATGGCGGATGGCTTCACCACCCCTTGTACCACTAAAGTCCCCAAGTTGAGCATCATGATGGAAACACACCTCATTGAGAATGATTTCTATGTGGTTGGTATTGGGGAAACCAATTTAGTGCTTGGTATACAATGGTTGCACTCTCTTGGAGAGTACACACAAAAGTACCAAACCATGGAACTCAAGTTTGATGTGAATTGGAATGAAGTGATTCTAAATGGTTTGCATGATAAAGCACCCAAGGGGGGCAACTTCCAAAAGGATGGAGAGCATGATTCATGAAGGAATTCCAATAGGGGCAGCAAGGCAATATGCTTTTCCTGAGTTGGAACAACCAACTTTTATGAATGAAACTGGTCACATACATGGCTTGTTGAGTGGAGCAAAGATGGAAGAGAGTTACCCTTACAAAGAAATCAATAAATGGGTCATAGGGCAGCCTTCAAGGTATGTAAAAAACTATCAAATTTGTTTTTACATGAGCTTGTTTCTAAGGTATGAGGGCAGATCCGAAATTTGCATTAAAGACCAATCTAAAGGGTGTAAACAAAAATCAGATTTGGCTGTGAAGTTTCAGAATCGTTTGGGCTATAAGAATGGTGAGTTTGGAGGGTCAAATCAGCTGACTACTAAGGTCAAAATTTTACATTTTTTGAGTGCATTACAGCCCCTAACCCATTGTGAAAATGTCATTACAAAGTCTGAATTTTGGTACTCAAAAAATTCTGAGTTGTTAGAAAAAATGTTGATTTTTTGTGCATGTTACAGCCCACGGTGAGTTCCGAAAAATTATATGCAAGGTCTGAATTTTATTACTCAGAAATTTTTGAGTTGACGAAGCCAGTTCAGCCACCTATTGAGGGTAAAAAGGTTGAAAAGGGGGGTAAACTACAGCCCTAACAAGAAGGTGAAATCTACCATGGCATGTAAGAGTGATCGAGGGTTTGTTGAAAGGAGACCCTGCTAGTTTGCACACCAAGAATGAAGGACAAAGGGACTTTTCCATGTGGGGCAGCAAGGTATCATTTTTCAAATGTTTTTATTTTGGTAAATCTAGTTCCGTTAGTTTTGCTTTTGTGGACATCCTCCAAGTTCATGGATAACAATGAGTTCAATTTGGGCTACAAGAGGGCAATCTCCTTGATGAAGGGACTTTGGACTTTGGTGACAATTTGGGAGCTTCCAGCCCTTAGGGGACATGTTTGGGAAAGCTTGAAGCATGTTTGGGAGATTTGGGGGCATGGTCATGAACATTGTATGGTATGGCATGAGAAAAGGCAGCTGTAACATCTATTCTTGTCATATTTATTGTGACAAATTCAGCTCTCCTATGGTAAGACATGACTCCAATATTGTTTCCCTTAGAGTTGCATACATGTTTGGCACACCAAGGGGCAAGAGGAAAGTGAGAAAGAGAATTTTCAAGAACAATTGCAAGGCTGAAAGTTGCAATTGCAGCCCTCTAATCATCATACATAGATTTCTTTGCAAAACACCCCATTCCAAAATTGGAGGATCTAGGGGCATGAGGACCAAGGATTGGAGAATCATCTTATGGGGAGGATTTCCAGCCCATAGAAGAGACCAAGAAACACAATGGGGAGTTTTAATTTTGACTAATGTGTTTGCTTCTTGTGTAGCTGATGACATAAGGGCAAACAAGGCCCAATTATTTGAAGATCACATGGCTGTAATGCATTTTTCCAGCCACTTTGGTAACACCAATTTTGAAATATTCATTGCTTTCATCATTTATTGGCAGTTTTGAGGCACATGGGCTCTATGGCAAGAGGAAAGAGGATATGGTATTGCTGTTTTTGCAAATTCAGTTTGCATGAACAACAAATAATCCACATGAACAACAGTAGAAGGTTTCACCAAGAGGGTTCTTTCCCATGGGATGGACCAAGGTTCAAATTTGGCACAAAATCTATGGTGGGAACAACCCTATGGGTGCTTCAATTACTTGAGGACAAGAAATTTTGGGTAGGGAGGATTGTCATGTCCTTCTTTTGATAGGGACATCATTGAAGACCCTTAGCTTTAATCATTCCTTCTGGGGCTAAGGGACAAGTAAGAAGGGAAAAATAATTAAGTGATTCTGATTGAATATATGTAAAAGGTACTTTATGTTTTAAGAATCACTTAAGTTGGGGCCTTTTAAGGGTCATGAGCATGTTAAAAAGACAATCTTCCTTATGAGCTGAATTTGTATTTCCTTCCTAATTGGGCATGCCCCTTGGGGAAAGTGGTATAAAAAGAAAGGAGGATTTCAATTGAAGGCATGATATGTTGATACTCAAAATTATTGGTCATTAAGCATGAAACGCTTGAGCCATTGCCTTGAAGACAAAAACCTTCAAGCAAGGAAGGAGTGGGATGCCAATCCTCATTTCTCAATTAGGGTAACTTCACCTTGAGGTTGTACTTGCACATAATATTCAGAAAATACAAAAATATTGCATTTGGAGTGGGGCGACTAGGGTTTGGAGCCTTGAAAGCTGATTGAAGCGGACAAAAACCCTTCATTGGAGGGTTGCATGGATTGTGTTGCTGGAATTGATTATTTCCAGCTAGGGCGAATTGATTGGAGAGCTGGTTTGTAGGGTTTTGAGGTTTATTTCGGGTCAACATATTTTGATTTTATTTCAATATTTCTGCAGTGTGGCGACTTGTTTTGTGAGGCATTTTGGTATATTTTGAGGGCCATATTGCCCTAAAAATATTCAGTAAATATTATATATATATTCGAGCTTTGGCAAATTGATTTGAAGGGCTTGTGGCTCCAAATACATTTAGATTTTTCATGATAAATTCTGCTTATTAATTCAATAATTTTTATGCAAATATACGAGGGTTTCACTTGAATAATTCAGCTGCAAATTGTTATTAGAATTCCAGTTTGGAGGCATCTAGGGTTTGATGGTGATTTCATGCTTTTGGAGGGATAAATTGCTTGTTTGGATCAGCCAATTGTTGCTTAGGGTTTAGCATAATTTTGTGCTATTTTATGGAAGTATTTGGCATCTAGGATTTGTTGGGAATAAAAATCATATTTGACTATTTACCTAGGGTTTTGTAGAAAATTCAAATTTTAGAGGATATCCCTAATTTGGGGACATTACATTCTTTTACGACAACCATTGACTCAATGTATGATAGCAATTGCCGCTTTTTGAAGCCATTGTATAAGATTCATTCACAACAACATTTGCTACAAGCATGAAGATGACCCAAACCCACAAGATCTCACGGTTTCCAATCCAAAAGGCGAATTCAGAATTCCAACAATTGAAAGAAACACTAATGTGCGATTACCTAAATTTATCAACATGCATTTTGACTTACATTTTACCATCGTAGATTCAGGTGATGATGAACCAAATGAACTTCAAAATAAGTGCAATAGCTCCAAGTTACCAAAATCCATCACCAATTGATGGTAGGTATTTACCCATTATAGACGACGAAAGTGAAAAAGATTCACCTTGCAATGCTAATGAAGAAACTTAAAATGATGTCATATCCCAATACGATGAAATTGGAGTTGCATTTTTTTCAAGATCCACCCTTACATTCTCCTCAATCATATTGGCACTCCAATAAGGATACACCAAATGAGAAGCCCCAACAAGAACATATGCAAATCTATGTTGCGCCATCTGATCATCCTACGACGACAATTATGTCATGTCTCATGCTCATGCTTGACACTTAGATGTGATCCATAATCAAAAGCAATTAGCGCCAATGCACCCCTTCAACGTGATCCATAATAAAAAACAATTAGCGCCAATGCACCCTTTCAACTATGAGCCATACATGGTCCAAGTCTCTTATGAAAACAATAGTCTCGACTTCGACATTAGTGAAGATGAATGCAAAAACTTACTTGGTAACTCACCTTCAAATCCTCCCTTAGAAGACCCAAGATGGATTATTCAACAAATTACAAATTACACCAACCTCACCCCTCAAAGGACACTTTTTGAAATCTGTATTAAATTAACTGCAAAATTGTCGTCTTTAGACAGGGCAATGATGTCGATCACAATTCACAAAGCTGCAAGTAGCCGAAGATGCCAAGCAAAAATTACACAATTATTGAAATATCCCTTTTTAGGGCTGCACACTGAAATAAGGATTTCGCCACAAACCCTAGCAATTATTTTATTTTCTGATTTCTATGAAAACCCTAGCTATTGTAACAAAATTTATAATATTATAAAGAGGCCAAAATCACCAAAAAATATCATTTATTAATTCTGAAAATTATGAAAAAAATACACAATAATTCCAGCCACAATAGGATCCACAAAATCGAATTTTCCAATTTAATATTGCTGGAAAGTGATTACAAAAATATTCAGAAATACCCAGTTGCTGCCCAGCTGCAAATAGGCTGAACAAGCCCTTCCAAATCCTTTGCTCCACCCTAGGGTGGGGTCGTTGACCTCTCCTAGGCATTCGCTCAACCTCCAAGTGTGTTTGCTAAAGAATGATGGCTTTTCTTTGGCGTGGAGACCCCCAAACCAGCTCGTTCACCCGTAGGAAGAAGAAATGCTGTTGAAAACACCCTTTTGCTACCAATGTTGCTCAATACAACCTCTTTGTGAAGTTGCCCTAGGTCTGAAATCAAAGGTTTCCGTCCTTGTTCCAAACAACCTTGAAGGGATTTCGTCCTTATTCCAAACAACCTTGAAGGGATTCCGTCCTCAAGGCAAAGTCTAGCTTTTCGTGTTTAAGACTTGAAGAAATCAACTATTAAATTTCTCATGAACCTTTCCACAAGATCCCTCCCTTTACTTTGATAGCTTCCCCAAAGGGGTGCATCCAAAAGGGAGGGAAACACTTCAAATATTAAAAGGGCCTTTTTTTTATAAGCTTTCACTTAATCACTTAAGTGCTCATGAACCTCAGGTGTCCCCTTTTTAAGAGAAAATTAGAATCATAAAGTACCTTTTTGATGAAAAGCATTTAAAACACAGCGTTCTCCTTTCTCTCACTTCGTCCCTTAGCGTTTTGGAAAACAAACCAAGCTAAGTGTCTTCAAACAAATCATGTTTAAAAAAAGGGGGACATGACAGTCCTCCCCTCCCAAAATTGGTTGTCCTCAAGCAATTGCAAGATTGGATGTTGAAGGATGGCTGCCCTTTCCCAAGTAGCATTTTCGAAAGACAAGTCTTTCCCATGTACCAAGTATTTGGTGATGACTCGGTTTCTAAGCCTTCTTTCTCTAGTCTCAATAATAGAATACGGAATCAAAATCAACTTACTCTCCTCATCAAGGGGTGGCAGATCAATGGATAGAGTGATGTGCTGCCCAAGTGCCCTTTTGAGGCAAGACACATGAAAAACACAATGGATCTTGCTATTTTCCGATAGCTCCAACTCATAATCCACTTCCCTTACCTTTCTTAGGATCTTGTAAGGACCATAGAATCGTGGTTTCAATTTTTCCACCCCACTTTGCT
This sequence comes from Torreya grandis, assembly GCA_037957365.1. NCBI lineage: Eukaryota > Viridiplantae > Streptophyta > Pinopsida > Cupressales > Taxaceae > Torreya > Torreya grandis. Next base: position 408,464 of record JARHVA010003596.1, on the reverse strand, counting down.
TGATAGATGTTTGCCTATAAGGCTGCAACCTTAAAAAAAAACATGTCACTTACCTCGAATCGCCTTTTTGTTTGGTGCTGATCCGCATATGCTCCTGCTGGTTTTGAGCTTGTTGTAGGTTCTTGAGTTCTAAAATCTCCATGCTTTTCTGTACTAGATCAGCAACCCCAGGAACTCTATCGTCACTCCAAATCAGGTCTAGGAAGGAGAAAGCTTCATATCCATATAAGGCCTTGAAGGGAGACATACCTATTCACATATGGTATGTTGTGTTGTGGCAAATCTCTGCTATATACAGCCACTTATTCCACACCTTTTGTTGCCCTAAAATATAATTCTGTAGGTATCCTTCCACCCACTTGTTCAAAATTTCAGTTTGCCCATCCGTTTGGGGAGGGTAGCTAGTTTTTGGAGACAACTCAGTGCCCACCAAACAGAAGAGCTCTCGTCAAAAGAGGCTCATGACCCTGCTTCCCTGTCACTTACAGTATTTCTTGGCAAACCATGAAGTTTGAACACTTATTTGAAAAAAAGATCAGCCGCCATAGGAACATTGTAACGGGCTGGAAGAGTAAAGAAATGAACATATTTGGTGAGTCTATCCACCACAACAAATATAGAATTCTTACTTTGTGCCATGGGCAGCCCTGTGATGGAGTCCATAGAGATGCTCTCCCTTTTTTGGTGGGGAATAGGGAGAGGTTGTAAAAGACTAGTTGGGAATGTGTGCTCTCCCTTGTGTAGGCAAACAAGGCATTCCCGAATGTATTGAAGTACCTCTCCCTCTAGGCCATTCCAAAAGAATCTTTCTCATACCTCTTTGTAAGTCTTGAAATACCCTAGATGTCCCGCCATTGGGGAGTCATGAAGAACTCTTATTATTTGTGCCTTTAGCTTGGATTTAGGTGTCAAAAGAATTATGTTTTTGTACAAAATCAGTCCATCCACAACCATATATCTCTCATCATCCATCTTTCCCTCCATGACAGTCGTGGCAAAGGCATCTTTAGCATACTGAGCAGTTATGATAGCCTTACAATCCGCTGTAATCTCACTCATGGCACACAAAATAGGCTTCTGGGACAATGCATCAGCCACCACACTATTTTTTTCCTTTACACACTCAATGTCAAAATCATAAGATTGCAACTTGCTTACCCATTTTTGTTGCCTATCACTCAAATTAGTTTGTGTAAGGAAGTATTTCAGACTATTGTGGTCAGTTTTCACCATAAACATTCCGCAAATCAAGTATTGACGGAATTTGGCCAATGCATGCATGATGACCAACATTTCTTTGTCATAAATTGAGAATTTTCACTCAATTTCTTTGAGCTTCCTGCTTTCAAATGCAATTGGGTGCCACTTTTGCATTAGGACAGCCCCTATGCCTTCCTTCGAAGCATCACATTCTAATATAAATAGAATAGTGAAATCTAGAACAACAAGCACTGGGCACGAGCTCATGATTTCCTTAAGTTTTTCAAATGTTCCCAAGGCTGTTTTGGACCAGCTGAAGGCACCTTTCTTTATCAAATCCGTGAGGGAGGCAGCAAGTTGAAGAAATCCCTTTACAAACCTCCGGTAGTAGCTACACAACCCGAGAAATCCTCTCAACTATTTCAGATTAGTACGGGGTGGCCAATCCAAAATAGCTTGTATTTTCTGTTGGTCCACATGGACACCTGGGGTGTTGATCACATGTCCCAAATATAAAATTTCAGAAGTGGCAAACTCACATTTTGATTTTTTTGCAGAGGGTGTTTGCTGTTCCAGCACTCCCAAAACTATATCCAAGTGCTGCAAATGCTCTTCCCATGTTTTGCTATACACTAGAATGTCATCAAAAAAGACCAAGACAAACTTCCTCAAGTATTGTCCAAAGATGTGATCATGCAAGATTGTAATGTGGCGGGAGCATTGGTTTATCCGAAAGGCATAACTAAAAATTCATATTGTCCATAATGACATCTAAAAACGGTCTTTTGCACATCTTCCTCTCTAACTCGGATTTGATGGTACCCCGGTTTCAAATCAATTTTGGAGAAATATACCGATCCATGGAGCTCATCAATAAACTTATCAATTCTAGGTATGGAGTACCTATTCTTGATTGTCTTCTTATTCAACAACCAGTAGTCATTGTACATTCTCATGGTTCCATCTTTCTTCTTCACAAGCACAATCGAAGATGCAAAGGGGTTGGAACTAGGCGTATGTGTACCATATCTAGGAGCTCATGTATGGCTTTCTCTATTTCTTATTTGTAAATCCTTGGGTGATGATAGGGTGTAGTGATTATCGCTTTGGTACCTTGTTCCAACTCAATTATGTGTTTAGACCCTCATCCGGGGTAGCCCATGAGGAATGTCACCAAAATCTTTGGCATGATCATCAAGAAGGAATTGAACATCCTTATGAAGAGGTTGCTGTCCTGGATCAGAATTCATGTCTTTCACAAAATATTTGGCTGCCCACATAACCTGCCCTTTGCTGAAAGCTCTTTCCATCCTTTTGGAGGTCACCACCATAGGTGCTCCATTGCTCAACCCATGAATGACTACTTCTTTACCTGCTGTTTTGAATTTCAACTTCAGAGGTTGAAGATTTTGAGTGTATTCTCCAAGGGAGTGATTGGACACCCAACATCACATCGCTTTCCCCAATGTCAATCACATGAAAGTCTCCTTGCACTTCATGCTTCCCCAAAGTGAGTTTCAATTCCAGAACCTTGTGATGGCAAGGGGGAGAGAATTCATCCCTCAAAGTTACATTGAACCCCTCAAAAGATGTAGTTTGCAGCCCACACCTTGAAGCCAACTTCTTATCAACAAAGTTATGCGTAGCCCCACCATCAATGATTATGGTGACTTTCTTATCTTGCAAGACTCCTCTTACCCTAAAGGACTGGTAATTGGGAATTCTGGTAAGGGTGGCCAAAGTGCCCACTACCTTGCTCTCTCCTTTGGCTATGGCCTGCTCCTTTCCACAAGGGGCTGCCTCTATCACCTTTGCTCCTCTTCTACGTTGGTCTGCTTCTATTGGCTTTTCTATGCTGCTGTCATTTGTTTGCAGCTTCTTTGATTGCCTTTTCTCTTGCTAGAAACTCCCCCTTTTATGCCCAAGAATGTCTGATTTTCAAGACTTAGAGCTTGTAGTTTTAGGTTGTTTTGAAATTCTTTCTTCCCGCTGCCCCACAATTTGTGAAGCGCTGGTTTTTTGCCTTTCAAGGGGCAGATCTTGAACTATAGGTGCTGCATGCTCAAGGTCTATGGCCCTTTTGATGGCCTTTTGGAGGGGAGGGTCAAAAGCTTTGACCAACCCTTTAAGGAGTTTAGCTAACCCTTCAATGAACAAAACCGTGAGTCTATTTTCTGAAAAGTCCATTACCAAAGCTGATATCCCCTAAAATTCTGCAACATACTCCCCCCATGGAGTATCTTTGTTGTAGGTGTGCCAAGTCTCTGATGTGCAACTTCGAATTTTCCCTATCAAATCTATTAATGACCTTTATGCTGAATTCCTCATATGTCTTGATGAGGTTGTGCTCTAGGGTTATTAACCCTTGGTGCCACCAATTATGGGTAGCCCCTTCCAAGTGTAGTATGATCAACTTCAAGGCTTCATCTTCTCTCATACAATGCAATGAAAAGTAGGTACCCACCTTACTAATCCAAGCCTTGGCTGAATTATTCGGGGAACCATCAAATGTTTGTAGGGCAACCTTCCCCACCTCATCATGCAATTCTATGTGGCTGTCCCGTCCCCTGTCAGAGCCTCCTCTACCTTTTTTCCAAGTTACGAAACCATTGAAACTCATATCTTTTCTGATTGGGGGGGTATGTCATGTATTCCCCATATTTTGTCATCAAATTTGATTTATAGGGGGGCTGTTCCTTCCTTCACAACGAAGTTTCCTCCTTTTGAAGGACCCTAGGTCCAATAGATCTTGGCGTAGGTCCTACACTTATGCCCAAGGTGCTGTCCATCACAACCTATGCTTAATCTCCCTTCATATGCTTCACTGTTTGAAGGAATTTATTCATCATTTCATCTGCTCTTGTGCTCGAGTCAACCTCTCAAATCTAGTTCTATCCATGTCATTGTTTGACATGAAACCCTTGTTGTTCCATAACTAGCCAAGAAATGGCTTTGGTACCACTAAAATATCCCTTTTTAGGGCTGCACATTGAAATAAAGATTTTTCCACAAACCCTAGCAATTATTTTATTTTTTGATTTCTATAAAAACTCTAGCTACTGTAACAAAATTTAGAATGCTGTAAAGAGGCCAAAATCACCACAAAATATTATTTATTAATTCTGAAAATTATGGGAAAAATACACAATCATTCCAGGGACAATAGGATTCACAAAACTGAAGTTTCCAATGTAATATTGCTGGGAAATGATTACAAAAATATTAAAAAATATCCAGCTGTTGCCCAGCTGCAAATAAGGCTGAACAAGCCTTTCCAAACCCTTCGCTCCACCTTAGGGAGGGGTCATTGACCTCTCTTAGGCAATTGCTCAACCTCCAAGTGTGTTTGCTGAAGTATGATGGTTTTCCTTTGACGCGAAGACCCCCAAACCAGCTCACTCACATGTAGGAAGAATAAATGGTGTTGAAAACGCCCTTTTGCTGCCAATGTTGCTCAATACAACCTCTTTGTGAAGTTGCCCTAGGTATGAAATCAGGGGTTTCCATCCTTGTTCCAAACAACCTTGAAGTTATTTCGTCCTCAAGGCAAAATCCAGCTTTTTGTGCTTAAAACTTAAAGAAATCAATTATTAAATTTTTCATGAACACCTTTCCACAAAATCCCTCCCTTTACCTTTATAGCCTTTCTTCAAAGGGGTGCATCAAAAAGGGAGGGAAACAAATCAAATATTAAAAGGACTTTTTCTTATAAGCTTTCACTTAATCACTTAAGTGCCCATGACCTTCAAATATCCCCTTCTTAAGTGAAAATTAGAATCATAAAGTACCTTTTTGATGAGAAGCATTTAAAACCCAACGTTCCCCTTTCTCTCACTTCCTTAGCTTTTTGGGAAACAAACCAAGCTAAGGGTCTTCAAACGAATCATGTTAAAAAAAGGGGGGACATGACAATTACAATGTCATTAGCCATGCCGAAGGCGATGAGCTTAAATAAGTCATTTCCAATGATTGGTCAGGTCGATGATGTTAATTTAAAACCTTAAAATTGAGCAAAATTTTGACTTACCTCCAAAGTAGAAAGCATTCTTAGGTTAAACATTGTTTTACAAGAATAAATCAAAGATTTGCAAGTAAAGACTAAATATTTGTTTCAAAAGAATAAATCTAATAAAAAAAAGGTTAAAGATAGCTTTTGAACTATTTTGTTCAATGCTTGTACTGCCTTGAGATTTTAGACCTGAGCTAGAAAACCTTCCTTGATCCAAGAAGATTTGGGGCTTTGATCTTCTTTAAATACAATGGCGATACTCTCACTACATGCCATCTACACACAATGTTGTAGATCTTCCGTAAGACACATGGTCAAACCACAAAGGCCTAACTCCTCTTATTCTATACTGCACAAACATAACAGTGTCAGCCCTGTTCTGTGCACTTGTTTTTGTAGAGTATCAACAAAATGACAAAACAAAGCATACAAGTTTTCACAAGGCGAATATTTCCATTTATTCCAATGACTCAACCATCTCTTTGAATTCCACATTTCTTTTATTAATGTATTCTATTCATTCTTTGCGTAGACAAGCATGGGTATTAGATAGATGTAGTAGTTGGACATCTTCCATTATACATCCAACCTCTCGAGTCATTGTGCAAAACTTTGCATAATACAATCTTGCAATTAGAGTTATAGCATGGTATTCCATTCTCGTATTCCATCTGTATAAGAACTTTGAGTATCATTATTCTAGCACTCTATTAATCACATTCGCTTCAGTCCATAACACATTTGAATCTGTTTTCCCCATGTCACCCTAGGCTATGGATCAATGGTATGAAAGCACATTTTCCCTCATTACACTTTAGTTGCATTGGAATTTCTCATCTAAATCCTTCTCCACATTTTGTATGCCGACTCAAATGAGGGCTGCCTATAGGGTTCTTTGTCTCAAAACTCATGACCTTTTGTGTTACCTTTCTTCATGATCTCATTGGATGGTAGACAAAAGGGTTTTACAGAGAAAATTTTATAGATGTTTCAAAAGAAAATAGAGAATGCTTTGCAAAGGTAGAGTTGGAGCAAAAGTATGCATGGTAAAAAGATGGAATCATTGATCACCTCGCTAAACTTATATAGTGTTTTAAATCCAATTCAGATGCATCCTTTATCAAAACAGACCGTTTGGTGGTCAAATGTTGTATAAGGCACAAGTTAATCTGGATATTCCCCACCATCCTGCTATCATGTTTGCCCTCTTGGTTGTCCCTCCAAGAAATTAGGCATTAAAGGTCAATGTGTTGTTCTACTAGCTGCCCTGGAGTTGTTGGCTGGGATATTAATGTTACTGTTAAGTAATTTGGCCTGTCAAAGCCAAATTACTACCCCTACTATTCGAAACTTTACCTAGAACGGTCAAGTCTCCTATATAGCTGGTCAAATTGGTGAATTATAGTTTAAAGGCATGAACAAAGGGATATGTAGGCAGTCAAAGTATCAAATACAGTCATGATGAAGACCTACAACAATGTTACACAACCCATTTATTGGGTTAAAGACAACTACAACCATTATGCCTATAGAAGATGTATCCTATAACAGTCTCCTATTAACATTCATTGAATGAGAGAACTATGTTAAAGCGAGGGATTGATTGATGGCTAAAGACACTTCATAGATATACATGATGCATGATGGATTGTGGATAATGCTCACAGGGACTTCTTCGAATAGGCCATCCATCTAAGTGCCACCTTCAACTCACAAAGGTACCTACAGTCGAGTTTGATTATCAATAAAACATTTGCTTCAATCTAGGTTTTGAAGGCCACGGTGACAAGGCAACTAATACATCAAGCATTAAGGGATATATATCAAAAGGTCAGTTTCAAGTAAATCTACTGGGTTATATAGCTACAACCATCCTTAAAGTTAACCTACATGCCTGTAGGTTCACTTTCAATGAAAGCACGGGATCAGCAGCATACAGGGTTATTATCTCGGACTTTTTCCCAAGTGGATTCTTTCCCAAGTGTTTTGTCTCCCAAGTGTTGTCTTTTTCATAATTCTTTTGGGCTAAGTGTGGGGACAATATCCATGGACTTTTTGTCTGAGGGAAAAATTCCGAGCAAAAAGAATTTTAAAAGGACTTTCCAAATAGTCCGAAAGAATTAAGGGTTCATTTGTCTTTTCTAAAGGACAGACAGTTTGGTCAAGAGAAAAGGGACACTTACAAGAAACCCGAAGGGTACCTACCCTTCGGGAAGGATCATTGCAAAAATCCCGAAGGGTATGTGCCCTTCGGGAAAACTCAAAACTGAAATTCGAAGGGACAGTTTCAAGCGAAGGGGACCTTTTACAAAATTCCGAAGGGTAGGTACCCTTTGGGAATGTTCAAAGGACAAGTCTGGAGGGTCACTTCGAAAGTTCAAAGGACACTTCTATTTTTATCGAAAGGCAAAAGAGTAGTTCAAAATTCCGAGGGGCAATTCCAAAAAACCCAAAGGGTACCTACCCTTCGAAAAAGTACATTTTCAAAAAATCTGAATGGTATGTACCCTTCGGAAAGGTCATTGGCAAGAATCTCGAAGGGTATCTGCCCTTCGAGAAGGTACACTTCAAGGGAAAAGGACATTACAAAATCCTCGAAGGGTATGTGCCCTTCAATAAAGTTCATTTACAATTTTTCCGAAGGGTATGTGCCCTATGTAGAAAGGCAAGCTGGAGAAGACAATTCTTTCGGACTTTTTGTCCGAAGGAAGAAGGAAAAGACACATGGCTACGGACAAAAAGTCCGAAGGAATTCCTTCGGAAAAGGTAAGACAAGTTCAAAAGGGAAAGTCTTAGACAATTCCCGTGGACTTTTTGTCCGCGGGAAAGTGGAAAAACAAAAAGCGCGAAAGAAATATTTCCTTTGGACTTCTGTCCAGGCAAACAATTGGGACAAAGACAAAGACCCGAGAAAAAGTCCAAAGGAAATTAACAATTTTCCTGTAGGAGAATAACCAGGAGAAAGTCTAAAACAATTCCCGCGAACAGAAATTGACTGTGCAAAAATGCCCAAGTAAATACCTGACTTCATATTGAAATACACTGGAAAGGAAATACACAGGGAAAATAACCGAGGAAAACTCCAAAGGGTAAGATAATTCCCGCGGACAAATTGTTCGCGGGAAAACAATGAAGGAAATGTAATTCCTGCGGGAAGATCATCAAAGGAAAGACAGTCCGAATAATAAAGCCTGAAAAGAAAGGATGATCCAAGGGAAAATTGACACGGAAAGTTATGGACAATTTGTTCGAGTAAATCAAGGAGCAAATAGGGCCAAAAAGCCATAAATAGATAAGGCCGAGGGAAATGCATGCACAGAAACAAGGGAACCGAGAGCAGAATGCCAGGGAATAGCAAACAATTCACTCTAAATATATTTCCCACTTATCAAGATCCTTGTCCATGCAGGCAAGAGGCTATTTATAGTGGACTGGTCAAAGCTTTTGTTGACTGTTTGACCGAAATCATGCTTCTCTTTGGTTTTTATGCAATCCAAAGCTTTCAACATTTTAGGCAGTTCTAGTAGAGTTGTCCGTCCAAGACGTGGCATAGCTTTGCATGCAAGTGGAGACCATTAGAGGTTGACTGGTCTTGAATTGGAGTTGACTGGATAACCTTGTTACACATCTTCCTTGTTTTTCATGCAAACGCGAATATCTCTTCCTCTAGCTCAGCTTGCAAATGAATCAAATGGAGTTCCTTATTTAGAGATTTGTTGTAGTTCTCCATGCAAGGAGAAGTTTGACTTTCAATGATTCCACCGTCCATTCTTCTACGCCACCTTGGATTCATGCATGTTTGAAGTTTTCTTGGAGAGTGTCTTGTTTATTTTAAGAGTTATCCTTTCAAACTTGGCCTTACTGTGATACTTCTACGCCAATGTTTGACAAGGCATGCATTTTTGTAAAAAAAAAGATTTTATTGAATATTCTATATTGTAAAAAGGTGTTAAGTCTTGAGTTAATTAACCAAGACTAACCCTTTCCTCTTTTAGAACTGCACTTAAGGCTATTTCAAGTTTTGGAAAAGCTTATTTATTTGGCTTAATCAAGCCATTTAGAAGATCCCTGAAGTTGGAAGAAAGAAATTGTAAGCTGGACCATTAATCAATAAAGAAGTTATTGTTCTGAATCTGAGTTTTGACAGAAGATAGTGTGTAGTTTGATTGTGCATCAGCGTATAAGTGAGATTTATCTCCTTTTGCAGGTCCCTTCTTCACCTATCTCTCACTTTCTCACCCTTTTGCAAGTCATTTGAAGAGTTTTTCAACCCTTCATCTAAAATGTTTATGCTTAAGGACAAAATTATAGATTTCATTTGATTATATGTGTGCATTGATTTCAATAACTTCAGAGGGTCTAGACAATTTAGGTGTATCACCCCCCTTTAATTACGATTTTCTTTTAGTTTTCCTTCCCCTTTTCACCCCAAAAATCACAGTAATCAAATTTATTTCTGGGGTTCTTCTCATCACAAAGTCACCCACACTCTAAGAAGTTCCAATTGTATCAGCTGGAGTGAGGATGTGTTTTGCACATCTTCAAGCAGGGTGCACTCCAGAGTGATAACAATTACTTGCCTCTCCATGGTTGCCATTGTTTCTGTTGGCATCATTATCACCTGCATTGTTCTGGTTGGCATTATTGTTTTGCATCATTTGAGTGATCAACTTAACCAAATGCTGTTGTCCTCTAGCCAAGTCATTTAAAATATGCAAAGTGCTAAAATTTTGTTGGTCATCCCTATCACCCATGTTCCCTGCAACTCTATCAGCAAACAAATTTGGAATAGGTATTTCTTCTTCAATCTCCTGCTGATTGGGCAGCTCGTTTGCCCTTCACTTAAAATAATACTTTTGTGAATCCTCTAGCTGCATAAGAAATTTCTGCTGATAAAAAGTGATTCTAATTCCCATTGGTTCGCAGGATACTGGGCTCTGATACCACCATAATGATCTGACCCAATTTTCTCTACCAAATTTTTGCAAGTTTTCACAGTTCTAGTGCACAGGTAATTCGTCAAACAGTTTGCATGAACAGTGTTTTGTCATAAATTCACAAATAACCATTATAGAATTGATCTCCCCAATATCAGAATTGATTGCATTCTTTTTCTCCTTAAATTTCCATATAAAGGTGCACAACAAATATTACATGGTGAATTTAAAGTTGCTACCATAAACTGAAAATTACAGGGAATTGCATATAGTCATTGATATCACAGAATTGATATTACAATAAATTTGCTGACCTGAAGATAATTCCCTATAGATCGAACATCCATCAACTTTGGCTCCAAAAATACTCCTTATGCCTTCCTCCACAAGTACGACACCGTCTAATTGTTGTACGGAAGGCTGTGGAATTGAATCAACCGCTGTTATAGGCTGCAATACTCCTAAGAAAGATGTGCCCAGGTTTGACCAGCCTAAACAAGGCTGCGATCAACATAGTAAACACTCCCATGGCCACGTGGGATCCTTTGAAGACCAATATCCATCGCCAACTTCCCTTACTTTGCCTTGATGATGTACGGTCCTCTTCCTTTATTTCATGTGGTACGGCGCCTTATGGAAGTCACAAAATGTATGGCTGGGGTATATGCTCAGCGATTAAAAAAATATATAATATTTTATTTATTTCAATTTTGCAGTTTCCTCAAACTTTCCACTTTGATAATTTCTCCGATTCTCCCCCCAATGAATATTTAAGATAATTTGTATTGCGTGGAAGACTTCACAAATTATGCAATAGCTATCCTCTTGCGTGAAATCTGTGTGATTCCACCTGCAATCAGCGAGGCTAGATGTTTCACTATCGAAACAAATACCCTTAGGGATTTTGTCCTAGGGTTTGCTTAAGCTCAAAGCTCAAACTCCACAATAGAGAAAAATAAACAAGCATCTGCAAATGAGCTTTCAAATTTCCTTTTATAATTTTCCATAAAACTCTTTCGAAGTTACTTTTTAATTTTCCCGCTCAAAATATATCATTTAATGCATTTTTTATGAAGTCATTTTATTAAATTAATTAAAAGTCATTCGGAAATTACTTAATTGGACAACTTTATTTAATTAATTAATTATTTCCTTGATATAGCCCGAAATTAGCATGTGAGAATTAAATAGGCTTAGTGCGTCATTTTCGGCTACTCCACAGAAGGGGACATTACATGTTGTAAGGATTGGTATGCCAAATTTATTGCGAGTACAAGCTTTTCAAATTCAATTTCATTAGCTGATGGTCAGTCATATGCAGTAGAAGGGATAAGAGGTATTTGCATGCTATTGACTAATGTTAGAAAACTCAAAGGAATGTTAGTTATGTTCTTAGCATGAATAAAAATCTCGTCTATTGGTCAATTAATGGAAAATCCCAACATCGTTGTAAAATTCTTTGGGAAGCAATGTATTGTGTCTAATGTAAAACCTAATAGAGTAATTGCCACAGTCAATGTAAATGCACGTGTGGAGGGGGACTCACCATACAAGATGTGTTGGAGGATGAAATTCCTCATATGCTTGTTGACCTTGCTATAGGCAACTTACATGCACTAGTTGTGGAGGGACAATCCACTATAAAAGACATGTAGGAGGATGCGATTTCTCAATCTCAATCAAACGCACAGGTAACTGTGTAGGGGGATGATATGCCTCAGTCAAAGGCACGAGCTCAGAGGACCGAAAACAAGGTTGTTACATTAGTAAAGCATGGTCATTTTGCTCTTGCTTCTAACTTGTGTATGGTACTTGAACTACCGGTTACACAACCCATTGACTACAAATGGGTGGACAAAATTGGTACTTTGGACAAATACATGACTCATCGTGTTGCGAAAGGCTTTTCCCAATAGGAGGAATAGATGAGGAGAAGGTTTCTTCTACTACGGAGTTGATTTTTACTACCATTGCTACTACGCAGTTGGTTTTTACTCCCACTACTACTACGGAGTTGGTTTTACTCCTACTGTGAAGATGGTCACATTTCGGCTACTTCTCTTAAGAGATATGGGTGGGGAGATATACATGGTGCTGCCTTAAGGTTTTTTGGTACTTGGTCATGATCATTTGGTTTGCAGGTTGGTTAAGTATCTCTACAGACTTAAGCAAGCTCCATGACTTGATATACTTTGTTAGATCAACGTCTCCAAGATGTTGGATTCAATTTTATGGAGGTCAGGATGAAGTTATCAACCAATGATGATTCATCACCCTACAAAGAATTGGTGGACAGCTTGATACATCTTATGTCCACATGACTGGATCTTTGTTTTGATGTTGGCTCTCCTTTTTCGTTTTTTGTCTATACTAAAAGCCCTACATTGGACAATAGCAAAATGTCAGAGGACTGCATATTTCATGTTGATATCTAAAGAGTAGCATGTAAATGTAATGACTAAATTATTTGGTCGCACTTTGTAAAATTTTGGGACAAATCTGAAGTAGTCTCCAGTTTAGTCATTGAGGGAGGGAAAGTTATTAATTAGTTGTTAGCCATTAACTATTGGTTAGTTAATTGTTGCTTATCAACCTTCCTTACTATTGTAACTTCTTTTGCACAATAAAAGAAGTACATGCACTTCAATGTATGCCTTCCATTTTTCTCTTCATTCTTTCAACATTCATATTTGCTAACATCTTGGACCCTCCCCCTTGTGGGTTCCTTATCATATCAGTGTCTTCCAACAAAGTAAACTTCTGAGTTGGGCCATTTGGATAGGCTATTATTGAAACCTCTAGGGCACCTTATGCTCTTTCCTTCTATGAGGTGGACATCGTTCTTGGTTGTATAGTTGCTCAGCTGCATGTCGTAATATTGACCTTTGGACCTCCATCATTCTTCTTGTGCACAATTTGTCTAGGTAAACACTTCTCCACCTGTTGGGAAATATAGATCATTTGTGTGCCCTTTTGTGCCTTTCCCTGTTGAATGATTTTCTGACACAAGCTTGGACAATCCTCTATCATGGTACTCTTACAATGTTTGCAAGTTTGGAACTCGGAACAATGTTTCTAGTAGCGATTAGGTGATCCACACTTGTAGCATGTTCTATATCGGAAATGGCCTCAACCTCTTCCGCTTCCTCTTTGCCTGTAGGTCTACCACCTCTATTTCCACAAACTTGTGGAGGCAGGTCATGCCTTAGCCCTACTTGTGAGCCTCGCACATTTCATTGCTCACTCGACAATCCATTGTATCATGTGTTGGTTTCAAAGATATTAAACCAACATGAGACCTTTACTTGTTTTTCCCTTTGCAGAAAGGGGCATTTTTGTCTTTGTCCTCTTTGCATAGTTATTCTTACAGGCCCTCATAATTGCCTTTACATTGCGTCAGGGACATTTTTTTGTATTGTGCCCATCTATTTCATAATTAGTGCACCATAACCCTATTTGAGTATCGTACACACTATTTGTGGTTAGTTTTTGTTGTTGTGTAGCCATGCTCGATATTTTCGCCTCCATGAAAGGGCTAATCCCTATAGCGAAACTTCCAATAACGTCTATGCGCAATGCATCCTCCAATGGCTCTTGTGCATCCATAAAGGTCTTCATTGACAAACTCCTAAATGGAGCCAACAATCTGATTAGAAACCATTGCGCATGTTCCAAGGGATGAATGTCATAAGAGTTTTAGACAAGAGGGTTTTTAACTCTTGCATCGTAGGCACATACATTGTTTGAGACGTCTCGCTTTGTTTATTTTAGCACATATATACTTGTTCAAATTCTTGTGTTTTAAACTCTTTAAGGAATACTTATCTAAGCAAGACATAGTCGACTACTGCCTAGTTTGGATCTTACTTCCAATCCTAGATATGTGCATGATCCAAAAGCGTTGTGGTGAATTGGCTTGCCTTGCATTTTGGCATGTTTAGGACCTTTTCTGTCCAAATTATTTTGTACTTGTGCATGTGCTTTGTAGCATCCTCAACACCTTTGTACTCCGGCAGCTTCATCAACATCTTGTAAAATATGTTTTGTTGTGGATACAAAGTTTGTGCGCCTTGTGCATTGGCTCCTCTATATTGGCTACTTACAGGGTTTACCTTCCAACTTGAAGTGCTTGGGGCCCTTGGGCAAATGCTTGGTGGTGGACCCGCTTCTCCCAATGCACCTCCTTGTGCACTCGCCAATGGTGTTGCGCTTGTTGTTGGGTTGTTTACTATTTGTACTTGTGTGGTAGGGTTTTGCCCTCCCATTCCTGTTGGCATCCCAAGCAAACTCATTCTAGTTTGTGATGATTTTTTTGGAACACCACTTGAAACTCATTGGATTTATATATATGTTATCACCTACTCAATCTTTAAGTGCTAACTTACCCTTTTCTTAAACTTACCAATATTTTTTAAATCTTCATTTCCTCTGAGGTCTTCCCTGTGATAATTGAAGCACTCATGGGTGGAAACTTCAAATACGATGGAATCGACACTTCCTCATTCGATCCTGTGCTGCTTCTAGGTAAATCTTGTGTATCCCAAGCATTACCCTCAGTTGGATCTTCCTTAGTGGAAACGGAACCGCATTCTTGACTGCGCATACCCTCTTCTTCCTCGAAGCACGTACCTTCTGCGAGAGAGTCAGTCATGTGCCCTTCTAATTCTGTGTGGGTCCTCCAGGCATCCGCCTGACTTGGCTTTCCCTCCTCCTAGGGTCCATGGCTGCAACATTTGCATCTTTCCCCTAACTATTCTTGTGCAACCTATGATCCCATTCACCTTGGTCCTCCATTTCATCTTTTGCTTTGGAAATCCACCCTCTTACTGGGTCTGGCACAACTCTATCTTCCCTTCTGTAATGTCCCCTTTTTGACATGAGCACACTTGGAATCCTTAGCCTTAAGTTGTTTTCAAAACGTTAAGGGAAAATAAAAAATGAGAACATTGCGGGCCCACTTGAAGAGCAATTAATGAAAAATGTACGTTATGGATTCTAATTTGCACTTGAGTTATGAAAAGTACCTTGTTATCCTAATTTTACTTTAGTTGGGGCCTTTTTGAGGGGTCATGGGCACCCATGGTCTAAAAGTGGAATTATAAGGATGCCTTTTTAATTTTTGAAAAGGAGGCTTTCCCTCCTAATTTGGGCGCTCTTTTTGGGGCATTGGCTATAAAAGGAAAGTGAGGTTCCATTTGAAGGTTAGGCATTTTTATGATATTGAATGCTCCAAAAGATCTCTTTGTTGGATTGCTCGGCTTGTGCTCAAGAAGTCTTTGGCAAATGGAGTTTTGTGGCTCCTCCTCTTGGCACCATTGTTTGGCTCATGCTTGCTTGATGTAGCTTGATGGCTCAAAGTGGCTTGGCTTGCGATTCACAATTTTGGCATTATAACTCTATAGATTTCAATCATGTCATAAAACCAACATTATAACATTACTATGTTCAAACTCTCTTAAATGAAGAGGTCTAGGCTTGTATTTATAAGTTTAGCAGCTAACCCTAACCCAATGTGAGTTAGAGTGTAGTTAGAGCTTGGAATGGGTTCAAACCTAACCTTAGTAAGTTAATTAACCCTAGTAGAGTTAAAATGTGTCAAATGGTCATGATCAACAATGAATAGGCATGTTGAGATATTTTTGGATATTTGACAACTCACTAAAAGACCATTATGAATTCTTAGGATATTCTTTGATTTTGAATTTTTTTTTTAATAATTCATTTAATTGCTCATGGATGAATTCAATTAGGCATTTGATTAGGTTTTGCATGTTAATTAATTATGTTTAGGGATTTTAGCATTTTTGCAAGATTTGAATTAATTGATGTGTGCATTTGCCTCATTTAATTGATTTATAGGCCAAATTGCATTTTATGAAGCCAAATTTGAGACGTTTAGAGATTCTTAGGTTGGATTTGCAAAGGTTGGTATGAATCGGGCTAAAGTCCGTATGAAGCCATTGGTGGCCACTTTTAGGGGTTTACAGTTTGCCCCTATTTTGGAAGGCATTGCAAGCCGTAAGCACAATAATGCCTTCTCAAAGATTGAAAAGATCCTGTATGCTTACGACTTCAATGACAATGGATGAACTATAGGGTGCCCCTTCGAGGGAGCAGTTGACAAAGGGGTCGGCAAATGGTTTCTTGAAAGAAGGAAACAAGTGGACCAAACAGATGAGAATGATGGGATGGAATGAACTGATTTGCCCATAGACAGTTATAATCAGTGGCATATGGAGCTGCCCCAGTTAGGGCAGACAAACAGGATGATTTGTCCATAGGCGTTTATAATCATAGGCATAGATGGGATTAAAAAAGGTGATGATTTGCCCAAAGGCTGTTATAATCATTGAAAAAGACTTAGGGTGACAAGAGATTGATTTATCCAAAGGTGGTTATAATCAATTAAAGGAAAAAACAATGATTTGCCTAGAAGCGGTTATAATCATTGGTAGGATAAAAATAGGTCCCAATTCGGCAAAAGAAAGTGAATGATTTGCTCAAAGACGGTTATAATCATTAACCCTCAAATGGATGGAAACACAATGATTTGCCCAAAGATGGTTACAATCATTGAGAATGCAAGTGGGACGGTGTGCAATGATTTGCCCAAATACAATTATAATCATTGGACCTCGATAGTAGCAAACATGATATGAACTGATGATGACAAATATGATGATGTCAAATTGATATAGAGGATAAAGATGATTTAGGCAACCTGCTAGTAGGGAGATGCTCGTCTGAATTGGCAAGGAGGAAAATTCTTTTGTTGTTTAATTACTTTGTTGGGGGTGTGATTTGGATTAGGTCGGGAATGTTGCTGGTGCTGGTGTCAAGAAGATATCATTGCTGCATTGCCGTGTAGACTTCTTGAAGCTGATTTTTGCTATAGCACGTGACAATAGGCATCATGATAGAACACCATAATGACTTGGCCGAAATCTGTATAAGGACTGACTCCTGACCCAATACTCAATTGAAAACACTGCACCAATGATAAAAACCATGATGATAATGTTGATGTATGAATATGGATGGATTCAAGAATAATGCGTACGGAATCACCCAATGAACGCACGTAGATTGAATCAAGGCAACAGTATTGAAAGCAAACAAACAGATACAAACAAACAAAACAAAAAAACAAACAATGGTTAGTCACAATGTTAATACAAACAACATGATACAAACAAGGCGACGAACATTGCCCCTAGAAAATAGGCGACAACTTAACAAACAAACAAAATAGGGGAATAGAAGAAAAGGAAGGGGGTTGGCTGAGTTGTCTCCATATGCACTATGCAAGTGGATGATGCCTACATAGTTCCATGGACGTGGTATCTATCAAAAACTCTAGGCCAAATGTTCTCCCAGGAAATGGGATAGAAGAAAATGATAACAAGAAAAACATGATGGATGTGATAGAAGAATAGGAACGAGTTCGCAAAATGACGAGAGCGTGGGATAAGAGGGCCAATAAGGATGGGGAAACTAAATGACAAGTGATTTCTTATGACTTAGTAAGGGTTCCCAGAATCTTTAAGGCAAAGAAGTGGTCAATGTTTTTGGTTTTCTAAACCGATTTTACAAATGTTCTTGGAATTTTGGAGCATCTCAACTCGATTGAGAATGATGAGATACTAAACGGTTCAAGCTTGCAAAATGGAGAGAGCGTATGGAAAATGGGGACTGAGCTGACCTCAACAAGTATTGAGCACGACCCACATAGTCCCAAAAATGACCTCAAGAAATACTTATTTCTACCTTTCAGCGAAAGAAATTGACTAGTATAGCAGCCAATTCAAACAAAATAGGCATAGTTGGCATAACAACACAGTACGACATATGAATGACAAGTTGGTATGTCAAGACACAATAAACAAATGTTGCCCCTAGTTTGCCCATAGACGGTTATAACTAGGAAACAACATAGATCAATGATACTAATTTGCTCATAAGCGGTTATAATTAGTAGCAAGATCGGCGAGACATTGATTTGCCCAAAGGTGGTTATAATCAGGTCAAGCCCAATGCTAGGAAATAAAAGAGGGTGATGCACATGAAACAAACAAGCTGCATAAGACTTGCAATATCTCTTCGACATCAAAGTCATTGCAAAAACACTCTGAGAGTTAAGAGGCGAGTGCTAAGGGAGGAGAGGAAACCATAAGGGAGCGGGTTCAGAATAATATACAAGAGGATGATTTATTCTTATGGCATTAATGGATCGGGATGAGGACAATGATGACAAGGAGATGAAGGATGTTGGTCAAGCCCAACGCTAGGAAATAAAAGAGGGTGATGCACATGAAACAAACAAGTTGCAAAAGACTTGCAATATCTCTTCGACATCAAAGTCATTGCAAAAACACTCAGAGAGTGAAGAGGCGACTGCTAAGGGAGGAGAGGAAACCATAAGGGAGTGGGTTCAGAATAACATACAAGAGGATGATTTGTTCTTATGGCATTTGATGTTCAAGGAAAATGCCTTCGACAAGACCCAAAAACAATTGCCCTTCATTTTTGACACCCATCTAGATGAGACAACATTTGAAGCGCCTGCGGCTTGTATACATATGAAAGAACTATTTACTGTAGATGGAGAACAAAATATTGTGCACATGGACCCGGTCATAATCACGAAAGAGCAAATGAGGTGTCTGTTAGTGAGGATGGCATCAAAAGTGTATCGATAAAATTTTATTGATGTAGTTGCGAAGAATAGGAAGAAACACCTGAAAGAAGCCGATAGGAAGTGCATCATGGTAGAACTGAAATTGGCGATCATGGAACTAAAAGTGTTAAAGCTTTGTATGAAATCACATGTGAGGATGCCCAATTAATGCAAGGAGTTTCTTTGGAAGGCATAAAGGAAATTGAACAATTGGGATTGATCGTGAATATGTTGTTCCTAAAAGGAAAAAACATTGTCATTGAGGAACTAGAGTAGGAGGAAAGAGAAAGTGCAAGCAGAATTCAGCAAACAGCTGTAAACATGTGGAAAGTTGCTAATAGAGCTCCAAGAGAAAGCAAACCTAGTAGATCAAGTGTTCCAAAAGTTAGCACAAGGGACCAAGGTAATTAATGTGTGTCTGCTAGAGGAGACCAAGCAAAAGGAGCTTGAGACAAAGGTATTCCAAACAAAGGATAGGGCTGAGAGGGATAAAACCCTCAAGGATGCGGACGGACTAAAAGAGCAAATTGAGAAGTTCAAAAAAACGAGGACAAGTTTCAAAATGTTGCAGAGAAAGGCCATGTATGAAGAGACATTAGTGCACGAAGCTACTTTAGAGCTTCAAGCAATAAAGAAAATGGCTTATGAGAATAGAGACCAAGTCTCCATGTTAAAAAAATTGTCTATAGAAATGTTGGGCAGGGTAGACTCCATTTAGGTTGCACTTGCGAGATGGAGACTATTTGAAGAAGAGGTCTGCAAAAATGGGCTAGATTTTTTGGGCGACCCGCACCTGAATGATAGCTTGTCCGGATTGGATAACATAATTAGTGTGGGGCGATGTTGGCTTGCATTTTTGATCAAGTATAGAAGTGTGCACTTGATTTTGTTGGCTACTACTTGAAGGGCGAGAAAGGCACAAGTATTTTGTTCGTGGTAGTGTGTATAAGAATAGGGTGCAAGGAATTCATCTACCAAGTGCTACTATAGAATTATGGCATAGTCCAACAAAGCGCCACAAGCTCAAAGCTGCACGAGGAAGCAGTTTTGCAGATGTACCAAGATACTCATGAGTGCTCGAAATTAAAGGACCAACTAATAGGTGTCTTGGCATGTGTCGAGCATGGCAAGATGATCGGTATGAAACACGGAGTACAGTGAGTGGGAAGGAGTTTGCGTAAACCACAAAGCGCAAGTTTAGGAGCACCTATCTAGGGGAGCTGGCAAAGAGAATTAGTCTTTAGGTAATATATTATTTATGGAAGTCACTGATTATAACGACTTGAGCAAATCTAGGGCGAAATGGCGCAAATATAGGGTTCTTCTAGTTAAGGGGCTTTATGACAAATGGTTATCCTTAGCCTTGTTTAGAAAAGCCGTTGCACTCTTTTTGGAAGGCATAACCATTAAATGTAACATCAAGGTGGTGGCTTGTACTTATAAAAGCCCACCTCACATCTAAGTTCAGGGTTGATAGGTTGCTAATTTGTTATGTATCAAGAGATTGATGTGTTGACAAGTGGATATTCTACCACTATTATTATGTATTTGATATTTGTTAATGTAAGGGGCCAAATGCATAATTAATGGAAGACTATTTTACTTAAAGTTTGTGTTCCAAATGTTCAATAACATTGATTAGATTTGCCAATGAGATGCATGTGTAATTCTTCTTCATTACTATAAATGTCTTCCAAATGTTCAATAACAATGATTAGATTTGCCAATGGGATGCATGCATAATTCTTCTTCATTACTATAAATGTCTATGTGTTGATTTACTTAGCTAGTCTCCTAGAGGGCATCATGATAATTTTTGACTAGTCATCTTCTCTGACTAATCCAACAAGCCCCAGTTGTCTCTCTCTTTGTGCCTCAGGTGAGCATGCAAGCCCGCTTGCGTGATATACCGATGCAGTGACTGCTGAGTGTTAGGGTAAGCGTAGTGGAGTAGATACTCTGTTTGGCACGTTAAGAAAATACCCCAACAATAGGAAATATATGGCAAGATATGCTTTTGGCCTAGGAATAGGAGTTGTTTCATGAGCTAGAAAGAAAAAACATATAGTAGTTCTTTCCTCTGCTAATGTAGAGTGTAAATCTGCTATTCGTACAACTTGTGAAGTAGTTTGGCTGAGGAGGTTACTTGCTGATTTACAGGCAATTCCTATCGAACAACAACAATTCATTGTGGCAGTTAGAGTGCAATTAAAATGATCAAGAATCCAATTTATTGTGTGTGTACAAAGCATATTGAAGTACATTTTTTCTATATGTGATAGCTCTCAGAACTGGAAAGTAAAAAGTTACAATATTGTTTGACTCGAGTAGACAACTGATATCTTCACAGAACCCGCTGGACTAGACAAGTTTGCCATGCTTAGAGATAAAATTTAATGCTGTATTATGTATGACCATTAAGGGAGGGTATTAGAATATATTTAATGGTCACAACAGTTATGGATCAGTTGGTAGTTATGAGTTGGTTGGTAGTTAAGTTAGTTGACAGATAGGCAGTAGTTGACAGTTCCAGAGACATAAATGTAATGCATACTTGACATTATTGCAAGAAGCATTGCTCCCTCCTTTCTCTCTATAATGTCTTCTATTCTCTTTTGTTCTTCCTTTAGAGTAGATACCCATGGTTTTTCAAACACTTGCAAAGCGCAAAGTGGCATTCCAAGGCACAAACTTGCTAACCAATCCACTTGACTTTGTAACAACGTGCAAGACTAGATGATTAATGCTGTAGTGCTGATGAGGAGAAGATAGAGGCTAATCATGTATCAGAAAAAAATGCAAAAAAGATGGATATAAAATCATACTGATTAGTTTAGAAAGGCCGCTCTAGGACCGTCAATTTATAGGAAAATCTTAGGGGATTGGGTAGAAAAAACACAATCATGCAAAGCCGAAGGATATATGATGTGGAACCATACAGATCTTCAACAAGGACATGAAAAATGAATTGTGAGTTGGTGGAATTGAATTGGTTGTAAAACGTTATGAATAGAAGCTTGACTCAAATCTGAAAATGAGTGTGTGGATGTGGAAGTGTGCACAAATGCATGCAATTCAGATTAGGATTCCAATTGAACCCGAGTTTTTAGCTTTGCGGGAAACAACCCAGAAATGGCATGGAAACTACCATGCTGTTTCTGGGCCATTTCCATTCTGTGGCAGCGTTTCCAAGATCTGATTCGTTGTGGCTCTGCGAATCGTTTCCCCTCCAATTCGTTGCATATAGTGGTCTTTTTCTGCATTTTAGTAGTGGAAGTCATTAAAAAAGGTAGTTATGAGCACATAACTAAGTTGCAATAAATAGGGCATTGGAATAGAATAGAATGAACTTTATAGATCACCAAATGTTGAAGTACTATCAAGCTTCTATGTTTATTTTTTTTAATCAAGGACTACTTTGAATATCAATAAGAAGGAAGATGAATACTATGGGGGTTTCTATGCCACCTAGTGCTCATTATGTGTGATTTTATTTTGCCGATCCTCTGTATTACTTATGCAAATGATCTTTGCATGTTTTTCATAATGCTTGTTTTGTGAGATCAAATTCACCTTGGTGCTCTGTGTCATTCTGGGTGAATGTTGTTACAGCATAACGTAAAACTGACATGGTGAAGGAACTTTATTGTTTCTTCTTGAAGGATATATGTTATTATATTGCATAGCTTTAGTTTTATATTCAAAGTGCTAATGATGGAATGCTTTCCCTTAACCCCTTTGCTTTGTTGCAAATATGTAAATAATTTTGTAAATTTCATCATTGAATATATTTTCCATAGGTAAGTAGAAGGGAAGCCACCCCTACTAGTAGAGGAGGGATTATGAGTCTTGCATACTGCCCCTAACTAATTTTCCCCCAGAATTTTTTTAGGGATAATAGGTGCCAAAATTTTTCCTCCCCTCACCATAAAATTAGCTAAAGATAGACTTTGTAGAAAGTTTCTCTCATGAAATTGATGGACCAAAGATTTCCGTCAATGGATAATTGAAACAAGGGTTCACAATTCAGAGCAAAAATATATTAGGATCAACATCGAACTTTACAATCTTTTGAAAGAGTTAATAAGGTCTACTTGAGGGTAAAGTCAAACAGTTCACTATCCACATGGAAGTGTGCAAATTGTCACTAAGGCATTGTGGTCCATTCACAAGTGTGTAGAAAAAAAAATGTCTTATAAGCTGCAGCTTCCTTTTAATGTAAAAAAGCATCCAATTTTTATACAAGTTTCTTAAAAACGCAGAGTGAATTTAATAATGCCCCTCCTAAATATGTAGATGTTCAAGGGTAGAAGTTTAATTATACAAATTGGTAAGAATAATGGGTGAATGAGAAAGAAACTTAGAAACAGGGGAAAAATAAAATATCTAGTGGAATGGTCAAATAAACCAGTGGGAGATGCTACATGAGAATCAACAGCTTTGTTAGAGAGGCTTGCCTTCAGTTTCTAATTTAGAATTAAAATAATCAGTGAGCCCATACATCACCAATACGGTTGTCTATGCGACATCCTGGATTTTTAAGGAAGAGGCCATATATTGTTGGCAATTTGAGCAAGAAGACAGTTGACAGTTTGAATATCATGATCCAGAACGCAGTTTGAGGACTGAAGAATTGTCATTCCTGTCTAAGGCAGCATGGAATTGTCATTGATGGCAAAGGTTGATGTCATTGAGATTGAAAATGATCATGCATTAATGCCAAAGGTTGAGTTGAGCATACTTGTGGAGTAAAGCGGGTTTGCGAAGTGCTCTTATAATATAAGTAAAGCAGTCTCGAAACTCCGAACTGGTCTAATAAAGTTGATTGGGTTTATGGAATGACTTTACTTCTTTCATGTTTATAAGTAAAGCAAAGTCGAAAACCCAAAGTGGTCTAGAGGAGTTGTTCGGGGTTCTGAAGTGACTTTACTTGGTCGGGATTCTGGAATGACTTTACTTTATGTTTTATAAGTCAAGCAATGTTAAGAACCTGAGTTGGTCTAAGAGGAGTTTGTCGGGTTTCCAGGATAGCTTTACTTCTTCCATTTTCATAAGCTAAGCAGTGGGAAAAACCCGAATTGGTCTTGAGAATTCTTACGGGAAAATGTCAAGGAATTCTGTCGAACAAATTGTCCGCGGCATTTCTTTTTGCTTGAAGAAGTCTTTCGGGACAAAAAGCCTACAACAATTCTTTCGAAGGGCAAGTGGACCTTTTCAAAAAGTCCGAAGGGTATCTTTTGAACGTTGCGAATGGCAAGTGGACATTTTCAAAAAGTCCGAAGGGTATCTTTTGAACGTTGCAAAGGCCAAGTGGACCTTTTCAAAAAGTCCGAAGGGTATCTTTTGAACATTGCGAAGGGCAAGTGGACCTTTTCAAAAAGTCCGAAGGGTATGAGGACCTTAGGAAGATTTTCAAAGGGCACTTCCGAATAGAAGCCAATGACGAATTCTTTCGGAGAAATTGGAGGACACTTCAAGATGAAATAGACCATTACAAAAGTTCCGAAGGATAATTTGCAAAATGGCCAAAGAAGTCCTTCACAGAAAACCCACGGAAATTGGACCCGGACAGAAAGTCCGTGGAAATTGTCCCGAAGACAAAGGCTTGCAACAATTTTTATAAAGGAACCTTCCGAAGAATTAAAGCAAGGATAAAAGACAAGCAAGTCTATAAGGATCAATGTTGCAAGGAGCGTTACAAGAATGCTGAAGAAAATAAGATCATGCCAACATGCCGAAGTTTAACGACACAATAGAAAGGGTAAAGATCGAGCATATCGAGGACAATCGAAAGAAGCGGAAGCGAACCCATCATATAGAAAGCAACAAGATGTGAAAAGGGAAGAAAAGAAGCTCGATGGTTAATGACAAATCAAGAATTAAAATACATGTTGCTTTAAAAAATCAACGGCTCACATTTGATCGGTGCATTAGATCCAATGGTGCGAAGCAAAGCCAGATTACCCTTCGAGTGCACGCGCATTTGACAAGTGTCAAGAGGTCATAAGGAAAGATCTAACAAAGAAAAGAACGTGAACTTTGCGTGACGAAAGAAATAAAAAGCCCACATTTAATGTGTTGTAATTGTCTATAAAGGAACAGGTAGAACTGGTGATGAACTCGATATATCTTCATGGAGCTCGAGATTAATCAATCTAATTGATCAAGGAAGCGGCGCAATTAAGAACAATAGAAGTGCAGATGCCAAAGATAGTAAAGAAATTTGAACGTTGCCGTTTGAAGCATGAATCGAGACACGCGGTCAAAGTCACATTGAATGTAGACCACAAGCTTGAACCGCTTAAGAGAAGTTGAAGTGTAAACACCTTACAGATAGAAAACCCTAAGATGCATTTGTCTATATATGCTATGAACAAAACATTTGAAAGAGTCTTTTGCTGTTGCTGCTATAATAATTAGAGTGTTAACTCAAAAATTTTCAAGTGAGGACATATGCAGACATTGTAAAAAGGCAAAGCAAATAAGGTGTGTGAAAATAGAAGATATCCAAACACAAAGAGAAAGAGGCAGAAAAAACGAGAAGGCACAGTGTGAAGGTGCAGTTACAGACTAGACTTGTAACAGAGAAACTGAACATGATTCATTTTGAATCTTTTTTGTATTATGAAGTTGTAGCTTCATATTTTTGATAGGTTGGTGCCATCAGAAAAACTGAGTTGGTGCTTCCTTAGAGTGGGTGCTCTTGGATGTAACCAGTGAGGTTTGTCTGTGAGACATCTTTTATGTGAGGCTGGATTAGAACAGTAGATTCTAGCAACGTTTCTCACCATGGTTTTTTCCTTTGGGTTTCCACGTAAAAATCTGGTGTTGAGTATCTTTGTGTGTGTATGATCTCTGCTTTTGTTCTTTACTTTGCATATACATTCTGTATCTTGTTTAAAAGTTTTAAAAACTAGGCTTTAGCTCATCTACTGATTCACCCCCCCTCTCAGTGGATAGTTGTGTTCAACATATATCAAGAAGGAAAAATATGCGAGTAATTAGCCTGCAAACACATCACCAAGCTGCCAATTGATAAGGAAGGTATCACTAATCATTTTGAGGATATTGGTATTATCGAGGGAACAATTGAATATTATTTGGTTAAAATTAAACAAGTGAAAGGTATCAAAAGAAGGTTCTTCTCTCAATTCTCCATTATCTCCTCCACTAGATTTGGACTGTATCTATAGTGGAACAGATCTACAACGTTGCTGTTTGGACTCTTGAAAGCAAGTGACTCAGAGTAAGGGATGAGCAAGTTGCATTAGAAGGCGACTAAATCCCGAGAACTTGCATAAGGAGGGTAATGTTTAATTTCGTGGCAAGTCTTCTACTGTTTTGAGGTATTTCAACCCTAGTTTTTATACACTGCTCCAAATGTATGATGTTTAGAGGAGGGTGAATTGAATAGGCACGTTACCATGACAATATTATCTCATCAAAAGAGGTTTGTGCTGCCTTTAGGATTACACATTGCAGGTTTCATTAGACAGTTGGTATTCGTTATTTCTTAAATTTCTGTTATGCATTTTTACATTCTGGTTATGTATCAAATGACTCATATTTTATAGCTGAAGTATTGTGGGTTTCTGAATGTCTGTTTATATGTTCTAATAGTGATGAAGTATGAATGCATTAGATGCATTTCATCACTAGAGGCTTTTTGTTTCAGGGCAATGATTAAATATGTACCATTGTGCACGAGCTGGATTAACTAACTAAATGCATTATTAATGTGAAATACTTGTTTATGTCATACAACATTGCTGGAATCTGGCTCATGCTAGCCACGTGAGTACCCATTAACTAGAGGTTGGCCCATTATTTTAATTATATCTTGTACCTTTGTTACAAGTACCCCTACAACATGCATATGGGCACTAGCCAAGGATAATGGAAATTCGCCACCTACTTATGTGTCTTCCTTGGTTAATCTATAGGGTGGTTTGCACATTTTTGCATGAAAGTCTCTTCCATGACTTGAATTGCCTTGAACGTAGGTGTTATAAGAGCTATAAGGAGCTTGAGTAAAATAAATTCAAGGGGGTGGGATAGGCCTCATTTCCTAGAGGGGTGTTCTTTGGATTCAAGGCATAGATTCACATAGTCATTGTGTTTAATTTGGTGTTATGCGTGTATGGATCCATCAAGGGAGCTGCTTTGTTACAAATTTCTATGATTTCCAAACTATGCTGTTGCTCACTATGGGAAGTTTTACATTCCATAAGAGGTTTAAAGTTGATCATAATGTAATTAAAAAAATTTGGACAAAGGTTTGATGCTAAAGAGGACGGGGTAAGAAAAGCAACCAAAGAAATTAAGCAAGACCTTCACTGACATAGTGAAGCAAAACTTTTTGATAAACAAAAATCAACCTAGGATAAATGGTTTGAAATAGGGTTTATAGGGTTTTGTTAGATGTAGGGTCCCAACCAAAGAAGGCTCTTCTACTAATTTTATTTGCAGTAATGGAAGTAAATGCAAGATAAGATTAACATAAAGATAGGCCTAATCTGACATAGAATGCGAGCTTGCTGATTATTTTCTTTTGTATATAAACAAGATACAGCTATAGACTGCAACAACTTTCAATTTCCCAAATGTCAAATGCTCATACAGTGACTGCAGGTTTTCAGAATCGAAAGAAAGCTTACAGGCAATCTAAATGAAACACAATCAATGATCAAGCTCCCAACAATGATGTAAATCTGAAATAAATAAAACTGCTGAAAAATTTGGAGGGTTATTACGAAAACCGAACACACTAAGAAACCAAGCAAGTACACGAGAGAACTTGAAAGTGAAAAATAGTTCTTGGATAAATTAATGAAAGAGCAACTATCACTTTATAGAAAAGCAACAACATAAACCCTAATCGAAGGGTGAGACAAAACCTAACCCTAAATTGAATTAAGTGAACATCAAATCATGTTAACATTTTTTGCTTAGCAAACTTGCCCTTGCCCTTGAAGCTTGCTTCCAAAGCCATCTAAGAACCCTTAGTCTCGATGTCACTTTGAAACTTCTTTTTCCACTTGTCTTGCTCCAATAGTTTAGGGCTCAACTCTTCAAACTTCATGTCAACATTAGTAGCAATATTTAGGGTTTCAATAAAATGCTCAAACGAAAATGGTAATTTCTTTAGAGTGGTAACCACCATATCTTCTTCTTCCATCTTCCACCCAATGGCATTCAACTATTCTCTAATATCTTTAATTTTTATTAAATGATCTTGTAAAGACGTGCTTTCATTCAGTTTAATAGAAAGCAATATATTCTTAATGAAGAAAGCTCTTCTCTTTATCGGGGATTTCATGCACTCTTTCAGTTGCTTTCAAATACCTGGTGTATTATTTATAATTTGCACTTCTAGTAGTATTTCGTTAGTCACATATAGCTTTATTAGCATCATTGCTTCTTTATTACACTCATAGAACTTGTCCTAATATTTCCTTGTTGCATATCACCAAAACAAGCTGATCTAAGCATTTGTACCAAAAAATTGCTAACATTCTTTGTTTCTAGGTATAGTTCTTGGAAAACTTTTTGTTACCCTCCTACATTATATGGGACAAACTAGCCATTGTCTAAAAAGCAAAATGCTAATAAGGATGCTAAAATAGATTCTCCTCCAAACCTCAAATATTGGAAGGAAAAAAAAAAGAGAAATACTTGCCCAAAATTGCTGAATCTATTAAAAACCCCTAAAAACGTTGAAAAACACTGAAAAATGCAGAAAATTTCTGAAAACCTGCAATCTGAATAATAATAATAATAATAATAATAATAATAATAATAATAATAATAAACTATTCCGTACAATTCTGTACTATTCTTTACAAATGCACTACTCCACACTATTTCGTACAACTATACTTTTCAGTACTATTATGTACTATTTAGTACTATATTTTTCATTACAAATGTACTTTTGTTTTTCCATATAGTGAAAAGCCTTGATCCCTCTTTGTAAAAAACAAGCCTAGCTTTAAATCGAAAAAAAAGGATCTAGGTTTTTAAAAAAAAAAACCACCACCTAGCTTTCTTTGTTCGAAAACCCTTTTGGTTACCTGGTGTGTATCGTAGGTAGGCCCTCGGTCTGTCATTGATCTAAGTAGTTCCTAGGCTTTCACCTACTATTTCTCGACTTCTCCTCACTGTGGCTATGATATCATATTATAAGAACCAAACATATAAAGAAACCAAGCAAGTACACAAGAAAGTGTAGACACCCCATTCTGGTCACAACCGGCTTCTAAATAGACTTAAGACTGATTTCTACTAAACATTGCAAATTAAGCCTAAAAATCACTGAACGCCCCAATTTCATCTGCACACTAATCATTAATGCTCAAAATCGTGTTGAGGCATCCCTATTTGGGGTATTATACTATACGCAACAATAACTCTTGCGACCTAACAACTGATAGTTTGGCCTATGGACCCATTAAGTAGGGCACTTGAACAATTCTTAAAAGAGCTAAAATGCTAATAAAAATGAATCAACTAATTAAATCAGATTAAATGTTTAGCTAAATAATCCATTTACAATTAATGAATATTTAAAAATTCAAAATATCAAGCTTCTTCATCATTGTTTTTTGTGGGTTGTCAAGTCCTCACAAAACATCTAAAATATCTAATTTGAGAGTCGTGTCTATTAATTGAAAATCATAATTACATGTACCCTTCTTAAATCAACTGGAGTTAACTTTAACTCACCTAGGGTTAGTTTGAACTCATTCCATGTTTAAACTCTAGCCTAACTCACCTTCGGTGAGAGTTAACTGTGAAGGCTATAAATACAAGGCCCTATCTATTGATCAACAAGCTCTTTTGGTGTAAAGTTATTATGCTCAAATAGATGCAAGAAGGCCTTATAGTAGTGTTACCATGCCAAATTCATAAGCCAAGCTAAGCCAATTAGCCAAACCAAGGTGCCAAGGAGAGGTGGAGCAAATGGAGCTCCATTGACAAAGATTTCTTGATGCATTTAGCCGAGCAAGCCACTTCAACAAGCTATTTTGGAATTACAAGGTAAAAGGATGATTTTTTTTGTTTTCTAGTTGTGTTTTCATTGTATGCTTGTTATCTATGCTCTCCCTAGTGTTTAGGCTAGAGATGTTAGTGTGTAATGTGTTTATTTTCTTGACTAATACTATAATAATCTTCCCTCTATGGATTCCTTGTTCATAGAAAGCACTTGAAAGAAAAATACATTTTGTATAAGTTAATGAAATAGTGACCATCACTTTATAGGGAAACAAGATAAACCCTAATACAAGGGTGACACAAAATCTAACCCTAAAATGACTTAAGGTGAACATTAAGTCATGTTTATATTATTTGCTAAAGCAAACAGAAGTGATATGGTGACTTTATTAATAAGCTTATCACTAAGACTAATACAACCTTTATAATTCTAACAAGGATACCTCCCTCCAAAAAAGAAATCCTCAGAGGTCCGAAGGGGATGCATCAAACCACCAACCCAAATTCTAGAGTCTAATTGCTATGTGATGGATGAACACATGAAGGTGTTGATGATTTGTGTATGAATTGTCTAGTAGCTCCTTGACCAATCCCTAATGAATGTACCCGAGTAGATAGTTTTAGAGTAGCAACGAAGAGTGGTGTGTCATGTCCCTCTTTTGATGGGGACATTGTGGAAGACCCTTAGCCTTTAAACCCTTCTTGGGGGCTAAGGGACACGCATAAAGGGAAGTGAGTATTAAAATGTTTTAATTGAATTTGTAAAAGTACCTTTTTTGAATAGTACTTATGTTTCTTATTTCACTTAAAGAGGGACCTCTAAGGGTCTTAAGGACATAAGTGATTTTAAGAAAAGATCACAAGGAAAGGTTTTTTTAATCCATTTTTATATTACCCTCCCTTCCTCTTTTTGGGTTCCACACTTGGAGGGTTACAAAAGTGAAGAGAAATCATTTGGTGAGGGCATGTCATGTTTGGAATATTGAAAACTTGGTCTATTAGCACGCAAACACAAAGCCAAATTGTTTGAAGACGAAACCCTTCAAGCAAACGAAGTCAAAGGATGAAAACCCTCTTCCTTCTTTGGGATAACTCCATTCAGGTGCTATCATTAGATTCATGGGGTTATTCAAGGGTGTTTTAAACACCATTTGTCATTTTCAGGTTGACGCCTTGCTTCTAGAAGAGTGGCGACTTGGTTGGAGGAGTGAAATCTCTCTTTGATGGTTTTTGTGCCCTAGGGGCAATTCCGAAATTATTTGCAAATTTTTTTAGGGTGGTGATTTATTTTGTGAGGTATTTCAATATGTTTTGAAGGATTTATTGCCTTAAAAATATTCAACGATTTTTGGTATTATTTTTGCACTTGGGCAAACTGATTTGGAAGGGTTTTTGACCTTGTTGAGGCTCATTTCTTGCCCTAATTTTCTTTAGTAATTATTATATATATTTTCAGCTTGAGCTAGTTGTTTGGAGGGGTTTGAGGCTCCAAAATACTTCAGATTTTCTATCATAAATTATGCCTATTAAATTTGTAATTTTTGTGCATATTTATGAGGGTTTCAGTGGAATAATTTTGCTACAAATTATTAATTAAATTCCAGCTTGGGGGCGTCTAGGGTTTTGAAATTATTTCATGATTTTGGAAGGATAAAATTGCTTATTTGGATCAGCCAATTGTTGCTAGGGTTTAGCATAATTTATGCTAATTTTTTGAACTTAATTGGCAGCTAGGGTTTGTTAAAAAATATATTAATTTTGGAGTGTGTTTACAGCTAAGGTTTATTGTGGTAGAAATAAGATTTTCTCTTTTTGCTAGGGTTTCACATAAAAATCAATTTTCAGAAAATTTGTCCAATTTGGGGACATTACAGTGGTATCAGAGCCAATTTCTTGGGCAACTGTGGGGTGTGAGTGATTTCAATGGATTGGCAACCTAGGTTTTTGTCAAAAGAGGAATACAAAGATTTCATTCAAAAGGTTGGGATGAAGAAAAAGACAATGGATGAAGCCATGGATAAATTATTGCAGGCCATGGAGAATTATCAGAGGGAACTAAAGGCACTAAGTCCCAAAGATGTGGCAAAGTCTATGGGGTTAAGCCCTAGACCTCAAAGGTCTCTTTTAGAATAAAAAAATGTTGAACTACATGTGAAAGATGAGCTTCAAAAATTAGAAAATTTGTGGCAGCCAATGATTGAATTTTCTGAGCCACAAGAACTAGAAATTCAAAGGCAACCTAGTGAACGTCTCCAATAAGCTATGAAGCAACCAATGGCGTTGCAAAGGGTAGTCCCTAAAGAGGGAGTAACAGAAAAATAAAAACTTCCCAAGGTGAAACAAGAAGTTGTTTAACAATTTCATGAGCTATCAAAAGAACAAGGTAAAGATCTTTTATTTGTAGAAGATGTCTATTTATCTTCTAATGATTGTATGCATGATAATGGAGTCATAAAAGATGAAAACAAGGAGCTTGAGTCAAAGAAGGATGAAATTGAAACAAAAAAGACATCACTTGTTGTATACCAAGGGTTCAAGTTTGAAGAACTTGCACCAACCTTCGAATATCCATTGACTGATTTTCAGAACAGCCCTACAAAGAGTCACGTGATCAAAGAAAATATTGGAAATCTTGAGGATACAAGGCATGAGGACTCCATGATTCAAGTCCACAATTATTGGCACCAAGAGGTATGGGATTCCGATAATTTGTTAAATTTTACAAAGGTTCTCAATTTTGATTTTAAATTCTTTATGGTTGATTTTGTGGGAATAAGGAAAAAATCAGAATTGTTTGGGGTATGGAGGAAAATAGGCATGCACAGGTTGACATTCGAAAGTTGGCATACAAAATGAAGCTTCTTATTTGAATACCATGGTATTCACAAGGTTGGGGGTGTGGAAGACATCTCAACCTATATCTATTCAACAAATAAAGATAAGCATTATGATGGCAGCCAAAGGGATGAAGATGTTGTGTTGGCAAAGGGAGGCAAGCATGCTAAGCACAAGCTAAAGTATGGTGGTCTTCTAAATTTGTTTGATCACTAGATTATAGTCATCATGGGCAACATGCCAAGATGGATGTTAGAGGCCTTAATTTCGATATGGTTGATAAGTTCTTCATTCTATACATTCAAAGAAAATTCATAAGGGATCATATATGGGGTATAGTGAATTCTAACAATTTTGTGAAGGGCCAATACACACAATTCATGAGTCACTCATTGGAACCAAAGTGTAAGCTTGCTGCCATGCAAGTATTTGCGGTCATTAAAGTGATAAATTTTCAGTTTGAGGCTACTTTTAAGGGACTTTCAATCACATGGTGTGAAGAGAAGTTCAAGGGGGTAATGTCCAAGAGAATGGAGAGCTTGATGCATGAAGGAATCCATGTAGGGGCAGCAAGACAAGTGGAATTTTCTGAGTTGGAACAACCAACTCTCATGAAGAGAATAAGTCACATGCATGACATGTGGGGTGAAGAAAAAGTGGGAAAATGTTTCCCATGCAAAAAAACTCAATGTTGGAGGCATAAGGTAGCCTCTAAGTTATGAAAAGAACTTCCAAATTCTTTTTTGCATGAGCTGGATTCTAAGGTATGCTAAAATGTGGTTTCTAAGGCATGCTAGAGTGAACAAAGTTTTGTTGAAGGGAGACAATGCTAGTTTGCTACCAAGATATGAAAAGAATATTTTAATCTTTTTCTCTCTAAACCCTACAAATTTTGAAAATTGTATGGTAAAGAATTTGCAAATGCACTTGGAAAATTCTGAGTTTCTCATGTCATTTCAGCCACGTATATATTCTGGAAATGTGGTGAGCAAAATGTCAACTCAACTTGATGAATATACCCCAAGGGTTGAAACCAAGTGGGTGCTTGGTGTTGGTAGTAAGGAAGGGGTAAATGAGCAACTTCCGCTGAATATATGCCCATGGAACAAGGTAAAAAAGAGCATTGTACAGCCCCCTATAAAATCTGAAATTGCAAGAAAATGTAGGTTTTTCCTTGGTGACAAAGGTCCAATTGATGCATCACTCCTCCAAGGTAAGCAACTTCCATGTTTGTGGGGTTCAACATGTGCTTCCAAGACCATCAAGGTATTATTAAGGGCAGCTCTTTAACAATTTCCAGTTCTGATTTCTTTTGTTTGCCTATGTCCATAGTGTTTCTTTTATGTGGCATAGACATGAAGAGGTTGTTGGAAACCAAATTGGTAATGGTTGGATTGACTCCAATGAAGATTTGGAGGGTTGTTGAAACTCAAATCAGCCCGCATAAAAGAGTTGGTTCACTCCAAGGCAAGGAGACAAGTGAATTTATGGGCCAAGGGTGGAGTTACCGCTTTCACATATGAGTTTCCAGCCCTTGGGAGATTCAAATTTGAGAGTTTGAAGGGTGGAATCAACAGTATATGCAGTTGTTATGAGTTGCATAAAATGGAACACACTTGTGGCAGCAAGTTAGTAAAAAGAAAAATCATTTGTTGGGTGGATAAGGAGGTTGAGAGGGGCTGCATCCTTCATGTCATTCAGAAATTTGCAGCCATACTTCCCAAACAAATCTTGGTCAACAACACAAAAGAGAAGGGGAAAATGATTATTTTGACTAACATGTTTGCTTCATGCGCAGATAAGGACATAGGGGCAATCAAGGCCTTCACAATAGAAGATTACCTAGATGGAATACCATTTTCCAGCCACCTTTGTGATGACAAAATCAAGGATTTTTGTAGTGTCCCCAAATAGGATCTCAAGCAAAAATAAATAATTTCCTTTAAACCCCCAAGCCAATCTGAAAATAAATTGTATGCTGCCCAAAAACTCAGCAAACCCTAGCCACAATAATCTTTCAAAATCCTTACAATAACACTCCACACTTGTTTCAATGAATAACAAATGTAAAGCTATAATTGTGTACTTTTTTGTAGCATGAATGATGTAGCTTCTGGAAATACATGCAATAATTGTGATAATTAAGCGCTGGTACAGTAGTACTATACTCTGCAAAACAACCTTGAAACCCTTGGAGGATCTTCGGATAATTAGGCCAAAAATCCTACAAATTGTCAAAGCTTCCAAAGAGCCAATATTCAGCTAACAAGACCACTTCAAAACCCTCCACACAAGTTGCCCAATTCAAGGAAATTAATATAAATATTTTATGAGATTAAACCCTTGAAATAAATCAACAAGGTCTTCCAAACCTTCAATTTAATTCACCCTACTTAAGAAAAAATAAAGACATAATTCTGAATATTTCCGAAGCATAAATCCTTACCAAACAAGGCTCACAATCTCCCAATTCAATTCGCTGGTCCACGGAAAAATAGAGAATATTTTTCTGAATATTTTCACAACCCCCAAAGCTCTCCAAATAATTCATTCCACTAGATAAAATTATGAAAATAATTTTATGATAATTTCCAAGCATTATTCAACCCAAAACTTGCCAACATACCTTAGAAATAATTTGTTCCACCAAGGAAAAATTGTATAAAAATATTTAAAACCCTAGGAGAGGGTTTCCGCCAATAACAAGCCTTCGGAAGATGTTTTCCAAGCCCCCATGCAAGTCGCCCAAGGAGTAATTGACAACCTTCATTCCCTAAGCAAATTGCCAACTCTTGGTAACCTCACAAACCCTCTTGGTGGTTCGCCCTAGTCCTCCAAACCAATTTGCCACATGCTGCAAATATTAGATAAAACCTCAAATAATTCTTCAAAGGATTTAACATGATTTTCAATCAATGGGTGGTGTTGATAGACACCGTTTGTATAACAATTAGTAGAAATTGAAGGGCAACATTCTTCAAGCATCTACCTTCAATAACCAAGCTTGACATACTCGATCACCAAAGCCAATTATCATATGCACATGCCCTTCAATTGAATCCTCTTTCTTTTTAAATACCCTCTTCCAAGTGTAGCGCACCAAAATAGAAAGAGGGTTAATCTTTAAAAAAAAACTTAAGTCTTATAAGCCAAGACCCATAAATTCTCCCACTTAAGTGAAATAAACATAAAGTACTTTTCTCCAAAACATAACTCAAAATTAGAATCATAAAGTACCTTTCCTTTGAAATATCCTTTCACAAGTGGTGCACTAAGTTCCTTCTTTTTTCCCTCTTATTTATTGGAACAATAATGAACCAAGGGTCCTCCAAAGCTCTAGATCAAAATTGGGGACATTACAATTTTCTTGCTTCCAACATCTTAGGAGCATATTTTGAACATGTGGTTTCAAGAGTGAGTTGACAACATAAGATGCTGTTGGTTTTGCATTTTCAGTTTGCTCAAGCCACACAAAAACTTCATATGCAACTGTAGAAGACATCACCAAGAAGGGTATTTCCTTTGGAAAGGGACTAAGTTCGAGTTTGGCACAAGACCAGCCATGGAGATAGAGTTTTGGTTACTTCTATTGCTTGAGGACAAGCAATTTTGGACAGAGAGGATTGTCATGTCCCTCTTTTGATGGGGACATGATGGAAGACCTTTAGCCTTTAAACTTTTCTCGGAGGCTAAGGGACAAGCATAAAAGGGAAGTGAGTATTAAAATGTTTTAATTGAATATGTGTAAAAGTACTTTTTTTGAAAAGTACTTTTGTTTCTTATTTCACTTAAAGTGGGACCTTTAAGGGTTTTAAGGACTTAAGTGATTTTAAGAAAAAATCATAAGGAAAGGTCTTTTTAATCAATTTTTATATTACTCTCCCTTCCTCTTTTTGGGCGCCACTCTTGGAGGGCTACAAAAGTGAAGAGAAATCATCTGGTGAGGGCATGTCATGTTTTGAATGTTGAAAACTTGGTCTATTAACATGTAAACGCTAAGCCAAATCGTTTGAAGACGAAACCCTCCAAGCAAACGAAGTTAGAAGACGAAAACCCTCTTCCTTCTTTGGGGTAACTCCATTAAGGGTTATCATTGAATTCATTAGGTTATTCAAGGGTGTTTTAAACGCAATTTGTCATTTTCAGGTTGATGCCTTGCTTCTAGAAGAGTGGCGACTTGGTTGGAGGAGTGAAATCTCACTCTTTGATGGATTTTGTAGCCTAGGGACAATTTTTAAATTATTTGCAAATTTCTACAAGGTGGCAATTTATTTTTTGAGGTATTTCGATATGTTTTGAAGGATTTATTACCCTAAATTTTTTGTGATTTTTGGTATTATTTCTGCACTTGGGCAAATTGATTCGGAATGGTTTTTGGCCTTGTTGAGGGTCATTTCTTGCCCTAATATTATTTAGTAATTATTATATATATTTTCAGCTTGAGCTAATTGTTTGGAGGGGTTTGAGGCTCCAAAATACTCAAGATTTTCTATCATAAATTTTACCTATTAAATTCCAGCTTGGAGGCGTCTAGGGTTTTGAAATTATTTCTTGATTTTGGAAGGATAAAATTGCTTATTTGGATCAGCGAATTGTTGCTAGGGTTTAGCATAATTTATGCTAATTTTTTGAAGCTAATTGGTGGCTAGGATTTGCTGAAAAATATACTAATTTTGGAGTGTGTTTACAGCTAGGGTTTGTTGTGGTAAAATTCAGATTTTCTCTTTTTGTTAGGGTTTCACATAAAAATCAGTTTTCAGGGAACTTTTCCAATTTGGGGAAATTACATGGAGAAGCAGGAAGACAAGGTTTCCAACGTAGTCCTAGCATGGAATGAGGGATTCCCAATAGGCTGTTGTAATATATTTCGGGAGTAGAATCACAACACCTAAATAACATAGTATGAGTGCTGGAAATAAGATCATAAAAGGATGATCTTGACAATGATCAAGTGAAGCCTTGCTAGTGTGGTTGTGTGGAAGCGAGTGAATGTAGAGGTGGTTGTAAGGGATTGTATGCAAGAGTGCCTTTGCAAAAATGTTAGAATGTGATAATGCCAAATGTTTAATGATTTAAGGATACAGATCTTTTATAGATGAATCTAAAAATGAATTGGGAGGGTGATGATGTCACACTTAGCCCAAAGAAAGTCGAAAGCTCTGAAAAGTGCATAAAAGAGCTTTTAAGGTACCTTAAAGACACCCAAGATGCAAAATCAGAATGGCACCCCATTTGTTCTAAAAGATCTATGGCATGACAATGTCGGTCATTGCATTACTTCTAAAAGTCTCGTGGTGCCACTATGGACTAGCCTTAGGAGGTCTTAAAGGGCCCAAATGATCACATAGGGGTTTGACAAGGTCATGCTGAATTCCTAGGGCATTGTAGAATGAATTAATAAACCTAGAGATGCATAGGAGATGAAGTTGTTTTAATAAATATTTTTTAGTCATTTCTATGTTACTGTAATGAGACTCGACCATGATTATGTTTTAATACTGTTGTACCCAACACCCCCCTTTACTTCCATTAGAAATGGGGACCCACTTTTTTCAGATTATTGTCTTGATTTTGAGCCCTTCTATATGTTTATGCAAATTCTGGGAAAAGATCATGATTTGACCTCTTATACTTTGGCAAGATGGCATTGATATTGTGTTTTTATAGCCCAAATCTTTTGTTCTATCAGGTTTGTTACTTCAGGGTTTATGTTTTTTGGACTTACGTTTTTTGGGACTATCTTTGCTAGCCTCTTGGGACTTATTCTATTTTGTCTTTCTTGGGCTTTTTGCTGCGTATAAATTCTTGCGGACTTATCTTTATCGGATAAATTGTTGTGGACATTTTGTTCGAAACAATTCCTCCGATGAAATTGGTCTACGGGCTTCTTTTTGCCGTGGGGATTTTGCCCGACGTAGTTGACACTGCCCTTTGGCCCCTCTAAACCTACCCTTGACCTTTTTGAGATTGTCTTTTTTGCCCTACGAAGTGGACCGTTCGGCTTGTTGCCAAATTACTCTTTGACATTTTGGAATTGCCCTTCGGGACTTTTGAAGTGCCCTTTTTTTTTGCCTTGCCAACCTACCCTTCGAGCTTTGTGCAAAGTGTCCTTCGGCCTTTTTGTTGCAGTCATTTTGCCCGACAAAATTCCTTCGGGGCTTTTGAAATTGCCTTTTCGGCTTCTCTGTACATTTCCTTCAGGACTTTTGTCCCGCACCTTTTTGAGCCTTTTCCTTCGGACATTTTGTCCGAGACACATTATCCGAGCCAATTGAATTCCCTCGGACATTTTATTTGAAAGAATTGGGTCTTCGGGAGGATTGTTGTGGACAATTTGTCCGAAACAATTCCCCCAATGGAATTCCTTCGGGACTTTTGAAGTGACCATTTTTTCTTTGACTTGCCCTTTAGAAGTTTTGTTAAGGACACATGCCCTTCGGACTTTCTTGAAGATACCCTTCGGCCTTCCGAAAGTGCCCTTCGGGACTTTTGTGGTTACCCTTTGGGACTTTTGTAAGGGCCCTTTCCCATTGAAATTTACCCTACAAAGTAGATCCTTTAAGCATTTTTGCAACGAAGTAGACCCTTAGGCCTTTTTGAAAGTGCCATTCGGGGCTTTTGTAATAGCCTTTTTGCCCTACGAGCCTGCCCTTCGGGACTTTTGTCCTGCACCTTTACCCTAGACCATTTCCTTTAGACTTTTTGTTTCGGACATTTTGTTCCGACACAAGTCCTGAAACAATTCCCCTGAAGGAATTAGTCAGTAGACTTTTTTACCAAGAGCACTACTAGCCTCGCCATACTTAGCCGAAACAAAGGTGAAGATACTTTCCATCAATCTATGAAAAACCCCCGCCAACTTGAGCCAACAAAGTTTGAATTACACAGGAAATAGAAGCAAGAAAGTGAACGTTGCACATTTATGTAGCACGAACTGCTATTCAATGCAAAATCCTATATAGGCGATTCATAGCTATTGAAGCTGTCATTGTTTTCAAACTAACTTGCATTCGAAATCTCTTGCTTTCCTACAACAACAAAGAGCCCTAGCTACTGTCTCAAGAATATGGCGAGTAAAACAACGACTAAGCTAGAGCCGAATTGTTTGCACAGCATACATAGCACATAGAAGAAGACTGCAAACAACACAACATATATACGCATCAATGGCATCTTCATCCATGGCATTTCGAGGGGCAAATTCGCCGTCCCCATATTCAATCAAGGACTCAACGGAGTTCACAGATACAGTTTTTGATGCTACAATATTTGGAGACAGGTACCATAACTATTCAAAATTATGGGATGTCGTCGACTCTGTGGATGTATTTTCACTAGAAGATGAGATGACACTTGCGGATAGACTGTTCGTCCAGGAAATGCTGGCTTTCAAATGACAAAGATTACATTTTGTTGCTGCCAAGCCAAAAGTAATGCCGTGTATTGACCTCCTACGGGATTTGTTTTTCTCAGGAAAGATATCGCAAGATGCTTTCCTGCATCATTCGAGCAATGAGACAGTGGTTGCATGCATATCAGGAGCCAAATTCCAAAGGTATTTATCTTTGAGCATACCCAATGCTTATTTTGACAAACACATAGTGGTGCAGTTCGATGAAGAGAGTACAATTGAGAAGGCACTGTCTTCATGGCTATTCCTAGACCAGACCATTGCATGGAAGGGGAAGAAGCCGAAAAGAACAATTTTGATCGACAAATTCAGAATGGGGATTTGCATTGGCATGGATCTCCTCAATCGACTATATGGTATGCCAAGTATTCATTTTGTCAATTTAGACTGGGTGCCATATTTTATATGATGCTCACCCACGATGCTGCATATGCCTTGGGCAAAATAATCAGCTTTCGCATGAGATAGCAGATAATCCATAAAGATAGGTGTCCCACGCGTTCGGGCAATTTCTACATGATGTCCTATTTGTTGGATCCAGTCATGGGTGCCTGTTATAAAGATCTTGGGGAATTGTGGACTCCAGCCATAGATTGTGAAAAGAACAGAATTTGCGACCATTATCAATTTATGCACATATATGCATATACCAAAAACATGGTCAGGATAGCAGAGGATGTCTATCCATAGGTTTGGCAAGCCATTCATGGCTCGCCTATGCCTAGAATCGGGCCAAATATCGTAAAAAACGTGGATGGCAAAGGGGATTATTTCCTCTACTCGAACTTCATAGTAATCATGATTTGGGGGAACAAGGTTAATCCTTTGTGTCTTCCCAAGTGCATCCCAGACAAGTTGGTGGAGCAAGAAATTGCTTTCCAACTATGGTGGAGTATCGAGGACTTAACTAGACAAAAAAACTTTATTCTTTGGCCACCACATAACAGTTAGAAGAATGGTTTACACAATGAGGAAGCACTTTGCGGAAGTGGGTGGCAAATGCAAAAGTTATCCATTCCCCATGCTTACACAGAGATTGGGATCCTCATGGGCAGGTTCAAAAGCACATACAAGGATTTAACATCCCTTATAGTGATGTCCCATATCCATATGATTTTCTATTTCTTAATGCAAAGTCTGATGAGGATGTTTTAGAGAGAGCCAGGATTGTTGGACTGAAGGAAGATCATTTGCGGATGATCCAAGATGACCCCTCAGTCATTGCTAGAGAACTGGACAATAAAAAGGCTCTATACAAAGGATGGAAGCACTCTGATTTTTGGAGAGGATAGTCTGAGGAGCAATCCAAGCACCAAGTAGGTCCCTCATCTCGAGCCCTCCCATTAAAGCTAAGGCTTTGTGAAGAAAGAGCTTGGGTTCCCTGAGCACCATTCAAGTATCTACTGCTATGCCCGAGGCCCAGATTGCTACATCTGTTGGGATAACAACATCCCAAGACTCCCCCACACAACTGAAGATCCCTTTGGTTTATAAGAGGAAGCTTAGGACTCCTACAAGAGGAAGCTTAGGACTCCTACAAGCAGTCCTACAGTGGAACCAACACAAGACTTGCTTGTTGCATCTCAAGAGGAAGAGGTTGTGATAATCAAAGACATTGGGGATGACTTTGATGAAGAAGCAGAGCTGGAGGCAATTAAGGCCATGAGCCTTCAAGCAAGACCCATAGCACCAACTTCCCTGGGTACCCAACGTTTTGTAAGTTTTCCTTTATCTTCTGTACCAATCTTTGTATGAGTTTCAATTTCTTGTGATAAGATCACCCCAGGTGGAAGTGCCTACTTCCACCTCCATTGACCCCTCAATTATCACCACTACCATTGATCCCTTTGTTTCCACTTCCATCACACTCCCCCTGCCTACCTCCTCTGTCCCTACTGGCACTTCCACTATCAGAGCCCAAAAAAAAACGTGTCTAGGAAGGTACACACTGCTTTGGCCACCCCATAACTTCATATCCATTCCACCCAAATTTTCCTTCCAATGCCATCCACCACTTCCATAGAAGAAACCATAGTGAGAAGTATTGGCAAGGGAAGGAAGGTCAAGCTCCAAGTGATCACTATCCACCCACTCCCTCAATTTGGAGGAGTGGATTGGTCCAAAATTATATGGCCTTCCTTACCTGACGTCCTTGTCAGGGCCCAAAAGAAATTTTTTTTTTCAAGAAGAGGCTGAGGAAGAGGTTGTTGTCACAACCTTTGATGCATTTCAATTGGACATTCCTCCATGGGCAGTTGACTTGAGAATCAAGGCTTCCCAAATGCCAAGCTTCAAAATCACCAAGCTTCCCTTGGTTTCCACTCTATTCGATCCCCCATCTGGCAACATATAGAGGTTAAAGAAGAGGAAGCTGGAGGATGACAAAGGCACTGAAATCATCCTCGAGGAAAAACAAGTGTTCTCCCTCACAAAGAGGCAGAATAGGCAGCCAGGGCAATCTCCATATGTTGAAAATGTTGCAGACATGGCATAAGCACACAAGAATGCAATAGTTGCTATCCACAAAGGCACATAATTGGCTCGACAGGAGCTTGAGGCTGAGGTGCAGGAACTAGAGGCTGAGGTGGAGCAACTAAAGGAGTAGGCAAAGACGGTACACATTCCTACGGGTATAGAAGTTGAGGTACAGGAAGCCACTTCTAGGTGTTATAACTCTTTGGAGGCAATGGAGTTCATGAAGGCCGAGATGGTCCCTCATGTGAGCAATGCCAACCAATTGTTTACTTCCTTGAGAGATGACAATACCAAGTTGAAGATGTTAGTTGTATACACGGGCAACTCCCTATACAGTCATCTCGACCTCATGACAGCACTAGAGGCATCTAATGCCTTGAATTTGGTTGTCATCAGACAGGAAGAGGCAAAGGAATGGCTACAATCAGTTGGGGCTTTAATCCCCAAGTATTAGGCGCATGAGGCCCAGCTCCAAATTTTGCATGAGTTGAAATTATCCAAAGTGAAGGACGCCACCGGTAAATTGATCAGTAGGATCAATTTTGACAAACTTATTCAAGAAGTGGCGGATGACTTCAAGCAAAGTTTACAAGGCCTAATTCTTGAATAGAGAGTCTCGGAATTAAGGCTCGAAAGAAGGTAACCAAGGGCAAAATTTTCAAGAGTAAATTTTTGATAACCAAGGATGAGCATGCAAAGCTCCTTGTGTAGGTTAAAAGATTTCATCGACCGCCGCTGCTAAATTTGAATATTATACAGCAGCAACATGATGCGGCACATAAAGTTTATGTTGAGAACTAAGCGAAGACAAAGTAGATTTTTGACGGTGCGTCAAAATCTGCAATTGCCACCTCAATGGCCACGCCGACCAAGGTGCATGCAACACTTCATACGACTAAGCCTTGATAGGCTAAGATTTTATGCATGTACAATTTTGTAACGGCGG
This sequence comes from Torreya grandis, assembly GCA_037957365.1. Taxonomy (NCBI): domain Eukaryota; kingdom Viridiplantae; phylum Streptophyta; class Pinopsida; order Cupressales; family Taxaceae; genus Torreya; species Torreya grandis. The sequence goes on along the minus strand of JARHVA010003596.1, from coordinate 364,979 downwards.
ACGTATTTAGAATTTTCTTGTAGTTTGAGTCTTTCATTGTAAAAGTTGATCCTATATTATGTACACATGCACATGTTGCATGGTTTTGGAAAGGTCAACTTATTTAATTAATGACTATAAGTTTTCTCTTATACGGTTTTAGACCGTAGTTAGAACTACATATTCTAACTACCACATGTAATGACCTTGCATGGACTTGGAGGATGAGGCGACCCCTTCCCCAAGTCATTAGAGTGAGCCATAATCCCTTGATTAAGGGTGTGCAATCGCTGCCTTAAAAGGAGTAACCTTTGTCTAAGGCTTGTGAATTTTCTGCATCTTTATTTTTTTAGACTCCTTAACCATGTCTGATTGTATGTGTGCAACTGCTGCTAGCAACATGTATAGGTTTTGAAAGCACAGGCCTGTTTAGAAACCAATCAGGGAAGTGATTTTTGAGAACCACAGAGTCTTCTTTTTTGCATTACCCTACCCTCTTTTTTTGAGTTTGTTTTAAAGATCTACCCACTCTAGTTTAGTAACCAACCACCCAACCAACTCATGTAGAAATTCACTACCTCTATTAGAACTACACCTCCGTCCAAAAACTGTCAACAACCAACATGCCCTACTCGCTATTCCATCAACAGGTTGAAATAAATTGCATACTTGCAACTCGTGCCTTGAAGTGGAGTTTATCTCCATTGAGATCCTAAAACGTTAGAGACTACTTCGTTATGGCTGTAGTGTGCATAAAACCCACACCAATAGTTAATTGGTGCTTGGAGGGCCAACACCTCCGATAGAAGTAGTTAGTCTTTGTGGGGAGTTGCACTAGAGTCACCCAAGAGAGAGACCAGATCTAATTCTCAGGATGATTTTTTAGTCTCATCCTTGACAAATCATAGGAGACCTAGAATTGTGCCAACAGCGCCAGTCCAGAACAACTCCATAACAATACCGTTCTAGTAGGGAACGCCTTGTAAGGAATCCTTTACTTGTTAATCAACCAATGGCTCAGCAATAGCCTTGGTTAGTTGGATATGCCATCGCCGTCCCTGGAGACATGCATGATTTGCCTCGGAATCTTGAAAAGTATCTGCCATCCTTTTTTCCTTCAGGAGCAAGGACAACAGAAGAACACATCAAATCAATTAAAGCTGCTTTAAGATTGATGAATGTCGTAGATGAGGATGTTGCATGCAGATTATTCCCTTTTACTTTGATGGATGTTGCTTATGATTGGTATTTAAATCTAACGGAAAATTCCATAACTTCTTGGGATGAATGTCAAGCAACTTTTCTTGCACAGTTTGGAGATGTTAACAATCTTGGTTTGGTATACCAACACTTCACTAGTATGAAGAGAGAACCTAATGAGCCCATCCGTGCTTTCAATTCAAGATGGCAAAAGATGTACAACTGGTTGACCCCAAGATATAAACCAGAGGCAACACTAGCATTGGAGATGTACAAGAACGCCTTGGAACCTATCACTGTTGTGTTCTTGAGAAGAGCAATTGCAACTAACACTTTGGCGCTAGCATTTGAAGAGGCTATTACTATTGATAGGCAGCTGAACCCGTAGACACCTGGAGCGCCTAGTGTCAACAATGCTTTTCCAGCACTAAATCTCGTTCCACATTCAAGGCAGAACGTCCCAACATTCAATCAAAACCAGTTCTATACACTGCCTCCATTGACGCAGACAACACAACATAATTTCGGCTACTTGAACAATTATGCCACAGGCAATGGATATCAGTAGAACCAACAAGCCACTGCACTTCCTATTGCTGTTCTACAAGGTACGGATTCCACAAACACAAAACTGGTCTCTATTCAGAAGATGGTTCAAAAGTTGAGCAATGATTTCTTGAATATGCAAAGGAAGATGGATAATGCAAATGGCCCAACTGGAAATCAGAATACTGGATTTCAGAGATACAATAGACCGTTCAACAGGGCTTAGCAACCCAACAAGCTTCTAGAAATCAACATAGCAGAGATGACTCTTCCTAATTGGTGCAAAATTCACAACACTTCCGAACATGGTGAGCTCAACTACGTTGAATTCTGTGCAACATTCAAAATCTTTCAGAGAGAGGTGGTTAGATAAGATTAGATGCATAATCCGCTTGAGCATTATCCAGACCCTGGCCCTTCCAACAGTGCCATGTTCTTCGAAACTCATGAGTTTCCCTTCCCAGGTGAAGACAACAATGAACCAGAAGATAATATTGACAAAGTTCATGTTTTTCAGCAGTTCCAGAGAGGTGCGTACAACTTAAGGAACAAGCAGCCACTTACAACATCGACTCCAAATACCACGACGATTCCTCCTAATCACAAAGCAGACAACAATCCACCCCCTCCAAAGGGGAACGATCAAATGCCGAGTAAGGAAAAACCAAGCAAAGGAGGATCCAATATCGTGGAAGATATGAAGAAGATCAAGGCGAATATAACTCTTCATGAGCTAGCTCATATCACTGACTACAAAGAATCACCTAAGTCACCTACAATCCATATTCGAAAGATGCAGAAGGTTTGGTATTTCATTGAACCCAAAGAAAAACATATTCAAAGTGATTGAAGGCAAGCTCTTGGGGCATATCATCACCAAGGACGGGATCACCATTGATCCAGACAGAATTCAGACGATTTCAAAGATTCAGCGACCAATAATCATTTATATGGATGATCTTACAGTATTCTCAAAGAATCGAAAGGACTACATAAGTCACCTACAGTCCATATTCGAAAGATGCAAAAGGTTCGGTATTTCATTGAACCCAAAGAAAAACATATTCGAAGTGATTGAAGGCAAGCTTTTGGGCATATCATCACCAAGGACGGGATCACCATTGATCTAGACAGAATTCAGACGATTTCAAAGATTCAACAACCAAACATCAAGGAGCTCAATTCATTCTTCGAAAAGATTAACTTCGTGAGGAAGTTCATCTCAGGATTTGCAGAGATCGTCAGACCCCTGAATGCCATGCTCGAGCAGATTGTAAAAATAGAATGGACAACTGAAGCTTGAAAGTCCTTCAAGAACATTAAAGATGCAATATCACAAGGTCCAGTGCTAATCAGTCCTAATTTCAACAAAGATTTTTATCTATACTCATTTGCTTCAGAGCATTCGATTGTTGTTGTGATCATGCAAAAAAAGGACGAGACTGAGCATCCAATTGCATTCATGAGCATGAACCTAAAAGATGCAGAACTCAGGAACTCTATGATTGACAAATAGATCTTTGCCCTTGTCAAAGTAGTGAAGAAGTTTCGGCACTACATCTTGAGGAATAAAGTCATTGCCATCGTCCCTGATCTTACTGTCAATCTCACTCTGTCACAGAACGAGCTAGGAGAACGCTGAGGCAAATGGATGGCCAAACTCCAGGGATTCGACATAGAGATTAAGCTTGCAAAGATCGTCAGAGGTCAAGGCATTGTTCAACTCATGACTGAGCCAAATCCGTGCATTGCAGTTGAAGAGGTATGTGAAGCTCAAGTCTCTAAAGGAGAGTGGTATACCGATATAATACATTATTTACTTACAAGAACTTGTTCCCCGGAGCTCAATAGAGAAAGGAGAGCTCTGAGACTCAAAGCTGCTCATTACATGATCAAGAAGGGAGTCCTCTATAAAAGAAACTATGAAGGTATTTATTTCAGATGTGTCTGCTGAGGAGCTAAAAAAATCTTGGAGAACTTGCATCAGAAGATAGGCAGTGGTCGCCGACTGGGAATACCACAACGCATAAAATCTTGAGGTTGGGTTACTATTGGCCAACCATCTTTAAGGATGCTCACACTCACGTCAGAACATGCCATAAATGTCAAGTTTTAGCCAAGAGAGAAGTATACGCAACAATGCTTTTACAGCTGGTTGTGGAAGGAAGGTCATTTGCCCAGTGGGGTTTAGACTTCATTGGTGTCATCAACCCAAATTCCTCAACAGGTCATAAATTTGTACTTACTGCTACTGACTACTGTACTAGATGGACCGAAGCTATAGCCACTAAGAATTACAGAATACAAGATGTGATTCGCTTTTTGGAAGAACACATAGCACACAACAACTAGATCATTATCAGGGTAGCGTCTAACCATTACCCTCAAGGAAATGGATTAGCAGAGTCGACAAAAAAGAACTCGATTGATGCAATCAAGAAATTAGCATGAGACAAGCCTAGGGACTGACATAATTTACTAAAATATGCTCTTTGCGCAGACCGGACGAGATACAAGCAAGCCCTCAAAGCTTCACCCTACCTGCTATTATATGGATGCAGACCAATTTTTTCCATCATGTTGAAGCTACCCACTTATCAGTTTATGCAAGATTACATGGAGCCGAACGATAAAGTTGAATCAAGACTTTTGGATATAATAGAGATGGAAGATTCAAGGACTGAAGCCCTGCAGACATTCAACAAACATCAGGGTGTGGTCAAGAGGTGGTTTGATAAGAGAGCGAAAGTCAAAGCATATAAGATTTCAGATTTAGTGCTACTCTGGGATAAAGCCCATGAAAAGAAAGGACAACATGCAAACTTTGTCCCATTATGGATCGGACCCTATCAGATTTTAGAGATCATGGACAATAACGCATTTTGTGTGAAAGACCTCCAAGGCAATGAGCTTACATATCCAGTCAACGGACAGTGCATGAAGCACTACTTCAAGGCTGTTTCGTCTGCAGATATTATTGATTGATGAGGGACAAATGAGTTTAGACATAGGACTATATTAGATTTCAATGCTTTCTAGATTAGATTTCAATGCTTTCATAATTTCTTGCTTTGTAGATTAATCATTTTTGCTTTCAGTATTCTGTTTTCTTTAGATTATATTCTTGCTTTCATTAGAGTAGTTTCCCTCTTTCTAGATTAGTCGGTTGTTTTCTTTGATGATCGGAATTGCCTTTGCTCTGACTATAACCAAACTTAAAAATCCAAACCAATTAAGCTTGACTTGTGGAAAAGGGGAAATTAAAATCTTGACACTTTGGGGACTAGTTTACAGATTGGGTGTATTTCTGTGTTTTTGAGTCTTTAAGATGAAGGTAGGTAATCATGAATTATTCTGAATGGTGTCACAATTGAATACTTTTACCAGGGATGTGGAAGTTGCTCTCAGAGTACTTCATACAAATTTATAAAGTTTCCTTATTTTATTAGATCAAATGCACTTATCACATTGAATACTTGTTGGAAATGATAATTCTAGGAATAGATGTGGTTGGCAGGGATGTTCTAGTAATGATTTGTTTTATAATTACACCAGAGCACTGGGGTTCCAGTGCTTCTCTTTTCCATCCAAGAACAAAAGAAAAACAAAATAAGAAACCAATGTATTCAAAAGAGCAAAAGAAAATCTAGAGAAAATAGAAAAGGCTCACATGATGAAATAAGGTCAATGTACCATCATAATGATCAAAAGAAAATATTGGAATGAGAAGAGGAGCCCAAGGTATCTCTGTTGAGGCTATGGACGTCTGGCTGGCAGCAGAGCAATCCCTGAGCTTCCCTTATTTTTGAGTTTTAATAGATACTAAAATGAAACCTACAACCCCATCAAAGCCTTTGAAAAACTCATCACAACAAGGGTTAAAAAAACTACACGTTTGACACAGATCCAAGAAATTAGCAAGTATGTCGTGTGAATTAACTTAGGAGACTCTTTCATGTTTCTGATTTAAGTATTCTTTTGTGGCACACTTCATGATTTATTTACGATTGCAAACAAGAGTTATGGGTTCTTGAATGCTCAGGGGGATTCCCCCTGTAAGTCGCCATTTGTTGTACCAAACACCTTTTTTTCCATAGGAAATGGGGACCCACTTTTTTTAGATTATTGTCTTGATTTTGAGCCTCTCTTCTATATGTTTATGCAAATTTTGGGAAAAGATCATGATTTGGCCTCTTATACTTTGGCAAGATGGCATTGATATTGTGTTTTCATAGACTAAATCTTTTGTTCTATCAGAGTTGTTACTACGGGCTTTATGTTTTTTGGACTTATGTTTTTAGGGACTATCTTTGCTATCCTCTTGGGACTTATTCTTTCGGGACGTATTCTATTTTGTCTTTGTTGGGCTTTTTGCCGCGTATGAATTCTTGCGGATTTATCTTTATCGGAGAAATTGTTGCAGACATTTTGTCCGAAACAATTACTCCAATGAAATTGGTCTGTGGGCTTTTTTTTGCTGCGGGGATTTTGCCTGACGTAATTGACACTGCCCTTTGGCCCCTTTGAACCTACCCTTTGACCTTTTTGAGATTGTCCTTTTTGCTCTACGAAGTGGACCCTTCGGCTTGATGCCAAATTACTCTTTGGCATTTTGGAATTGCCCTTCGAGACTTTTGAAGTGCCCTTTTTTTTGCCTTGCAAACCTACCCTTTGAGCTTTGTGCAAAGTGTCCTTCAACCTTTTTGTTGCGGTCATTTTACCTGACAGAATTCCTTTGGGACTTTTGAAATTGCATTTTCGTCCCCTTCGCACATTTCCTTTGGGAATTTTGTCCCGCACCTTTTTGAGCCTTTTCTTTCGGACATTTTGTTCGAGACACTTTCTCCGAGTCAACTGAATTCCATCAGACATTTTGTCCGAAAGAATTGGGTCTTCGGGAGGATTGTTGCGGACAATTTGTTCGAAACAATTCCTCCGATGGAATTTCTTCGGGACTTTTGAAGTGACCATTTTTTCTCTGACTTACCCTTTGGAAATTTTGTTAAGGACACATGCCCTTCGAACTTTCTGAAGATACCCATCGGCCTTTCGAAAGTGCCCTTTGAGACTTTTGTGTTTATCCTTGGGGACTTTTGTAAGGGCCTTTCCCATTGAAATTTACCCTACGAAGTAGACGCTTCAGGCACTTTTGCCACGAAGTAGACCCTTCGGCCTTTTTGAAAGTGCCATTCGGGACTTTTGTAATAGTCTTTTTGCCCTACGAGCCTGCACTTTGGGACTTTTGTCCTACACCTTTGCCTTAGACCATTTTCTTTGGACTTTTTGTTTCAAACATTTTTATCAAGAGCACTACTAGCCTCGCCATACTTAGCCGAAACAAAGGTGAAAATACTTCCCATCAATCTATTAAAGACCCTTGCCAACTTGAGCTAACAAAGTTTGAATTACATAGGAAATAGAAGCAAAGTGAATGTTGCACATTTATGTCGCACGAAATGCTATTCAATTCAGAATTCTATATAGGCGCTTCGCAACTATTGAAGCTATCATTGTTTTCAAACTAACTTGCATTCGAAGTCTCTTGCTTTCCTACAACGACAAAGAGCCCTAGCTACTATCTCAAGAATACTGCGAGTAAAATGGCTAAGCTAGAGCTGAATTGTTTGCACAACATACATAGCACATAGAAGAAGACTACAAACAACACAGAGCATATATACGCATCAATAGCATCTTCATCCAAGGCATTTCGAGGGGCAAATCCGCCGTCCCATATTCAATCAAGGACTCTACGGAGTTCACAGATATAGTCTTTGATGCTACAATATTTGGAGACAGGGGCCATAACTATTCAAAATTATGGGAAGTCGTCGATTCTATGGATGTATTTTCACTAGAAGATGAGATGACACTTGCGGATAGACTGTTCACCAAGGAACTGCTGGCTTTCAAACGACAAAGATTACATTTTGCTACCGCCAAGCTAGAAGTAATGCCATGTATTGACCTCCTGCGAGATTTGTTTTTCTCAGAAAAGCTATCACAATATGCTTCCTTGCATCATTTGAGCAATAACACAGTGGTTGCATGCATATCGGTAGCCGACTTCCAAAGGTATTTATCTTTGAACATACCCGACGTTTATTTTGACACACAGTGGTGCAGTTCGACGAAGAGAGTTCAATTGAGAAGGCACTGTCTTCATGGCTACTCCCAGACCAGACCAAACCATTGCATGGAAGGGGAAGAAGCCGAAAGGAGCAATTTCGATCAACAAATTTAGAATGGGGATTCGCATTGGCATAGCTTTCCTCAATTCACTATATGGTATGCCAAGTATTCATTTTGTCAATTTAGACTAGGTGTCATAATTGTATATGATGCTCATCCACGATGTTGCATACGCCTTGGGCGAAATAATTAGCTTTCGCTTAAGAGAGTAGATAATCCATAAGGACAGGTGTCCCACGCCTTCGGACAATTTCTACATGATGTCCTATTTGCTAGATGCAGTCATGGGTCCCTGTTATAGAGATCTTGGGGAATTGTGGACTCCAGCCACAGATTGTGAAAAAAACAGAATTTGCGACCATTATCAATTTATGCACAAAAACATGGTCAGGGTAGTAGAGGATGTCTATCCGCAGGTTTGACAAGCCATTCATGGCTCGCCTATGCCTAGAATCGGGCCAAATATCGTAAAAAACTTGGATGGCAAAGGGGATTATTTCCTACCCGAACTTCATAGTAATCATGATTTGGCGGAACAAGGTTAATCCTGTTTGTCTTCCCAACTATGTCCCAGACAAGTTGGCAGAGCAAGAAATTGCTTTCAAACTACGGTGGAGTAACGAGGACTTATCTAGACAGAAGAAAACCTTATTCTTTGGCCACCACATAATAGTTGGAAGAACGATTTACACAATGAGGAAGCATTTCGCAGAAGTGGGCGGCAAACATAGAAGTTATCCATTCCTTGTGCTTACGCAGAGATTGGGATTCTCATGGACAGGGTCAAAAGCACATACAGGGATTTAACATCCCTTACAGCCATGTCCCATATCCATATGATTTTCTATTTCTTAATGCAAAGTCTGATGAGGATGTTTTAGAGAGAGCCAGGATTGTTGGATTGAAGGAAGATCATTTGCGGATGATCCAAGATGACCCCGCAGTCACTGCTAGAGAATTGGACAGTAGGAAGGCTTTATACAAAGGATGGGAGCACTCTTATTTCTGGAGAGGACAGTTTGAGGAGCAATCCAAGGACCAAGTAGGTCCCTCATCTCGAGCCCTCCCATTAAAGCTAAGGACTGTGAAGAAAGAAACTGGGCTCCCTGAGCCCAATTCTAGCAAAGGAGCACAAGCATGGAATCCCATCAGCTTAGATTTTGATGAAGAAAGAACCTGAGAATAGTCCGCTGTGAGCACCATTCAAGTATCTACTGCTATGCCCCAGGCCTAGATTGCTACATCTGTTGGGATAACAACATTAGAAGCAACGACATCAACATCCCAAGAGTCCCCCACACAACTGAAGATCCCTCTGGTTTATAAGAGGAAGCCTAAGACTCCTACAGGCAATCCTACAGTGGAACCAACACAAGACTTCCCTGTTGCATCTCAAGAGGAAGAGGTTGTGATAATCAAAGACATTGGGGATGACTCTGATGAAGAAGAGTTGGAGGCAGCTAAGGCCATGAGCCTTCAAGCAAGACCTATAGCACCAACTTCCTCGGGTACCTAGCCTTTTGTAAGTTTTCCTTTATCTTCTGTACCAATCATTGGATGAGTTTCCATTTCTTCTGTGCTAAGATCACCCCAGGTGGAAGTGCCTACTTCCACCTCCATTGACCCCTCCATTATCACCACTACCATTGATCCCTTTGTTTCCACTTCCATCACACACCCCTTGCCTACCTCCTCTGTCCCTACTGGGACTTCCACTATCAAAGCCCTCAAAAAGGTGTCCAGGAAGGTACACACTGCTTTGGCCATCCCACAACTTCATGTCCATTCCACCCAAATTTCCCTTCCAATGCCATCCACCACTTCCACAGAAGAAACCATAGTGACAAGTACTAGAAGGGGAAGGAAAGCCAAGCCGCAAGTGATTGTGGTCCACCCACTCCCTCAATTTGGAGGAGTGGATTGGTCCAAAATTTTATGGCCTTCCCTACTCGATGTCTTTGTCAGGACCCAAAAGAAACCACAGGTTCAAGAAGAGGCTGAGGAAGAGGTTGTCACAACCTCTAATGCATCTCAATTGGACATTCCTCTATGGGCAGTTGACTTGAGAATCAAGGCTTCCCAAATGCCAAGCTTCAAAATCACCGAGCTTCCATTAGTTTCCACTCTATTCGATCCCCCATCTGGCAACATCTAGAGAGTGAAGAAGAGGAAGCTGGAGGACGACAAAGGCACAACATTCATCCATGAGGAAAGACAAGAAGTGTTCTCCCTCACAAAGAGGCAGAACAAGGAGCCAAGGCAGTCTCCATATGTTGAATTTCTTGCAAACCTGGCACAGGGACACAAGGATGCAATAGTTGCTATCTGCGAAGGCACAAAATTGGCTCGACAGAAGCTTGAGGCTAAAGTGCAGGAACTAGAGGCCGAGGTGGAGTAACTAAAGGCGCAGGCAAAGACGATACACATCCCTGCGGGTATAGAAGCTGAGGTACACGAAGCCACTTCTAGGTGTTATAACTCTTTGGAGGCAATGGAGTTCATGAAGGCCAAGATGGCCCTTCATGTGAGCAACACCAGCCAATTGTTTACTTCCTTGAGAGATGACAACGCCAAACTGAAGATGTTAGTTGTATACACGGGCAACTCCCTATATAGTCATCTCGACCTCATGAAAACATTAGAGGCATCTAAAGCCTTGAATTTGATTGTCATTAGGCAAGAAGAGGCAAGGAAATGGCTACAATTAGTTGGGGCTTTAATCCTCAATTATCAAGGGCATGAGGCCCAACTCCAAATTTTGCATGAGTTGAAATTATCCAAAGTGAAGGACGCCACCGATAAATTGATCAGTAGGATCAATTTTGACAAACTTATTCAAGAAGTGGTAGATGACTTAAAGCAAAGTTTACAAGGCCTAACACTTGAAGAGATAGAGTCGGAATTAAGTAAGACCTGGAAGAAGGTAACCGAGGTCGAAATTTTCAAGAGTAAATTTCAGATAACCAAGGATGAGCATGCAAAGCTCCTTGGGCAGGTTAAAAGAATTCATAAACCGCCGCAGCTAAATTTGAATATTATACGGCAGCAGCATGACGCAACACATAAAGTTTATGAGGAGAACGAAGTGGAGAAAAAACAGACTTTTGGCAGTGCGCGAACATCTACAATTGCCACATCAATAGCCACGCCGACCAAGGTGCGTGCAGCACTTCATAAGACTAAGCCTTGATAGGCTAAGATTTTATGCATGTACAGTTTTGTAACGTTGGACGTATTTATAATTTTCTTATAGTTTGAGCCTTTCATGGTAAAAGTTGTTCCTATATTTTGTACACATGCACACGTTGCATGGTTTTGGAAAGGTCAACTTATTTAATTAATGACTATAAGTTTTCTCTTATACGGTTTTAGACCCCAGTTAGAGCTACATGCTCTAACTACCACAAGTAATGACTTTGCATGGACTTGGAGGATGAGGCGACCCCTTCCCCAAGTCTATATATACAGTTGTAACTCAACTTAGATTTTTTATCAGAGAATTTTGAATATAGAGCAACAAAATAGTTTTGACGTCAACAAAGTGATTGAGTATTTTCTTTCCAAATTCTGTGCAATTAGTTGTTATTTCCATGGTTGTGTGTTTTGATAATCTTTAGTGTGCAATAGTTGTGAAAAGATTCTTGATTGTTTTGATTGATGTACTGATCTAGAGATGTGCAGCAACTATTGAAGGATTAGTGAATATATTGATTATAATAGTTAAGTTCAAATTGAATCATATTTTTGAATATGTACTAATGCTTTCTTTGGTGTAGTTTTCTTTGTGTGTGCAATAGCAATAGCTGCTTCAGATAATTCATTACCCGAGCCATAATCTCCTGATTAAGGGTGTGCAATAGCTGCCCTAAAAGGAGCAACTTTTGTCCGAGGCTTGTGAATTTCCTGCATCTTTATTTCCTTAGACTCCTTAGCCATGTCTGATTGTATGTGTGTAACTGTTGCTAGCAGGAGGCATAGGTTTTGAAAGCACAGGTCTGTTTAGAAAATAATCATGGAAGTGATTTTCGAGAACCACAGTCTTCTTTTTTGCCTTACCCTACACACCTTTTTTGAGTTTGTTTTAAAAATCTACCCGCTTTAGTTTAGCAACTAGCGACCCAACCAACTCACGTAGAGATTCACTACCCCTATTAGAACTACACCTCTATCAAAAATCTTGTCAACAACCTGCATGCCCTACTTGCTATTCCATCAACAGGTTGAAATAAATCGCATACTTGCAACTTGTGCCGTGGAGTGGAGTTTGTCTCCATTGAGATCCTAAAACGTTAGAGGCTACCTCGTTACATCTGTAGTGTGCATAAAACCCACACCAACAAATATATGGGTTGGTAGCATAGTGTATTGAGTGAATTGTGTTGGTTAACATTGGTGTGATGCCCTCATTTTTGATCAAGACCCTCGTGGGACCCTTAGCCCATTCTTGTTTCCAATGGCTGAGGGCAGAGGAAGGAAATGGAGCATTGTGGGCCACTTGTGAGGAGCTAATAATAGAAAAGGTGCATTATATTTCTAATTTTGAGGTGAGTTATGAAAAAGCACCGTATGTTTCTATTTCACTTAAGTGGTAGGGTTTATAGGTCTCGGGCACTTAAGGCTTAAAGTGAAGTTAAGAGGATCTTTTAATATTTTAAAAAGAAAGGTAACTCTTCCCTTCAATTTTGGGCGCTACACTTGGAGGAGTGGTATATAAAGGCAAGTAAAGATTCATTTGAAGGGTATGCTGAATATTGATTTGAAAAATTGAATCATGTATATCAAACTTGGTTTCCACCTCTTGAGGATGAAAACCTTCAAGGGTCATAGGTTTGGGGACGAAAACCTACATTCCTTCTACTTGGGCAATTCTATTCAAGAGTTGTGAGTTTCAAATTGTATGTGTTCATGCAAGTGGATCTACAAAGGTGTTTTGAAACACCGTCTATTTTTGGAAATTTGATTGAACTTAGGGTTTGAGGAGGAAAATTTTGAAAACTAGAGTTTTCAGAATTTTAGAGCAAGATTTGGTGGGCTTCCCATGGAAGGAAAATTTTGATATTATTTGTAATTGATAGTCACTAATTTTGTGGTCAGTTTGAGCTCTTATTTGCATCATAATTCCAAGTATTGAGGGAGTTATAAATTTTTAAGTTTCAGCTTGTTTGCAGGAAATAATAATTAATTATGTGGGCAGCAAATTGTTTGGGAAAGACTGATTTGCAGGGTTTTATCTTGGACAATTTGTGTTGGAGTGTGGTTTTGCAGAGTTTTTTTGGATCATTCAATGCCTTAGAATATTCAGAAATTATTTTTGCAATTTTGGCACATGGGCGACTTGTTTGACAATCTCCGGAAGGTGATTGGGTGAGAGAAAACCAAGAGATAATTTCCAGCTTTGATTATTCTATTTTACTAAGATGTGGCGAACTGCTTGGAGAGTATTTTGAACGTTCAAGGGTTGGAAAGTACAGCTGTACTTTCAAGGAAAATTCAGAATATTTTTGTGAGGTATTTTCAGCAATTTGTTATATTATTTGACCTCGAAAAAGGTATTGAATTCTCTAAATAATTTTTAGTATGTGGATTTATTTGGATGATCTTTATCTTGAATATCATACATTTTTTTCAGTTAGGGTTTGGCTGGTTATAGATTTTCAGATTTCAGTTTGATGCTTTGATTGGCTAGGGTTGTTGGAAAACCCTTTTTTTTTGGTTGTCATCCCAGTTTGGGGACATTACAGTGGTATCAGAGCCAATTTCTTGGCCAACAATGGGGATGGAAGGGTGTATGTCAAATAGTGACATGCATGGGGATAGGTTGAAGAGGCTTATTCAAATCTAAGATTGGATGATGGAATCTATGTCTACTTTCCTTCAAATAGTGAAGGACATGAAAGGGGACCAATCCCTTGAAATGGAGGAACAACCCTCTGTACATTGGGATTTGATGGAGTACTAGGATGACTACTTGACATGCAAACCTCAACTCATAAAGTTAATGAGCTTCAATGAGTTTGTGGCACAGAAGCATGGTAGAGCAGGGCCCTGGAGGAGACAAAACAACCAAGAGGTTATTCAGGATGATTTGGGAGAGATTGTACTCTCTACCTTTGATGGGGATCCTAGCACTTCAGTTAGGACATGGGTCGACAAGGTTATTGAGTACCTTGATTTGTGCCTAGAGGTGAAAAAGAGACTTTAATATTCGTCATCCAACATTTGGAAGGGGCTGCCCATGATTGGTGGTATCTTGGGTGGAGGACACAGGGCATGACCTCATTAAAACATATGAGGAATTGAGTGAGAAGCTCATTAAACAATTCGATAAGAAGAAGATGGATCCTCCAAAATCAGAAATCGTGAGGGTACCTAAGAGGGACTCTCAATTGCACGAGGGGCAGCCTAAACACCACAAATCTGAATTTTGGAGCAGCAAAGAGAGCTACAAATGATGGACCCACATGAAGAAATGCTAAGTACATTGGGGCAGCCTAGTACCCCAAATTTTGAAATTAAAAAAAAAAGATTTTGAAGAAGCCAAAGAAACCAAAAAATTCATGGATGACCCCATGAAGAGGTATGTAGTGAATGATACTATTGATTCTAATAATTGTTCATTCTTGTAGCATGACTCGAGAATTGATGAAAGAATTTGGAAAGAACAATTGCTAATCATAAAGGAGGAAGTGCAAGCCTTGACAAGTTTGGATGGCACAAAAGGGCTTCTTGATAGATCAATGCACAATGAGATGGGCGAATGCTTGAAGGAAGGTGAACCATATGTGGATCATCTATTACTTGAAATGGATATGGGAGAAGATCAAGATTCCAACTTGTTTTGGAATGCAAAAGACACTCCATTGTTTGAAATGGATAAAGAGGAAAGACCAAGGCCACAAGGAAAGATGTACCCCATGATCCTAGAAAGTGACAATTGGATCAAAAGGGTGTTATTAAACACCAATGTTTTTTCTAACTTGTTTGTTTCATGTGTAGGATTAATTTTGAGATCCCTTGCAAAGGTGAATGTAAGGAATGAGTTGGGTTCCTTACATGGGCAACCAATTGGAAGAGTGAAAAATGGAGACATGGATTAAGACTTGAGGACTACCATAGATTGGGCAAGACCCCAAATCATGAGCAGCCTTGGACAAAGAAATGAGGTAAAGGAAATTTTCCTTTTTCCTTTTTTAAAAGAATCTGAAAATCATTGGCAACGTTTTGGGTCTTTGGACCCCAAAAAGAGATGCATGTTTGGCACATGGAAGCTAACTAGAGGGGACGAAAATGTTGTTGAAAGGTATGATGTGGCCTCAAAGAATCTTTAGTTATTCCTCTTGGTACAACCTCCTAGTGTGCATAATAAAATTGATTTTGGAGGTACCTTGTCACTCATAATAAAGAAGGATTTGGTTCTTTATGATTCTAATTTTGGCAATCAGAAAAATCAGAAATTGTACCTATTATCACTCTGGAGTGCACCCTGCTTGAAGATGTGTAAAACACACCCTCACTCTAGCGGATACAATTGGAACTTTTCAGAGTGTGGGTGACTCTTTGGTGAGAATAACCACCAGAGAGGGCTGGTTCCCTTTAGATTTTTTCAATAAATTTGACTATTGTGATTTTTGGATGGGAAAGGTGAACGGAAAACTGAAAAAGAAATCCTATCTAATGGGATGATGCACCTGAATTGTTCAAATCCTCTGAAGTTACTGAAATCAATGCACACATAATCAAATGAAATATATAATTCTGTCCTTAAGCATAAATATTTTAGATGAAGGGTTGAAAACCTCTTCAAATGCCCTGCAAAAGGTTGGGATAGAGAAAGATACGTGAGGAAGGGACCTGCAAAAGGAGAAAAATCTCACTTATATACTGATGCACAATCAAATACACACTATTCTTCTTTCCAAAACTCAGATTCAAAACGTAAATTCTTTATTGATCACTGGTCTAGCTTACAATTTCTTTCTTCAAACTTCAGGGATCTTTTTAAATTGCTTGATTAAGCCAATAAATAAGCTTTTCCCAAAACCTGAAATAGCCTTAAGTGTAGTTCTAAAAGGGGAAATGGTTAGTCTTGGTTAATTAACTCAAGACTTAACACCTTTTACAATATTCATAATATTCAATAAAATCTTTTCCTTCTATAAAATTGCATGCCTTTTCAAACTTTGGCATAGAAGAATGGCGGTGAAGCCAAGTTTGAAAGGTTAATTCTTAAAATAAACATGGCACTCAAAAATCTTCAAACATGCGTGAATCCAAGGTGGTGTAGAAGAATGGATGGTGGGATCATTGAAAGTCAAACTTCTCCTTTGCATGGAATACTACGCCATATCTCTAAATAAGGAACTCCATTTGATTCGTTTGAACGCTGAGTTGAAGGAAGAGATGTTCTCGTTTGCATGAAAAACAATGAAGATGTGTAACAAGCTTGTCCAACCAACTCCAATTCAAGACCAGTCAACCTCCAATGGTCTCCACGTGCATGCAAAGGTACGCCACATCTTGGACGGAGAACTCTGTTGGAACTCCCTGAAACATTGAAAGCTCTGGATTGCATAAAAAACCAAAGAGAAGCGTGATTTCAGTCAAACAGTCAACTAAAGCTTTGACCAGTCCACTATAAATAGCCCTTACTTGCATGGACAAGAACCTCGCTGAGTGAGAGATATATTCAAATTGAATTTATTTCCCGGCTTTCTGTTCTCGGTTTCTTGTCTCTGTGCATACATTTCTTTGGCACTTATCTATTTATGGCTTTTGTCTCTGTTTGTTTCTTTGATTTCCTTGGACAAATTGTCCGTGACTTTCCTATGTAAATTTTCCCTGGGTTTGTCTTTCCTGTGTATTTCCTTTCCAATATTAAGTCAGGCATTTATTCGGGAATTTGTTCAGTCAATTTCCCACAGACAAATTGTCTGTGAGAATTGTTTTAGACTTCTTATTTGGACTTTATTGTCTCTCGGAATTTTGTTCTTTCCACTTTCCTGCAAACAAAATGTTCGCGGGAATTGTCTAAGACTTTCCTTGGTTGTTTGATTTTGAGCTTTCCCAATCTTTTCCGAAGGAATTCCTTTGGACAATTTGTCCGAAGGAATTCCTTCGGACTTTTGTCCGCAACCATGTGTCTTTTCCTTCCTTTGGACAGAAAGTTCGAAGGAATACGTTCATTCTAGTTTTTGTCTTAAGGACTTTCCAAAAGAAAGAGCCCTTCAGGGTTTCAAAAATGACCCTTCAAAATTTTAAACCATCCCTTCGCAATTCTGGAAAGTGACATTCGCAAAGGGTACATACCCTTCGGGTTTCTTGAAAATGTCCTTTGAAATCTTGAAGTGAACCTTCTTGAAGGGCAGGTACCCTTAGGGATTCTTGCCAATGATTCAGGTTTTTTGAGAATGAACTTTTACGAAGGATAGGTACCCTTCGGAATTTTTGGAATTGCCCCTCGTTATTTTGAATTGGTCTTTCTGCCTTTCGGGAAAAATAGTGTCCTTTTGGCCTCTCAAAGTGACCCTCCGGACTTTGTCCTTTGAACTTTTTCAAAGGGTACCTGCTCTTCGAGAAGGTGTAAAAGGTCACCTTCGCTTGAAATTGTCCCTTCGAATTTTTGTTTTGAGTTTTCCCGAAGGGTACATACCCTTCAAGATTTTTGGAATGAACCTTCCTGAAGGGCACATACCCTTCGGGTTTCTTGAAAAGCACCTTTTCTCTTCGCCAAACTGCCCATTGTAATTCTTTTGGACTTCTTGTAAAGTCCTTTTAAATTTCTTTTCCCTCGGACAAAAAGTCCGGACAAAAAGTCCGAGGAAATTGTTCCCACACGTAGCTCGAAAGAATTATGAGAAAGACAACACTTCGGAGATAAAACACTTGAGAATGAGTCCACTTGGAAAAAATCCGAAAAAATAAACATGTATTCTGCTTTTGATCCCTTGCTTTCATCTATAAGTGAACTTACAGGGTTGTAGGTTAACTTTAATGATGGCTGTAGCTATATAGACCAGTAAGTTTACTTGACACTGTTTTCTTAATATATATTCCTTAATGTCTGATGCATTAGTTGACTTGTCACCGTGGCCTTCAAAACCTAAATTGAAGCATATGTTTGATTGGTAATCAAACTTGACTGTAGGTACCTTTGTGAGTTGTAGGTGACCCTTAGATGGATGGCCTAATCAAAGAAATCCCTGTGAGCATTATTCACAATCTATCGTGCATCATGTATATCTATGAAGTGTATTTAGCCACCAATCAATCCTTCATTTTAACATAGTTCTCTCACTCAATGAATGTTTATAGGAGACTGCTATAGGGAACATCTTCTATAGGCGTAATGGCTGTAGTTTGATTTTGAATTGCACCTTTTCCATGACACTCTTATCCACTTTACGAATTTATTCCTCCTACAAGCCTGTAGTTTAACTTTATCACTGCATGTGACATTGTGAGTAGGAGATATGCTTTTGAACTTGTTGTAGGTGTCTTGTCTTGGAACACACTTGATTGTGTAACATTGTTGTAGGTCTTCATCATGATTGTATTTGATACTTGACTGCCTACATATCCCTTTGTTCATGCTTTTACACTATAATTCACTAGTTTAACCAGTTGTATAGAGGATTTGACCGTTCTGGGGAAAGTTTCGAATAGTAGGGGTAGTAATTTGGCCTTGACAGGGCAAAGTACTAACAATTTTGGAGACTTTCAGGGTTTGACCAGCCTGCTGGTCAAAGAACTCAAAAACTCTGGTTATGACAACCCTGGATACACGCTGAAAATTGGAAAAGCTGGAGACCAAAACACAAAAGGAAAACTGACTCAACATGTTGACATATGCACTTAGAGGAAAGGACAACAACACAACTGAAAGAAAAAACAACTACTGAAAGCATACGTTGTGAAGCATTTAGAGGAATGAAACTATGACTATGTACAAAGGAGTGACTCTCCTAATAGCAGTATTTAAGAAACAATGCATTCACAGGAATGAGAAGTTCTTCTCCACTCAGTCTGGATAATTGAAAAGTATTGTTCTTACAATCAGTGATAATATAAGGTCCACTCCAAAGGCTATCAAATTTGGAGTGCCTACCTGGGTTTGCACGTTCTTCATCCCATTTGAGAATTGTCTTCTTGCTGAAATGTTTTTGAAGAAGCTATTTTGTCAAATGTCTTCTTGACTTGCTGCTGATTTGACCACATGGTATGCATAGCATCATCTCTTCCAATTCTCTCAATTCATTCATTCTTACCTCCATTGCATCACTTTCCAGAAGCTCTCGCTGATGTGCAAGCTCCAAAGTTGAAAGTTTCAATAAAATAGGCAGCCTTGCTTCTCTTCCATAAACTAAGAGATAAGGTGAATGACCAATGGCTTTCTTAGGGGTGATCCTATCAGCCCATAAAGCAGTCTTCAATTTTGTATGCCAAGATCTCTGATTATCCTCCATTGTTTTTTTATGATTATCCTCCATTGTTATTAGTAGATTCCGCTGGTCCATTATTCTGTGGATAGTAATTGGATGAAGATGTCAAATAAATACCATGTTCAAGAACCCATTCACATACCTTAATACTGTTGAATGCCAAAGCATTCTCTGATATGATAGTAGAAGGTGCTCCAAAACGAGTGAGTAGACTCTCATAGAACTCAAGCACAGAGTTCTCATTTGCTTCTGTCAAAGGCATTGCTTCCACCCACTTGGTGAAATAATATGTAGCTATCAAAACCCACTTATGACCAGCACTGGATGGAGGATGAATCATGCCAATGAAGTCTAAACCCTATTGCATGAAAGACTGCTCAACTTGAATTGGTTTTAGTGGCATAACAACTAGTCTCTGTTTTCCTACAAACATTGCACATTTTGAACATTTTCTAACCCATGCACATGCATCTCTGAATAAATTAGGCCAAAAATAATCAGCGCTAATGATTTTTGCAGCTGTAGTCTTGGCTGCAAAATGACCTCCAGAAGGACTATCATGAAATTGCTCAAAAAGCTTGTCAAATTGACTAGCTTCAACACACCTTAGAAGCATACCTCCAATGTCATTTTTGAAAAGCACTCCAATCAAAATATATGGTACTGATTGCAGTCTGAAGTGTCTTCTTTGTTATGCATTCAAACCCTTTGGACATTCTTCAGTTTGAAGAAATCTAGCAATATTTTGTGTTCAGCTTATAGGAGGTGAATTTTCAGTGTCTTGCTGAGTGCCCTGAATTGTCAAAATTCTATTTTTCTTCTTTTACATCTTCTGCAAGATCACATAATCTTTTGTCTCGGACCAGCTTTGTAACTTTGACTTCAATGTCATATTCCATGCATTTTGTGACCCATCCGGCTCTCCTTTCATTCAAGTCTCTGTTGAGAATGAAGTGCTTCACACTTGGATGAGCAACCATTAGTATAATCTTGTTATACGAAATCAAATGTCTGAACTTTTTCAGACCTCTTATAACAAGAACATGCTTTTCTACAAAAGAATATCTCTTCATAACCTTCTAAAGATTGACTAAAGAAAACAATGGGTTCCAAACCTTCATCGTTCTCCTACATAAGCATCGCTGAAATAGTACTGGAAGTAGAGAAAGCATACAAGAAGAAATCCTTATTGAAAGCCAGATTAAGCAAAGTAGGAGCTTGGCTGATTGCTTCCTTGATAGCTTCAAAACTTTTTTTACCTTCTTTACTCCAAGTGAATTCTTGATGTTTCTTAAGCATTTGAGTAAGTGGCTTTACTAGCTCTGCAAAGCTAGTAATGAATCTTCTAATAAAATTAATCTTATCCAAAAAGCTTTGCAATCCTTTCTTGTATTTAGGCAATGATAGAGCAAGGATTGCCTCTATTCTCTCTGGATCAATGGAAAGACCAGCTTTGGACACCACATGCCCAAGAAGTCTTCTTTTATGCACTGAAAAAATGCATTTCTTTGGATTCAAATGGACTCCAAATTCTTTACATCTATCAAAAACATTCTTCAAATGAGTTAGATGATCTTTAGGATCCCTTGAACATAATGTAATGTCATCAAGATAGACTAAAACCATTTCACTCAAAAGACCATGAAAAACATCCATTGCCCTTTGGAAGGAAGCTCTAGTATTGGAGAGTCCAAAAAGCATATTCTTGTAAGCAAAAGTACCCCATTTGGTGGTGAAAATGGTTTTATACTAATCTTGCTCTTTCATCAGTATCTGATTGTATCCTAAATACCCATCCAATAAAGAAAACCTGTGAACCTGAAACTCTGCAAAATTTGATCTATGGAAGGAAGTGGATAGTGGTCTTTCAATGATACTCTATTCAAATCTTTGAAATCTACACAAAGTCTTATCTCTCCATTATTTTTCTTTATTGGAACAAGATTTGCAACCCATGTTGAATGCTTAATAAGAAAAATAATATCTGATTCAATCAGCTTTGTAAGCTTTTTCCTCATGAGAATCTCGACCTTGGGGTTGATTGGCCTTTGCTTTTGTCTTACCAGTTTTGCATCTTGTTCCAATTCAATAGTATGCTGTGCTAATCTGGAATCAAAACCTTTCAAATCATGTTATTTTTAAGCAAAAACATCCATAAACTCTTAACATAATGAAATAAAAACTACTCTCTCAGAATCAATATTCACTTTACTCAACTCGAGTTGCTTACCTTCAGCGATGCTAATTGGCTCATAATGCTCTTTCTTGGAAGAAATACTCACTTTGTTTTTCCTTCGCTGATCATCTTCATAGAAAATGCTCTCTAAAGTCATCAAACCTTTAGGCATCTTGTTTGATTTTAATTGCACAATCTGATTTTCATATCGATCCTGCAATTTATCATGATTTCTTTGGCAAAACTCTACCTCATTCTGTAGAAAATATGGTATTTGCTTATTGGAATAAAAAACTTGCCAATTTACATCATTATTGAGAACTGAAGGCCTACATACCACTTTGATTTGAGTCTGATTTTAATTGTCCTTAATTTGATCCGAAATATCATACTGTGCAACTATGGCAACAAGTCTATCAACATGCTGATTTGCTCCTCTAGGAATAGAGCGAATGTCAAATGCAAGGAAATCTTCCATGAAATCCCAAACTCTATGTTTGTAGGCCTTCGAAAGAGGATTCTTTGTTGCACTTAACTCTCTAACTTGCTGGACGACCAATTCACTGTCACCTTTCACATGCAAGAGCTTAATATCCTTCTTTCTAGGCTACTGAAGATTATAAATAAGAGCTTCATATTCTGCAGTATTGGGAGTACAATTGAACTGAAATCTGACAAAAAAATAATACCTTTGATTTTGTGGTGAAATCAACATAACACCAGCGCCACTATCATTCTTTGTTTTGGATCCATCAAAGAATAGATTCCAAACTCCTTGATCCCGCAATGAGCTAGTGAGACTAGGCAATAAGTCACCTTCTTCGTGCATACAATAAACTCCAAAACCAACATATTCAATACTTTTGTAAGGATCATGTGCATGATTATCAACATCCCATTCATCAAGGAGAAGATCCGGAATACCTTCAAGAGGCTTAGAAGGCTCTTGATCAATGGTCTCATCATTTTCTTCTGAAATACTGCAATTCACGTTTAACATATTTGATATATATGGCTCAAGGTGAAATTTGGAAATAGGCTCTGATCTAATAGTTGCTTTGGTTCCATACTTGGTTCTAAAAATCATGTTTGATCAATCTGAAGAAAGGTAACCTCCTATTTTGGCAGTGAAATCTTTGGATAGGCATAGTGCAAAATATGGAGGTTAATCAACATCATGTAAAATGGTGAAATTTGGACAAGTAGCAAGTATAATTTTCAGATCTTTCAATACACCCGCAGTCTTGGTAGGAGATCCATCTAATTGCAAACCACCTTTCTCATGGGGTTCATACTGCAAACTTAACTTATCAGCTATTGATTTGGGCATAACAGAAGTACTAGCCCCACTATCAATCATACAATTATGAACTAGAAAATCTCCAATGATAACAGAAAGGTAAAATGGAGGTTTAGTCACTTTAAGAGGTTGAGACTCAACAACTGAATTAGTTAGGACAACACTTACTCTTTCTTTTTTAGATGATTTCTCAGAGATAGTGAGCTTTGAAAGCTCTTCTTGCAAGTGCTCCTTTCGTCCTAGGATTAGTAGAGTATCCCACATCGAAATTGAGACTGTTGTCCTCTTCATATGATCCACAATACTGAGTGGAGAAGTCGCTGTGTTTGACTGTAATTTAAGAGCATCAGAAGCTCTCAAATTTTGTGTAAATTGAGGAAAACATAAGGCCCTTTCACATTCTTATCTTTTGGATCTTGAACTTGCTGATTTGAACTTTTTTGAGGCAACACATCTATGGTTGTTTTTTGTTGTGGCTGAGAAGAAGGGGCTGCCCTTTCAGGACTTGAACCTTCTCCAATTTCTCTTTTCTTGGATCTACTATAGGTTGCAATTGAACTATCAACATTAGGTAAATCTTGACTTTGATTTGCAGCCAAGTGCTCAAAAGAATTCTCACCTTCTTGGGAATTGATAAATGTAGTTTCAATAGGTGCTTTACCACTACCTTCTCCTTGTTGATTTGGCACTTCTGCTTTAGTGAATGAAGGAATGTCTCCGTAGGGTAGAGAGGCTTCTTTATTCTGAGAAGGTGGCTGATTTTTAAATGAAAGAAGAACTGAACTTTGTTGCATGAAAGATTGATGAGAACTCTCACCAGCTGGAGCCTTGCCATGTTTGATTGATCCCATTGATTGTTCCATTGTCCTTCTTGAGCATAATTGTTCTGAGTTGGCACAATAGCTCTTGAATTGCTTGGAGCATTAGGATTATATTGCCTTGATTGAGAATTTTGCCCTTGACCTTGCTGATTGGATTGATAGGATGGCCTATTACGCTGATAATTTTGATTAGTATTTTGATAAGACCTATATGGTGGAGCTTGTTGCCTCTCAATTGCAACCAACTTGTTGGTTTGAGCTTTAAGAAGACTCTATCTTCTCCAATCTGTCAGTTTGATCACCTTCAGTTTGATGGAACTTTGATGACTCTAGAATTGGAGCAATTGTTGGAGTAGGAGGATGGATCTTTGGAAAAAGAGGCATTGGAGGCCTTGGAGATAACTCGCCTGCTTGGATAAGGCAATTTTCAGCCTTGATTGCTACTTCAAAAGCTTCAGGGAAAGTATTACCTCCCATGGATTTGATCATTATAGTGACATTTGAATTAAGAGCTTTCAGATAATACAGAAAGACATAGCTAGGTGTAGGCTTGATCACTACTGTAATTCTATTCCAAGTCTTCTGGAATTTGTAATTGAAATCTACCATGAACTCATGGTTGAATCTCTTAATTGTTGTATGCTGCTTCACAAGTGAAAGATGATCACTTTATCTTCAAAATGTTTGCACAAAAGTTCTCCAAATTCATCCCAGTTGTTGATTGATGCAGGAGTTAAACCTTTGTACCACTGAAGAGCCTTCCTTTTGAAAGAAGTTGCTAACAAGCTCATTGCTACATTTTTCTGTGTCACATGATGAACTAAACAAAGATTAGCAATATTTGCAATATGCTTTATAGGAGTTGTTGGATTTTCTCCTGTAAAATATGGAAGAGCCTGTAGAGTTGAAACTAGAATATCATTCCATTGAGTGATATTTAGAGGACTACCACTATTGAATGCAACAAAAGCCTGTCTTTTGGGAACAACGATATGAGGAATATGATTTATAACAATATTTGGCTGAACAGTACTGGCTTGAACAGGAGGATTTTGTGCAATAGCAGGGATCACAGAGGGTGTAGGATTTGGATTTGACTGAGGTCTCTTCTTCTTTGGTTGATAAGACAATTCAGAGAATTTGCTTCTTTCCCTTTTATAGATGATCTTGTCACAACTTTTGGGGGCATAAAAAAATATACAATGTGAATAAGTGTGTCCCACCGGGTGTGCCAGGATGTTATCACTCTGGAGGGCACCTTGCTTGAAGATGTATAAAACACACCCTCACTCCGACTGATACAATTGGAACTTCTCAGATTGTGGGTGACTCTTTGGTGAGAAGAACCTCTAGAGAGCGCTGGTTCCCTTTATATTTTTTCAATAAATTTGACTACTATGATTTTTGGATGGAAAAGGGGAAAGAAAAACTGAAAAATAAATGCTATCTAATGGGGTGATGCCCCGGAATTGTTTAAATCCTCTGAAGTTACTGAAATCAATGCACACATAATCAAATGAAATCTATAATTAAGGAAAAATCTCACTTATACGCTAATGCACAATCAAATACACACTATTCTTCTTTTCAAAACTCAGATTCAGGTCATAAATTCCTTATTATTATTGGTCCAGCTTCCAATTTCTTTCTTCAAACTTTAGGGATCTTTCTAAATGGCTTGATTAAGCCAATAAATAAGCTTTTCCCAAAACCTAAAATAGCCTTAAGTGTAGTTCTAAAAGGGGAAAGGGTTAGTCTTGGTTAATTAACTCAAGACTTAACACTTTTACAATATTCAAAATATTCAATAGAATCTTTTCCTTTTACAAAATTGCATGCCTTTCCAAACTTTGGCGTAGAAGAATGGCGGTGAAGCCAAATTTGAAAGGTTAATTTTTAAAATGAACATGACACACTAAAAAAATCTTCAAACATGCATGAATCCAAGGTGGCGTAGAAGAATGGACGGTGGGATCATTGAAAGTCAAACTTCTCTTTTGCATGGAATACTACGCCATATCTCTAAATAAGGAATTCCATTTGATTCGTTTGAAAGCTGAGCTGGAGGAAGAGATATTCTCGTTTGCGTGAAAAATAAGGAAGATGTGTAACAAGCTTGCCTAGTCAACTCCAATTTAAGACCAGTCAACCTCCAATGGTCTCCACTTGCATGCAAAGCTACGCCACATTTTGTATGGAGAACTCTGTTGGAACTGCCTGAAACGTTGAAAGCTTTGGATTGCATAAAAAACCAAAGAGAAGCGTGATTTCGGTCAAACATTCAACTAATGCTTTGACCAGTCCACTATAAATAGCCCTTACTTGCATGGACAAGAACCTCGCTGAGTGTGAGATATATTTAGATTGAATTTATTTATCGGCTTTTTGTTCTCAGTTTCTTGTTTTTGTGCAGGCATTTCTTTGGCACTTCTCTGTTTATGGCTTTTGTCTCTGTTTGGTTCTTTGATTTCCTCAGACAAATTGTCCGTGACCTTCCTGTGTAAATTTTCCCTTGGTTTGTCTTTCTTGTGTATTTCCTTTCCAATATTACGTCAGGTATTTATTCGGGCATTCGTTCAGTGAATTTCCCGCGGATAAATTGTCTGCGGGAATTGTTTTAGACTTCTTATTTGGACTTTATTGCCTCTCGGAATTTTGTTCTTTCCACTTTTGTCTGCGGGAATTGTCCAAGACTTTCCCTTTTGTCCGCAGGAATTGTCTAAGACTTTCCCTTGGTTGTTTTCTTTTGAGCTTTCCCAATCTTTTTCGAATGAATTCCTTCGAACTTTTGTCTGCAACCATGTGTCTTTTCCTTCTTCATTCGGACAAAAAGTCCGAAGGAATTCGTTCCTTCTGGCTTTTATCTTAAGGACTTTCCGAAAGAAAGAGCTCTTCGGGCTTTCAAAAATGACCCTTTGGAATTTTAAACCATACCTTTGGAATTCTGGAAAGTGACATTCCCAAAGGGTACATACCCTTCAGGTTTCTTGAAAACGTCCTTTGAAATCTTGAAGTGAACCTTCCCAAAGGGCAAGTACCCTTTGGGGTTCTTGCCAATGACCTTTCCGAAGGGTACATACCCTTTGGGTTTTTTGAGAACGAACTTTTCCGAAGGAAGGTACTCTTCGGGTTTTTTGGAACTGCCCCTCGGAATTTTGAATTGGTCTTTCTGCCTTTCGGGAAAAATAGAAGTGTCCTTTTGGCCTCTTGAAGTGACCCTCCGGACTTTGTCCTTTGAACTTTTCCAAAGGGTACTTGCCCTTCAGGAAGGTGTAAAAGGTCCCCTTCGCTTGAAACTGTCCCTTGAAATTTCCGTTTTGAGTTTTCCCGAAGGGTACATACCCTTCGGGATTTTTGGAATGAACCTTCCCGAAGGGCACATACCCTTCGGGTTTCTTGAAAGGCACCTTTTCTCTTTGCCAAAATGCTCATTGTAATTCTTTCGGACTTCTTGTAAAGTCCTTTTAAATTTCTTTTTCCTTGGTCTTTTTCCCTTGGACAAAAAGTCCCCGAGGAAATTGTTCCCACACTTTGCCTGAAAGAATTATGAGAAAGACAACACTTGGGAGATAAAACACTTGAGAATGAGTCCACTTGGAAAAAATATGAAAAAATAACCCTGTATGCTGCTTCTGATCCCTTGCTTTCATTTGTAAGTGAACTTACAGGGCTGTAGGTTAACTTTAATGATGGCTGTAGCTATATAGACTAGTAAGTTAACTTGAAACTGCGTTCTTAATATATATTCCTTAATGTCTGATGCATTAGTTGACTTGTCACCGTGGCCTTCAAAACCTCGATTGAAGCAAATGTTTGATTGGTAATCAAACTCGACTGTAGGTACCTTTGTGAGTTGTAGGTGGCCCTTAGATGGATGGCCTAATCAAAGAAGTTCCTGTGAGCATTATTCACAATCCATTGTGCATCATGTATATCTATGAAGTGTATTTAGCCACCAATCAATCCTTCACTTTAACATAGTTCTCTCGCTCAATGAATGTTTATAGGAGACTACTATAGGGAACATCTTCTATAGGCGTAATGGTTGTAGCTTGATTTTGAACTGCACTTTTTTTATGACACTCTTATCCACTTTACGAATTTATTCCTCCTACAGGCTTGTAGTTTAACTTTATCACTGCATGTGACATTGTGAGTAGGAGATATGCTTTTGATTTTGCTGTAGGTGTCTTGTCTTGGAACACACTTGATTGTGTAACATTGCTGTAGGTCTTCATCATGACTGTATTTGATACTTGACTGCCTACATATCCCTTTGTTCATGCTTTTAGACTATAATTCACTAGTTTAACCAGCTGTATAGAGGATTTGACCGTTCTGGGGAAAGTTTCGAATAGTAGGGGTAGTAATTTGGCCTTGACAGGCCAAATTACTAACAGTGCCTTTATCACGGCTCCCTTGTTGGGAAGAAGTAACTGACTTTTGTTTGCTCTCACAGCTGTTATATACTTGTGATTGTGAGCTAACAGGAAAATTAGATTTGAAACTAAGGATTGATATTGATGCACACCTACAGCTTTTATATAATTCTGATTTTTTGTCACTAGGAAAATCAGATTTTTGGCTTCTCTTACAGCCCTCCTGTTGTGGAAAGTTGACTGATTTTCATGCACACTTACAGCTGCTCCTTAAGTCTGAAAATGACGCTTTGAAGGTTCACAAGGGGCACAAGGGAAGAGGAAAACATATGAGTATGGTACAATATTATTTACCATTACCTTTTGTGCATTCATTTGATGTTTTTTACTCATATAACAGTCAAGAGAAAGGGCAGCCCCAAAATTGCCTTGGGCAACACCCTATTCCCAGCTGCAAGGGTAGGATTGAGTATGACATGAAAGGCATGAGATTCCTTTTGGTTGGTGAAAAGGGCCAAGTAGTGAGCCGCTGGTTACAAGGTGTGTTTTTTATGGAAAAATGGTTTTCCTTCTCTCCAGAAAGTTATGAATTTATTTTGATACATTCATGTTCCGTACTCCATGCAAAGAACATCTCATCTTGCATGTGGTAGCTAAGGAAGAAAGCCAAAAAAAATGGTATGAAGTCTGATTTTTGTTGCTCAAAAATTTCCGAGTCAAAGGGGCAATTCCAGCCACTTAACATGATCACAAAATTGCATTTTCCGAGCATGCTACAGTTCCTAAAAGGAAGGGAATATGCTTGGTTGAATTCTGAAATTGATCACTCAGAAAATTCTAAATTGGAATGGCAAGTACAACAGCCTTATGATGATAGAAGTCTGAATTTTCTTGGTAAATCCCAGCGCTTAACATATTCTGGAAACACCAGTGGACTTGCATCATAAGGAATGTTGGGACACCTCTTTGGATATTGCAATTGCAATTGCAATTGCTTGAGGACAAACAAATTTGGGTGGGGAGGACTGTAATGTCCCTATTTTTGATCTACACCCTCGTGGGACCCTTAGCCCATTCTTGTTTCCAATGGCTAAGGGTAGAGGAATGAAAGGGAGCATTATGGGCCACTTGTGAGGAGTTATAATAGAAAATGTACTTTATATTTCTAATTTTGAGTTGAGTTATGAAAAAACAACTTATGTTTCTATTTCTCTTAAGTGGTGGGGTTTATAGGTCTCGAGCACTTAAGGTCTAAAGTGAAATTATGAAGATTTTTTAATATTTTAAAAAGAAAGGTAACTCTTCCCTCCAATTTTAGGTGCTACACTTGGAGGAGTGGTATATAAAGGCAAGTAAAGATTCATTTGAAGGGCATGCGGAATATAGATTTGGAAAATTGAATCAAGTATGTCAAGTTTGGTTTCCACCTCTTGAGGACGAAAACCTTTAAGAAGGGTCATAGATTTGGGGACGAAAACCTCCATTCATTCGACTTGGGCAATTCTATTCAAGAGTTGTAAGTGAGCTTCAAATTGCATATGTTCATGCAAGTGGATCTACAAAGGTGTTTTCAAACACCATCTACTTTTGAAAATTTGAGTGAACCTAGGGTTTGAGGAGAAAAATTCTAGAACTTAGGGTTTTCAAAATTTTAGAGTAAGTTTTGGTGGCCTTTCCATGGAAGGAAAATTTTGATATTATTTTAATTTGATAGTCACTAATGTTTTCGTCAGTTTGAGCTCTTATTTGCATCATAATTCCAAGTATTGAGAGAGTTATGAATTTTTGAAGTTTCAGCTTGTTTGTAGGAAATAATAATTATTGTGGGCAGCGAATTGTTTGGGAAAGGCTGATTTGCAAGTTTCCATCTTGGGTGATTTGTGTTGGAGTGGTTTTGCAAGTTTTTTTAGGGTTATTCAATGCCCTAGAATATTTAAAAATTATTTTCGCAATTTTGGCACTTGGACGACTTGTTTGGCAAGCTTTGAAAGGTGATTGGGTGAGAGAAAACCAAAAGATAATTTCTAAATTTGTTTTTTCGATTTTACTGAGGTGTCGTGAACCACTTGGAGAGTATTTTGAGGCGTTTAAGGGTTGGAAAGTACAACTGTACCTTCAAAAAAAATTTAGAATATTTTTGTGAGGTATTTTCAGTTATTCGTCATATCATTTGACCCCAAAAAAGGTACTCAATTCTCTAAATAATTTTCAGCTGCTTGTGGATTGATTTGGATGATCTTTAGCTTGAATATCATACATTTTTCCAGCTAGGGTTTGGCTGGTTATAGATTTTCAGATTTCAGTTTGGTGCTTTGATTGGCTAGGGTTGTTGGAGAACCCTCTTTTTTGGTTGTTATCCCAATTTGGGGACATTACAATAGGTCAGTACCAAGGCAGTTGTGGCCCAATGGACACACCTCTTGGTCAACCCAACTATATGTAGGAAGATCTCAGTCAAGGAAGGAAGCTCTCTTAGATTGTCATATCTCCATGCACCATAGCAATGTACACTAATTTGATATAATGAATAAAAGAGTAATTTTATCTATTTTGTGTTATGTGCAATTACTTGTATGTACCTGTTGTAGTATTCTTTATTGTTAGTTATTGTAATAACAAGAGAGTACTCGAGAGGCATGACAAACCTAGGAAAAAGAGGGGTGCTTCTACTAGGACTACAGGGTTTGACTCTAGGGCACAAGTGGTACTTGAAACAAATTAGATATATATGAAGAGGGCTCATTATGGTGTTATGCGTAACACCATTCCCTAGCAGCAGGTATGGGAAGGAACAAATGCATCATTGCCTGATTACATTGTACAATGCATTGCTATAGATATCACATATAAACACGAATATGTATTTTGCATAGTTACTAGGAAACTCAGGTATAGGGATAGGGATAGGGACCTCTTCCCCCATGTGTACCCACGTCTTTGTGACTATATATATATAATTAAAGATTTGAGATTTCCACATCATCATTTTGCATGCTCTATTCAGATTCAACTGTGCTATATCCTTTTTTGTTACCACCACACCTTCAATTTTCTTAAACTTAGGAATGCCTTCTTATGCTCTTATGTAAGTTGTGTACACCCTAATAGTAAATTATATATATATATATATATATATATATATATATATATATATATATATGATACTGACATACACATTTATATAATTAAAGATTTGAGATTTCCACATCATCATTTTGCATGCTCTATTCAGATTCAACTGTGCTATATCCTTTTTTGTTACCACCACACCTTCAATTTTCTTAAACTTAGGAATGCCTTATGCTCTTATGTAAGTTGTGTACACCCTAATAGTAAATAAAACAGAATGAGTGTATGAGAAGTTTCGCCCAACGATTTCATTGTTTATCCTATGTCCTTTCCTTATTTCGATATCATATACTTCTGTCCTTGTGGTGAGCATCATAGGAACCATGATCTTGTGATCCTAGTGATGCATTGTGCTGCTATAAATTTTGCTATGGTATCTTTCCACACTTCAAATATCGTGTGTATTTGGTGCCCTCATCAGAGGTTTGGAACACAAATCACTGACATATTGTGAAAAATCCATATTTACACAAATTGTGTCTTGTCATTCATGATTAGGAGGTTACAGATGTTGCTTCTTATGATTGAACAAAAACATGTCTTACTGCTTGTCAATCATGTACAAAATATGTCAGGGATTTTAAGGAGGATAGATTACAAGTTTTGCACTCAAATCTTTTGAATAACTTGAAAAAATGATTGTTTTCAGATATGCTACCATATATTCTTTCTTTGGATGGAAATATGAGAACTTACATTAATATACAAATTAATGCAAATGGAAATAACTTGGATGAGAAAGTATATAGGGAGCAGACACTTTCTTTGACTAGAAAGGCAAGATGGCGAATTTACCATAGGCTTTATAGCTAATCAAACTGAATTAATCATTACTTAAAATGAAGTATTTTAGCCTGCAGATGAATCATGTCACAACACTTGACTGTGTGTATCAAAAACAAAGAAGAGACCAGAATTTCATGCTTTCAATTTAACAACCCACAAAACAAATGTATTCAATGATCTCACCAAACTATCTCGCTGCTAGTATTCAATGATCTTTCAACAACTTGAAAAAGAAAGCCCCTCCAGATACTTAGAAAACTCTATTCCTTTCTATTCCTATTTGTTTCCTGCACCTTGGGGAAAAACACGAACCAGTTCTGTAACAGACTCAATTGGAAACTCCCCATTCAAAGAAGCTTCTATTTCTAATTGCTTGGATTTCCTGCTTCCCCACTATTCAATGTTGATCATGTTGGATATCATACTCTCTTGTACCATCTTGAGATAATTTTAAATTCCTAAAGGTGGAGCTTATATATGCAGCCAGCCAATCTTGGGAATTTCGGCCACTAGATTCATGCTTTCTTGTTGAAGGTTTTCCGCAATAGGTTTGAACTCAGTAGCATGACTGAATTCTACAGAGGCTTTAAGCTTTTGGAACAAGAAGGGGTATCCCTGTCTATCAATCACATAATTCATCTACTAACACAAATTGTGCAATTCAAGTCCCTGTTGAGGACAATGGCTACTGATCCCCTTTTGCTCTAGATCTCTTAATAAAATAAGTTATAAGAATAGACCTTTAAATGCTGACAAATCTCATCGTTTTATCTTTCGGCAAAATACTCCTATTTTCTTTCTGTGACAAGTTGTTTTAAAGAAAGTAGACTTTTGTTTTCATTTTTTTTCTGGCAAGTTATTGTTGCTTTTCCCATATCAGCATCATTTCTTTCAGTGCATGCTATGAAATATTCTGTATGCCAGATGCTTGCAAATCCATTAGAAAAGTCCTCCTAATCTTCAAATGAACATGGAATACTAGTGACAATGTTTATATTACATGCAGATAAATCATTAAATTCACCGTCTTTGGCTCAGCTTTATTAATAGAATCAAGATCCACATCATAGACATGGTCATCTTCTGTAGTCTCTGATATTTACCCTCTCAAGTTTGTCCTGTCATTTAATTGATCTCCAGAAGACCCAGCAGACTGCTATTAGAAACGACTGCAGAATTAAGACTCACTCTTCAAGCATCTTTGATCAGTTTTGAACACTCAATTTATATATATATTCAAAGATCCTAACAAGGAAATTCGGGTTACTATCTTAATTGTTGACAGAGAAGCTACAAGTCAAAAACTCAAATGAATAACTAGCGACCTCCATTTTATGCCAGTCAAAATAGGGATCTCTTGCCTCTGGTAGATTGTTTGGTATATGTTGTTGATGAATGATGTTTGATTAACCAACGAGTATCGACAAGGTTTGTGTTGTGTTGCCCAGTAACACTCGTGGACATCTGGAAAAAATATATATGATGGAAACTGGCCTGTCTTCAATATCTGGTAAATATTTCCCGTGTTCAATTGGTTTGTTAAACAAATCGAGAAGCATTATCCTTTATTCACAGGTGGTTGGATAATCATAGTTTCTATTGCTTCATTAAAGAAAGATTTAGCTGCCATTAATTCCATATTTGGAAATCATATATTCTTCAGCTTCCACCTCCCTGAGCAAAATAATTTATCTTTAGGATATAGTGTTTTTACCTAGCTTGGGGCTGTCAAGAAACTTTGGGCTAGCCAAAATGAAATTTCAAGTGATGTAGGAAGTTTTAAAGTAGAGAAAACAAATCTGAAATGATTAGAATTTGAACATCAGTTTTATTGTCAGGCAGAGAACACTTAGTTCACCATATTTCTTTTGTGTAACAAATTAGAGTCGGATTGTTGGGTAGAAGATAATTAATGTGACAGTGGTTGATTATTTACTATTTTATGTTTGCAGGGCGCCATTTAGATGACACATGGACAGCTTCTGTGACAGATAACTTTGCAGATGGTGTAAGATGGCGACAGGTCAAAAGTGGCATACCAAGTGGCCGTTTTGGACAGAGTTGTACAGTTGTGGGAGATCTACTAGTTCTTTTTGGAGGTATTAACGATAATGGGGAACGCCTAAATGACACATGGGTAGGACAAGTTTTCTATGATGAAGCTCCAGTTGGAGGGATTTCATGGAAGCTGTTAGAAGTTGCTGCAGCACCAGCTCCTCGCGGTGCACATGCAGGCTGCTTTGCTGGGGACAATAGAATTGTGGTTTATGGTGGAATTGGACCAGATGGTCTGAGACTGAATGATACATGGATGTTGGATCTTACTGAAGGTCGACAACCGTGTTGGCATGAAATTGAAACTTTGTTGTCACCACCTCCACGATCGGGCCACACGCTAACATGGATTGATGGAAATCGCATGGTTTTATTTGGAGGTAGAGGAACGCGTTTTGAAGTTCTAAATGATGTTTGGATATTTGATATGCAGGGAAACCACCCAGAGTGGGTTGAGCTTTGTTCGTATGAACCAAATCCATTAGATGGAATCCCAGCCCCCCGTGCAGGTCATTCTGCTACCCCAGTGTTTGGAGGAAGAATCCTTATTTATGGTGGTGAAGATGCATCAAGATGCAGGAAAGGTGATATTTGGATTCTTGATTTAATTGCAGGGAGCTTGATTGACAGTCCAGCTTCTCTCTCTTCAAGTCCAGATATAACAGTCCCTGATATAATGCAGAAATCCTTAGCTCATAAGACGTGGAAGAAACTTGAGCAAAAGGGTTTCCTGCCAAATGAGAGGTCGTTTCATGGAGCATGTGCTATAGATTCTGGGCGCTCTATAGTTGTATTTGGGGGCATGGTTGATGGCGAGCATCAGCCAGCTGCAGCTGTTGGACTAAGCTTTGATGCTGAGCTCTATCTACTGGAGCTTGTTCCTTAGCTAAGAAAGGTGTGAGAAATGCCAAGAAGATACACTGTGCTTTCAATTACAACTGCAAAGTATGTAAGCATTTTGTACAAAAGTTTCATGGCTTCAAAATTGCTTTCAAATTTCGACACTTGGAATGATATTCAGATCTTATCAGAGCTGGGCTCTGTCCAATCTTTATGTCAAAATGTTTAACCCCAAACCCCAGCCCCAGATATATATGCATTTCATTTAGGATAGATACTATTGGTATCATGGTTTGTAAGGGTCCATGGTGATGGTGATGGGATGGAGTGTGGACAACCATATGTCTAGATCCATCCACGGTGTCACATGTTGAATCGCAATACCCACACCTATCACCTATTTGTTTTACTAGGTCCATTTCCTCCAATTTCAAAGCTTTTTCCTTTACATAACTAGTTTTCATAAATTAATTAGGGGATCATATGTTAAACATAAGCTGGCTGCTTGAGGTCATACACGAAGCATTGTTGTTAAATCTTGAGGAAGTTATATATTTAAGTTGAAACTTCTTGTTGTGGTGGGGCACGACATGAAATGTGGTTGGCATTTTAACATTGTTATGTCTTTAATTTCTTCATGGTGTGAAATCTGGTAGTTTACATCTTTTATCCACTATCACCACCTTCTTGACATTTTTCAGGCTTAAAGCTTGTGAGCATCTTTATACGTTAATGGGGTGAATTGAAAATCCTTCTGTGTGGCCATTGCAAACAGTCAAGTTTCCTGTTTTTAAGTCAAAGACTTGGAGTGGATCTTCTTTAATCTGTTATTTGCATGGATGATGGTGTTGTCTGGTTTAGAAAATCTAGCCTTCAAATTTTGAAGAGGTTAGTCAAAGACTAAAAATTGATAAATAAATGAATAGAGTAAAGCTTCAATGGGTGTTTGCCACAATTGTGCACTTAATAGTGAGAAAATGATAGGCTTATGATTATAGCTTAAAACAACTAAAACTAAAAATAACTATACAACAAAACCGACTCATATAATTGCTGTATATTATAATTTTTTAATTAATAATAGTTATACTGATGTGTTCCAATAGTAAAAGTAACCATACATAGTAATATGCTTGACCTTATGAGAAGCGCCAAGTTATTTCTGTTAGATGTATTTGCGAAATCCCTCCTCTTGATGAGTGCATTAACCACTCTATTTTCTCTAACCTTCACATATGAACTTCCATAGTCACAGTCACTTGATAACTCCAACCATTTGTGCTTCCATGCATTTATATTGGGCTGAGTGAAGATTGATCATAGGCTATGGTGATCAGTTTTCAGTTCAAAATATATGCCTGTGCATTTTCAAGTCATTCGCCATTGCAGCCAACTCAAGATCATGTGCCTCGTAGATCTCTTAGTCCTTGAAATTTATTGACTAAAAAATGATCACTCTGCTCTCAGGGTTCAAAATCCATTCCAAATCATCCGATGGGGCATTTTTGTAGATTGTTAACTCACAATTCGAATCCCAAACTTAATGTGCATAGCCAAAGTGAACAGTTACTTCTCAAACCTATACCACTCAAACTTTTTCCCTTTTGATTGAAGGGAAGTGACGAGGTTGGCCATCCTCACAAAATTCTCAATAAATTTCTGATAGTATCCATTTAACCACATCAAACTCCTAATTTCTGCCACACTAATGGGGCTAGGTCTCTTGACATTGGTTGAATCGACTGTCATACCATAAGTTAAAATGATGCGTCCTAGGGAATAGATCTTGTTGTGGAAGAAAGTGCATTTTGATAGTTTTACATGCAACTTATGCTCTCGAGTGTTGCAAAACAAAGCATAAATATTGCTCTTGCTTGCTCACAGAATACACCAAAATATTGCTCAAGAACACTAAAACGAGCTTGCCCAATAAATCCATGAGCATGGTGTTCATCGGGATTTATGAATGCTGCAAGAGCATTTTTGAGGGCAAAGAGCACATAGCAAAGTCATAGTGTTCGTATCAAGTTTTGAATGTTGTCTTGGGCACATCTTCTTTGATCCTTAATTGGTGGTATCCATATTTCAGTGTTATCTTTCAATTTGTGTCCCTTGAAAAACTCGAGTCATCCCATGTTTTTGGGTGGAAGTGGTCTTATAATATTCATTTTCACTCTGTAAAGAAGAGGTCAAACAAAAAAATTGTCACAATTTTGGTAAGGAAATCATGATTTGTTTGGTCAAGAAAACTCAATACTCTTCGAAGTTTGAAAACCTTTGATTAATGTTTTAAGTTTATCTAGTTTTTCGAGTTCATAGAATCAAGATCCATGAGGTACACAACAATATCCTCCCATTCCCTAAAATCTCAAAGTAATGGTGATATGAATTAAGTTGCAATATTTTTCGAGATAGCGGATCTTGGTTTTTTGGAGGGGTATTGCAAGATGACCCATGTTTTCCACTTCCTTGCTTGGCCTAAATTTGGGTGAGTGATACAAGGTTTTGGGAAATTGGGATCCAGCAGGAAAGAAGATGTAGCTTGAGCAGTGAGAATCACCAATTCTTGAGTTTTCTCAAAATGGCCAAGTCTTGGTTTGTGTTGGGAAATTGGGGTTCACGTTGAAAGAGTTTAAATGCAAAATGGTGTTTATTTTTTTCTTGAATTCCCAAAAACAATCATTGATATCAACCACATGTTGGGTGTTTGTGGCAAATAAAAAATAAAAAATAAAATATAAATTAGGTTAAATCCAAAAGGTCAATGGAGTCCCTCTTTTGTGAATAGATGTTCCCAAATTGGCTAAGGGACATGCATTTTGGGGAAACTAGAGATAGGCAAAAAGGAAATGGAATTGGGTACTCGGCTCTCTGATTTCCCTAGTTTTCATCGCATTCAAAAACTCCAAAATAACTAGTTATGAAATTTTGTTTGTTTTTTAGACTTGAGACATTGAAAGTCAAATAAATAAAAGCATCACAAATATTGAATTCATAAATACTTGCATTAATTACTTGCTCAAAGATAAAAACAAGAGTAGTGAAGGATGAAGGGAAAGGTTACATTGCACTAGGAAATTTGAAACCTAACTTGCTAGATTGGCAAGATTTCAAAGGCACATCAATTAACATATCTACCACACATTCTCACATTCGTTACTTTTGTCGTCTATAAAAGAAGATTTTACCTTCATTATGATTTTTACCAACATATATCCATTGAAATACTTAATTAAATCTCTATAATTTCTCCATTGACCATTTTGCATTTACATTTTAAGGGAAGCATTGCTAAATGTAATCATATAATTCTCTGGTAGTAGACACTTGGCAACATCAATTTTGACCTATCTTTGACATACATGATTTGTGCATACACATTTGAATCTTTTTTATATTTGCATTCATTTATCTATCTATGGATTTGGTCAAATCGATTCATTGTTATTCATATATAATGTCTCCCTACTCTGTGATTTAATGCTCTATCATCCTAAGAAGACTGTCACCATACTTCAAATCACTATTTCTTCCTTCCTAGACAATTTTGACAATAGTCGGATGTTACTGGTTATCGACAATATCCATCTTCGTTGGCATTGTCTTAGTGTTCTCAAATGACTATTTTTCAAAGTCAAATCCCTCCCTTGGGTCAGCCTACATGTTTGTTATGAAGAAAATTACCCAAAGTCATCTATATATATACAAAGCCGAAAGACATTCTTATTTAGCTTTTATCTAGCAAGCATATGACATTTCATTTGTACACCCTTGAAACATTATCCAAAAGATATACACATCCAAAAACCTTCAAAGGAGTAGCGCTAAAGCTAAGTTTGATTACAAAATGCAAGTAAAGATTATATGTTGTTAAGCGCTGAAAATCAAAGCATTGCATTGCATTCTACAATAACACTATTGAACAAATATACACCTAGGTGCGAAACTACATGCGATTTGAGCCCTCTTTGGAGTATTAGAATGTAAGCAACACTCAACACTTAGAGATGTGTGGTTGGTGTTATCCAACCTATCGTTTTATTCTCTTTTTCTAGGTCAAACAAGTATTGAAAGTGGAGTTAGAGTTTCAAGGCAAAGGAGAACAAAATTTTAAATTTGCACACATGGCCGATGATCATAAATTACACATGAATCATATTGATAGGCAGGGGTAGTGATCACTAACAGAACAAACATACAAACTACATGTACAATTTTCACATATAGTGGACAAATCCAGTTGCGACAGGTGTCTAAGCCTTTACCAACAACATCTTGGTAGATTTTGATACCTAGTCTCTTGAACTGAGCAATCATAGTCTTATTTCAAACCATTTGAAATAATTGTGCATAAACAATGAACAAAATTGAATAGAAATCAACAAAGTGCCTTCATTTCTCCTATGTGCTTGACCATTTTAATATTTAATAAGTGATAAATCTCTGTTAGCATTCAAATTCAAGTTCAAATTAGGAAACCAATGGTGTGCAAGTCGACCCAAGGAAAGATAAAGAAGTAGACAAACACACCCACATAAGCGAAAAAAAGGGGAGGGGAAAAGGGCCCACACAAATAACAAGAACAGATCTGACGGCTCGTCAAATCTGTCCAAGACAATGTCAACGAACTACTGAATGTGCCACAGAGGCAAAAAATAAAAATTACAAGAAGGAAGAAGAGAGAGGATAGAGAAAGAGAAAGATAAAGGAGGGAATCTCAAAATAAAGAAAAGACACGAGAGACAATGGAAGAAAGAGGATAATATGAGGCTACACACAATAAGATAAGGAAAACACATTGGAAATGCTCCAATAAATATCTAAATTAAACTGGTGAACTATATATATATATATATATATATATATATATATATATATATATATAAATAACAAGCCTTGTACTAAAATTATGTATTGACATAATGCCTTTACTTTGAGTGCATATGTGAGTGAATGCATGTGTGCGATATATATATATATATATATATATATATATATATATATATATATATATATATATATATATATATATATATATATAACAAGCCTTGTACTAAAATTATGTATTGACATAATGCCTTTACTTTGATGTGCATATGTGAGTGAATGCACGTGTGCGTCAAAATAAAATAATATATAATTGAAGCACACACCATAACTTACTTAGGAAGGAACGCTGCAACATTTGCATGCATTTATCCACAATTTGATTGTTTGCAAAAATATGGTATACCTACCAACAATGGTGATTTGTCAACACGTAGTTAATGTCATATCAACACAATGTGAAATATTTTAATTTGAAAATACAAATTGAAAATGAACATAAGAACAATTACACGTAATGGTACTCAAGCCATGTTGTAGCAACGTGAAAACAAAACTCTATTCTATTCTTTTTCGTTCTATCAAAAATGAAGATTAAGAGGTGTTAATCTAATGAAGACAAACAACTAAGTTAAAATGCATAAGATATACAACAAATAAACATGATCAATTTGGAACTTACTATTTTTAGAAATATTCTAAAAGAGAAAACTACTAAGAAACACATGAATTTGTTGGAACTCGGGTTTGTATGACTACATCAATGATTGTGAAACTGACTATGAGGTTGCTATGAATCAGGAACGAGGCTCCACTTTATCCTAGGACAAGGCCACGCTATTTGGACTAGGCCTACCTACATTGTTGTCTATAGGGTTCATTGATGTCCTTTACAATTTTCTTCCTTGTGCAAATTCTGAGTGATATGCCTTGCCATGTAGATCTTGATATCTTCACTTCGCTGCAAGAGCCGTTGTATGCCTTCTTCATTTACAAATCCTATTTCAATGACAAGAGGGAATAAATGTTGTAAAATGAGGGCAACGGGCAAGTGGGATGGGGTTGCACTTGCCTGCAAAACCCCATGTCTTGAGTGATGCCTATATACCAATACTCTGAAGAGGGATCAAATTTCATGTAGTTATTCCACGCTACGGTGGTGTGTACACAATATTAGTGAAATGCTATATGCTGGTGTAATTTTGGTGTGATTGCTTGAAACAATGACTTGTGACCTTGTTGTATTTAGACTTAGCTTATGGCTACTTGTGTTGTATGTATTCAGAATTGGGAATAATAGGTATTTTCCTTTCAACGTGTTAGAATATATCTGGAATTTGAAATAACGAGAGCCTCTTGCCATCTAGTGAACAAATGGGTAGAAAATGTGTTTATATAGTGGTCTTTTTGGGATTTCCTTAAATTGAGCTTGCGAAACGTGCATGATGACATGTTGGAATGAATTTGGATCTGGACAATTGGTCGTTAATTGATGGTAGGACGAAACCAGTGGATTCAGACATGACTGGCCTATGAGACTATCTTTAAAAAAAGGGTTTGTCTGAGGAATAAAGACAACTAAATTGAAAGTATGAATCAATCAAATAATGAGTCTACCTTGCTTGAAATGAGAAATTATAACATTTAATATCGGATTTGTCTAAAGACAGAGGGTCATCTGCATAAAAGTAGAGGAATAGCAGTTTGAAACCGTAGAATTGAGCATAAGTTGAGTGTGCATAAGGAGTGGTCACAAGTGCTTAATATTAAATATTAATTTTAGTGTTTATATTACCCCTCCATCGCTCCCATGCCCCCCTTTATTCTTGTAATGAAGTAAAACAAAAGTACTAGAGTAAAAAGAAGGGTGTTATACTTGAGCTTACATGTGAAGAATGATTTTGAATGTAGATCACATGCTGAACTGTGCATCAGTCTATCTTGCAATGAAACATATATACATCAAAACCATGTTACTCCAGGGTAATTTGAAAAAACAAATTCAAAATGAACATCAGAATGACTACACCTAATGGTACTCAAACCATGTTGTCACAACGTGAAAACAAAACTCTATTTTATTCATTCTTGTTCTATCAAAATTGAAGATTAAGAGGTGTTGATATAATGAAGACAAACAACTGAGTAAATTAGAATCCATAAGATATACAACACATACACATGACTGATTTGGAACTTAATATTTTAAAAATATGCTAAAAAGGGAAACTACTAAGAAACAAATAAATTAGTTAAACTCAGGTTTGTATGACTGCAAAAATGATTGTGAAATTGACTATGAGGCTATGTGAGGTCGTTGTGAATCAGGAACATGGATCCACTTTATCTCGCTCTATTTGGACTAGGTCGACATGCATTGTTGTCTATAGGGTGCACCGATGTCCTTTCTAATTTTTTTCATTGTTAAATTATGAGTGATATGCCTTCCCTTGTATATCTTGTGTGTATATACATATATCTTTGCTTCGTTGTAGGAGCCGCTATATGCCTTTTTCTTCACTTGAAACCTTATCTCAATGACAAGAGGGAATAAATATTGTAAAATGAGGGCAACGGGCAAGGGGATGGGGTTGAGCTTGCCCTCAAAACCCCATATGTCTTGAGTGATGCCTACATACCAGTACTTTGAAGAGGGATCAAATTCTATGCATTTCTCTCGTGCTACGGTGGTGTGTGCACAATACTAGTGAAACACTATATATTGGTGCAATTTTAGTGTGATTGCTTGAAACAATGACTTATGACCTTGCTATTGTATTCAGGCTTAGCTCAAGGCTACTTGTGTTGTATGTACTCAAAATTAAGAGGAATAGGTATTTCTCTCTCAATGTGCCATTAGAATATATTTGGAATTTGCAATAATAGGAGCCTCTTGCCATCTAATGAACAAATGGGTAGAAAATATGTTTATATGGTCTTTTTGGGTTTTATTCAAATTGGGCTATGAAATGTTTATGATGATCCGTTTGAATGTATTTGGATTTGTGCAATTGGTCATTAATTGGTGGTAGGATGAAACTGATGGATTTAAAAACTACTAGCTTGTTGGATTGTCTTGAAGAAGATGGTTTGTCTGAGGAATGAGACAACTAAATTGGAATTATGAATCAATCAAATAATGAGTCTAACCTACTTAGAATGAGGAATAAGAACATTTAGTACCAAATTTGTCTAAAGATAGAGGGTTATCCACATAAAAGTAGAGGAATAGCATTTTGAAATCATGGAATTGAGCATAGGTTGAGGGTGCATAAGGAGTGGTCACAAGTGCATTATTTTAGTATTAAATATTAATTTTAGTGTCTACATTTGTCACCCCTTCTCCCCCTTTTATTCTTGTAATGAGGTAAATGGAAAGTACTAGAGTAAAAA
This sequence comes from Torreya grandis, assembly GCA_037957365.1. Lineage (NCBI taxonomy): Eukaryota > Viridiplantae > Streptophyta > Pinopsida > Cupressales > Taxaceae > Torreya > Torreya grandis. The sequence continues at coordinate 321,918 of JARHVA010003596.1, read as the reverse complement.
GAAGAGTGTTATACCTGAGCTTACCTAGGAAGAATGCTTTTGAATGTAGACCACATGTTGAATTGTGTGTCATTTTATCCTGCAATGAAACATGTCTAAGTCAATCCTTAGGATAAATATATGAACGTAAAGACAAAAAATTTATAGATCAAATAACAAGGAACAAATGCACTTTTTCATGTATGCGAACCATTGTATTTTTTTGGTGCGAAACTGGTGACTTAGAGAGGGTGGAGCCATTGAAGTTTTTTTCATTGAAACACTTGGATTGGATTGTGCATTATCTAATTCTCATTGACAAAATAATTGTGATTAAAAACTCAAGATGCACTTAACTTCATCATTGCGCAACTCAAAGCAATATAGTAGATTGGAATCCTTGTATGAATGCCAATAGATTATCTTGGTGTAAAATTGGTGAAAAAAAGTTGAATCAACCACTTTAGACAAAATAAGATTCATTTTGGTGCAAAACTAGTGCAAAAATTATATGAACTAAGTATGGTATATACAATATAGAGAATGACATTAATTGAAATTTCTTATGCAAAAATTGGTGCAAAAACTGAGCAACAAAGTGATCATGTGCCACACACATGCTCTCAATCTGATATTTAATAATATTTATTCTAATGATTGAGTAAAAACTTATGAAACATTATGCAACACATGTCTTGCAGATGCCCCCAATCTAAGTGAAATATGTAATAATCATGTGTATAGATCTGGAATTGTTTCTGGATTACCATTGCAAATTGTTCTGTTGGTATGATTTTGAGAATTCTAAGAAATATTGTTTCCGATTCTTAGCATGAAAGCACATTGTCTTGGACAACCACACCCTACACTATTGTCCAAATGGTGCAATACTGTCTTAATGTACTTTTTGGGGAAAAATTGAATATGCACTATGATCAACTGAACAAGAACTATTATTTTATGTCTATGTAGTGGACTGTTGCAGTTTAGTCTCCAAAACAAGCCATTGGTATGCCCCATCTTTTGAGGTAAGTTGTGAACTCTGCACAATAACTTAGCTCAAAATAAAAATTTATGCTAATGATGTTATAGAAAGATTGAAATTTGGAATAATAATGATAACATTGGAGATCATGGCATTGTATTGATAATCTAAAAAAAATAATAATGTATTATACGTGTAAAACCAAGCATACATAATGTCATGTCTAGATAGATGTTAGCGATTTGGCACACAGTAAATAATGATCATATATTGAATATGTGAAAATGATATAAAACTACTTAGAGAAGATGCATGATATGGATCATGGCATCAACAAAGTGGGGAGATGCATGATATCCATCATGACATCTAAAGATTGAGCAAAACATAACACACAAGAGTCATGGCGATGACACACACACAAAGAGTACATATAAGAACACACAAGGCAAGTAAGAAGGCCAAGGGGTCACATATAAGAGACATGTTCAAATGTCACACATGCGAAAAACACACATAAAACCTAGAATCAATATCAAGAACATATTCAAATGTCCACAATCAAGAGAAGTTAAATACACATAAAGCATGAATCGGATGAGTAAACACAATAAACATGCACGAATAAGTGAAATTTAGACATAAGAAATTTGTAACATCACTATGTACAACAACTCAGGTAACCAGTGAGATAATAATGTTAAAGTGAGCAAATAATGATTTTTTTTTGCAATATACTGTATTGTAGTAGGAATAAAAGAGATAGTCATAGAATGATAGAACCTGTATAAAAGATGCTCCCAATGAACTTGATGTGATAAAAATACGCTATATAAAGCCAATGAGAGTTTTGAATATGAGAAATTAAAGTCTATGTCCACTAAGACAAGTCCCCTGGAATTAGACAAGAGCATAGTGCATGACTTTATAGAAAAATGCACAATGTAAAATTCTTAAATTTGAGACAAGATCATCCCCTACAACTGCATCTAAAAGTAACAACCTGCATGTTCTGCGACTCACTCTACACTTTGAAACATATTTGATATAAAATTAGATATAGAGAAATACTGCATATATATAAGCACAAATCAACTAATGTAAACGAACGACACATCGTGCATAGGTTTTAATTTTTAGATTTTTTAAAATATCACACACACACATACACACACATATATCTGAAAAAGGAACATACTAACCAATGACTCCTACAAGAGCCTTACAATCAATAGGTCATGTATCTAACATATGAAGGATGACCTCTCACAAATGAAAAGTATCATGTCACTATGAAGTATTTGGTGTCATCTTGGAATCTAACAATTGATTTGGCTCTATAACATAAATGCCACTTCATGATAATAATCTGTAGTATGCGATGTCTATCATTTAGTATTGTGAACTTTAGGACTCTTTGGAACCCATTGTGGACTATAAAAACTTTATGTTGGTGTTCTTTTTGGAACACTCTTAATTGTAATACCAATTTAGGATTTGTGGGAGTAGAAATTGGTTCTCTAGAATCTGTAACAAATCGATGATTAAATAGTTTTTCAAGGATAGATCTCCTTGAAAAATTCACCGCTGGGTTTTGAACTCTCTAAATAGGTTGAACCTTATTAGGTTGCTCAATTTATGTTTGTGGTGTAGGAATGACAACCTTTGGTTGGAGGGGGTATTCTATGAAATACCATAAACCATGATAACCTCATTAACGAAAATGTATTTCAAACATTTGTGTATTGTAGAAGGTACTACATGAAGCTGCTGAATCCAAAGACATTCCGATAACATATCAAAGACTCATGCACTGGGTACTACTATAAACTTGGTTGCAACATGAGCTGAACCAACCTAAAGAAGTAATGTGATTTCACCAATAGAACTTTGAACATCTCTATTAGATATCTTAATTATTGTTGTTGTAGGAAGTATATCATAACAATTTGTATATGTTTATGATCTATGTAAGCTTAAATGAACAAAGAGTGCAAATCAAAATCATCATCGATTATCTCATATTCTGCAAATGTGATAAGTGGTCGAGATGGTGCTAAAACATGATATGTACTAATAATTCTATTAGAAGGATGTTGTGCCTCTATATGAGGATGATAATAAGTTGGTGGACGATGTGCATTATATGTGTAATGCACTTTTGATTTATATGTTGTTTCTTGACCTGCATGTTTAAGGAAAGGATTAGTGCATATTTTCATTGTTCTACTCTCACTTGCATGTGCCTTTATACTATCGGTAGATGTACCCACATCAATGATGTTCTCATCTATCAAATCTTGTATCTTATGTCTCAAACTAATGCATCTATTGATAGTATGCTTTGGTGCTCTATGGAAATTTAAAAAAAAATATTTTGATTAAATATTTCTGGAATAGGTCTACTCATATCAACCTCTTTAATGGAAGGAGTGATATGATGTGACATTCCAATAAATTTTATAAGACCTTAAGAAATTTGGTAAATTATCTCATTGGAGGAGTTGATAACATAATACGCTGAGTAGGTTTTGAAACTACATTCCACGTTGTCTTTGGATCACTCTTATTTTCACTTCATTTCATCTTGTATGGTGGCTTACTTAGATTCTTTGTATTAGAAGTAGAAACTAGGTTGGTTACATATTTTGACTTATTCATTGCCAACAACTTAACCTCTCTTTCCTTAATTATGTGACCTAAATAAGAAAATGATAGAAACTTCTTAAACATAATAGATTCATGTAGAGTTGGAAGTGAACTATGTTTTAATGTCTTTAAATTCCTTCTCTACTATAGGATTCGTCATCTTGGATAACATGCTATTATACCATAATACATAATCTGCAATAGGCTTTTTGGATTTTTGTTCGAGTTGAGCAATCTGAGCAACTGAAATATTTTCACTCATGTTAATTGATAAATGTGCAAGGAAAAAATCTACTCAAGGATTGAATGCATGAACTAATTGATATGGTAAATCATAAAACCATTTTAGAGCATACTCTTTTATAAAAAACTTCTGGGAAACAACTTGGTCAACAACTTATCGTTGGATGCATATTTCAAACATATTGGCATAGAACCAAGTGATAAAGGATAGGCTACAATATGTTGAGCCAATGGAGTATGTGGTAAACTCTGTGAGCCAAGTGTCTGATTAGGTTTTGAAGCACCTTGTTCCAAATGTAACACTTTAGTTTGCAGAGCTACAATGTTTTGCATAAGGGATTATGCATCATGGATAGAATTTGTGTTAACCAAAGATAGTGTAAGAAGTGACTGAGTAGGTATTGGCATAGTAATCTGATGAAACCCTTGAGTTTACCTCACAATAGATGTTGGTATAAAAGTTACATTTAGTGATGTAGAGAAAGGTAAGGCCTTCCATAGCAATAAATGTCTCATATGATTGAACTATGCTTATAGTTTTAATTTTCTAAAGAGTTTGCAAAATTTTATGGTAATCCTGATGTTGTTCATGATTTTTTTTGTCAATTTTTTTAAATAACTTGCACTTTATTGGACTTTAGTTCATCATTTTTAGGTGGAACTACATCTTGATTCTCATCTTGAGAGGTAATGTCATCTTGATTATATTGTTCATGTTCTGAAGTATTGCCATGCACTTGTACATATTCAGCTTGTTCATTATTATTTGATGACCCTGATATACCCTTGTTTTTATCCAACTTATGTTCCTTATAAACAAAAATGAGTATGCTCAACTTGAATAACACTTAGTTTAGCACTTCTAAGAGAGATATAATTTTTTTTCTTAGATTGCATAATATATGAAATACAAACTTGAAAGCTGCTGTTAACAAAGAATTTAGCAAATCTAAAGACCCTAATACAATAATTGGAAACAATAAAAAAGAATTTAAAAAACCTTAGCAACGTGAATGGTTAGGGTTTTGCAATATTCAAAAATAAAATAAGTTCACCAATATGTTCTATTGAAATTAGAGATTAAGAGGTGTTAATCTAAATAAGACAAACAATTGAGTAAATTAGAATGCATAAGATATACAACAAATACATGACTAATCTGGAACTTATTATTTTTAAAACTATGTTAAAAGGGGAAAGTACTAAGAAAAAAATGACTTAGAGATAGCTCATGTCTATAAGACTGCAATAATGACTGTGAAACTATGCGAGGTTACTTTGAATCAGAAACAAGGCTCCACATTATCTTGAGACAAGGTCATGTTGTTTAGACTAGGCCAGCTTGCACTGTTGTCTATAGGGTGCATCGACATCCTTTAGGGTTTTTATTCTATGTATAAATTCTGATCAATGCATTTTCACCTATAGATCCTGTGTGTATATACAAATATTTTTGCTTTACTATGTGAGCGGTTGTATGCATTTTTCTTCACTTGAAACCCTAACTCAATGAAAAGAGGTAATAAATACTGTAAAATGGGGGCAACAAGCAAGGGGATGGGGTTGTACTTGACCTCAACACCCCGTATGTTGAATGTTGTCTACATAGCAATACTCTAAAGATGGATTGAACTTCATATAGTTATCCCATGCTACAATGATGTGTGTATAATATTAGTGAAATGCTCTATGCTGGTGCAATCGTAGGATGATTAAGTGCGTGAAACAATGATTTGTGACCTTGATATTTTATTTAGACTTAGCTTAAGGCTACTTGGGTTGTATGTACTTTGAATTGCGAAGAATATGTATTTTCCTCCCAATGTGTAGTTAGAATATATTTGGAATTTGCAATAATGGGAGCCTCTTGCTATCTTGTGAACAAATGGTAGAAAATGTGCTTATATAGATTTTTTTTTGCGGATTTACTCAAATTGAGCTTGAAAAACGTGTGGGATGACCTGTTGGAATGAATTTTAAATTAGAAAATTGGCCATTAATTGGCGAGAGAATGAAATTGATAGATTTTGAGATACGATCGATCCGTAGGATTGTCCAGGAGGAGTGGTTTCATCTGAGAAATAAAGACAACTAAAATGGAATTATAAATCAGTCAAATAATGAGTGTAGGTTTCTTGGAAAAAGGAATAAGAACATTCAATATCAAAGTTGTCTAAAGATAGAGGGTCATTCACATAGAAGTAGAAGAATATCAGTTTGAAATCATGGAATTGAGCATAGGTTGAGCATGCATAAGAAGTGGTCACAAGTGCATTGTTTTATCATTAAATATTAATTTTAGTGTTTACAATTCCATTTATTCCTATTATAATTTGTTCGACAAGTCCCAGACATTGCTTGCATTTCTCAAGGAGTTATGGCAACCCAATCTACTTATTGATCATGAAAATAAATATTGGACAATTTCTAGTGCTCTTCTTTGCTCTTTTGTTTCATCATGAAAAATATGCCCAAAAAATATTTATATATGCCCCCTTTTGAGGTGAGGGATTGGTATGGTTTGGATGTCTTACGTTTAGAACAATAATGTTATAAGTTCTAATCTTGTCTTCGAATTAATTGATTTGAACCTTGCCTAAAACCTCAAGTGATTCTAGAGTAAGTGTGTGGGTAAGGTCTTGATAGATTGCTTTTGTGTCCCCCCTCTTCATTATGAAGGATGAATGTAACTTCCTACCAGTGAGAAAATTAGTAAGTTATTTAATGTTCTCTTGATATGATTGTTTGTGTTGTAATTACAGTTCACTTGGGTGTTCATTTGAGCATAGAATAATGGTTGTATGTGCGAGTATAGTTTTTATAATATATATGATTACTCTAATTTGGAAACGTTAATAGAGATTGGACAATGATTTATCCCTGTGAATCAATTTTAATAGTGAAACTACCAAGATATTTGCATTAGTGATATTACATGGGATTTATCAACACATATTATTAATTTACATTAGAACAAGACAACTAAATTGAACATAGTGTTTTTCTGGAAAAACATGTTTTAAGTGCAACAATTGAAAATGACATTATTTGATAAGAGACTTTTATATTAGCTAATTCAGAGATTTTGAGATAATTGACATATTTCTTGGGGTACTTTTGGCACAAGGTTCCAAGCATGAGATTCACACTTGGTCTATTTCTACACAGTTACATCAACACTTGTTGCTAGGAGGCATATGGAAGATTATTGTTCTTATTTCTCCTACCTTTGGGAGGTAGTCGAGTCTTTATTATCTTTGAGAGGTAATCATGTTTCTCTTTTGGGAGGTATATGGAGGATGGTGTGATGTTTTATCCTACCACAGGTAGGTAGTCGAGTTACTTTTGTTCTCTCACCTCTAGGAGGTGATTGAGTTTTATTAATTCCTTCTTCTCTTTGGTGATTTTTATAGTGACATAGTTCGTGTAATGTGATGTTTTCAATTTTACTTTGAGAACCAACAATGGTCCTTGAACTTGAATTTACATTTTAGTGTTCTTTTGTAGTTTTGAACAATTATAAGTTATTTTAATTGAACTTGAAATAAATGGATTTACATTTGATTGGGATTGAATTTAATTTTTGTTTATTTTGATGACTTGATAATTATGACTTCGAATTATTTTGTTTAAATGGTGTCGACTTCTTTTGAATTTTAAATTGTGATTTTTTGATTTATTTTTCTAATGTCATTGACTGATTGACTCTTAAATTTATTATTTTGACATTTGATTATTCAAAATTATTATGGTGTTTTGGTTTTTGACGATTGCTAGTTCATGTGTTTTCTATATATATATGTTGTAATGTGCGCAGTGTGCATTGTGTGAAAGAAAATAAGTAGATTGAAAAAACTATTGGTTGAGATGGGAACTTGTTTGGAACAAGTTCATGACACCATCCTTCCTAACCACCATACATGGTGTTGATTATTTTTTATTTATATATTATTATGGACATTTATTTGGGAGGTTTAAAGAGGTCGAGAGGTCTAAGAAGGGAATAAGGAGGTTATGGAAGTTCTAAGTAGTTGGGAAGTCTAATTAGTTTTGGGAGGTCTAAGGAGGTTTGACAAGTTATTGTTGTTGATGCAGTTGAAGGGGACTATCATTCTTTGCACACTGAAGTGTTCTTGATATTATTCTAGCATTATATGTTTTCTTATATGACTCAGTAGTCATTTTCATTATTGCTTGTTGCATAGTGAATACAATATTATCTTATGGTGGATCAATGATTATACGCTTGTTTAGTGGTCTTGACATTTCATAATATCAATTGGTAGTTAATATGATATATGAAAATCTTTTAGAGTTATGATATTTTGTTCAGTAGATATAACATGGCAATATGTTTCAGTTAACAGTTGATTCAACATTACATAGCTAAATGGTCTTACAATAATTACATTGGCTCTATGTTTTGACACTATTTTTCTTATCCCTATTGTATCATGGGATGGCACAAGGATTATTTGGAATATGAATCTATGTTCTAGCATATTAGAGTATGGATAGTAGCATTTTGGTGTTATCTTTTTTGTGACTATCTAGAAAATAGCTATATGAGTGTTAAAATATCGCAAGAGATCGCTCAATAGTTGATTAATACAATTAGGTAATGTGGTGGATTTCATTACATGATTTAATTTTGGAAGCATCAAGGATGATGCCCTTTTAAAGGAGGGTGAATGTAATACCCTTCTCAAGATGTGTAATGCTTTTGTGATAACGTGACATTATTTAGACTACCGGTGTGTTGAATGTGTCTATGTGCAAGAGAGATGTTTTACGATTGATTATTAGTCTTGATTTTGGTTACCTTATTGTGGTGACTTGAAACTTGGATTTTTACAACTCGTGTAGGACTGTGTTGGGCTGTGTGTGTTTAATGTTAACAATAATTTGTGTTATCGCATAATATGACATTATGCTTTTTAGGGGTTCTACGTTGATGAGTTACTTTTGATAGGTTTATCCATAAGACCGAATTGTGTTAATTTAAATAGTTTGTTGAACCATCAAGTGGTCGTGTCAAGTTAAATTGGTCCCAATTATTTGACTTATAGCTTCTTGTTGTTTCGACAACTATATATATATTTAATAATGAGAATAATAATATTGTTATGATTGTGACCGAGCTTATGTAATATTTAATAATAGTTGTAAATAATATTTTATATAATTACATAGTTATATAAATATATGTACATTAAAATAGTATTTTTTAGATAAGTGGATTAAATAAATAAATGCGCATAATTATTCATTATTTTTAATAAATAAATAATTTGTTTCAAATATTGTCATTCATGTATTTGTATGTATAAATCTACATATTTGTATGATCATATTAATATATTGATATATGTTAAAATAATATTACTAATTTGTAATAAACTTCAGTTATTTGATCTTTTCAATGTATTAATTAATTTAATCAATTAAAAATAAAAATAATGACAAACCCATTAATGTATTAATAAATTAAAAAAAGAAAAGTGGAAACCCTAATCCCAAAAATAAAATAATAAAATAAACATGGCTCTCCCACTAAAAAGTTAACTTAATGGGAGATGAGCTATTTTGGGAGTTTTTCCAAAGAAAAAAACATGTGGAGGAAGAATGAAGACGGAGGAAGGAGTGGTGAAAAAGAATGAAGCAATGATCTTCAACAAACATGGATGATGTTCTTGTTTTCTAAATCTTCGAGTCTTTCCAAATTAATGAATGGGTTTGATTTTGAATGGAAACAATGAATGTGCTCTTGAAAGTGGTTTATTTGATAATAATAATAATAATAATAATAATAATAATAATAATAATAATAATAATAATAAACCCTAGTGTGTACAAATTTTCTACCTGAATTATTGTCATTACATTTTGGAATGAACATAGTAATTTTTTTTTTCTCTCTCTCTCTATATATATATATATTTGTGTGTATTTTTTTAAATATGTAAACACATCATGTGTATAATATTTATGCCAATGGAATTCTTATTATTTTCATATATATATATATATATATATATCATATTTTTAAGGCATAGTATATGTGTGTGTTGTTTGATTTTAGGTGGGTGGCGGCGGAGCCGTCCCAGCGCCATCCCATAATAGGGAGGGGAGGAGGATGACCAGTCGGCCTACCCCTAGCCCTACTAGATAAGGCTTGGTCGTGGCCTAGGCTTTAGGCCCCTGTCATCGGCCATGGGCTGTCGGTTGCCAACCCAAACCCTGGTTAGGGTTAAATGTAATAAAGAAAAAAAAGTATATTCATTTTTTTATAGAACAAACAAAACTTAATAAAGAAAAAAAAGTATATGTAAATAAAAAAATAAAAAAAATAGTATTTTATATTATTTTCTTGTTGAAAACATGTTTAACATTATCATTATATATATATATATATATATATATATATATATATATATATATAATCGATTTAATAATTTATTCATAATTAATATTAATATATAATCATCCATATATATATATATATATAATCGATTTAATAATTTATTCATAATTAATATTAATATATAATCATCCAAAATCTTATGAAATATTATTTTATATATATCGATTTAATAATTTATTCATAATTAATATTAATATATAATCATCCAAAATCTTTATATATATATATATATATATATATAAACTCTTAGATGAGTATATATTCAATATCAAATGTATAAATATTTATATTCATAATATTGAGACACACATAAGCTTATAATGAAAAGTTTATTGTTAATTTTCTTTCATTAATATTGTCAAGATTTAGATTTGAAAGTATTTTATAAATGTATAATTAAAGTAGTAAAAATCTTTGATGTGGCGTGGAGATTTATATGCAGAAGCATGCATATATATAATTGTAAATATTTAATTCGATATGAAGTTATATTATGGAATTGAAACACCTATCCATTTTTGTGTAAAGAATGGATTTAACTCGTGAGGAATTTAGAATGTTAATTCTGATTGTCAGTTATACAAATACACAAAGTTTAGTAACAATACCTTATTTGAAGTTTTAACAGTTTAGTTTGCTTGAGGGTACCTCGAGAACGACGTTTAGACTGGGTTGCACCTTAATAATTATGTAATGAGATAAGTTCCTTTGTTTTGTAAGTAAAAAAACTTGTGAATAAACACTGATGTAGAAGATCCATCTGATTCCTTGCTTACACCTAGAGGGGAAGTCAGAAATATAATGCACTTGCAATATTTATACCATTCTTTTGCTATGATAATATAATCGTGTTAGTGTGATTCCATTGTTTTGCCTCCGTATTGGTATATTGTGTTACAATTATAATTATCTATATTAGTTTGTTGATGAACTTGGATACCAATCAAATAGTCTTGTCTTGATAAGATCAACCCTCCTTGTTGCTTAGTATACATGTACATCACATTATGTTCTATTTTGTACTTTATATTTATACTTAATTTGTTAAAACGAAATGTTTAGGAAGTAGAAGTCTCTTACTCAACGTTTAGTTAGCCCCTTGTTGTCTATGTCCTAATACAGGAAAAATGAGAACCAATTTAGTTTTCATAAAGATATTAAATATTTTTGTTATTATAGATGTTTGTAAAGAAAGTTATTGTTTGGTATTAGTATATTCCAAAATAATGATAAAGTTGTTGTAGCTAAATTATAGAGGATATAGGTTTTGATTAGTTGTAATAAATTGTACTATTTTAGTAGATTGTGCTTGTGTTGGTTTAATTGGTTAGAGCTTTAGTATAATCTTGTAATACTCTCTTTTTGAGTTCTTATAAAAATAAAGTTTCTTGTGTTTCAAAAAATAAATTTTGTAATTTTGTAAACTTGATTTAGCGTTGAATGGTTCTTAGAACCCTTGTAAATTTTGATACACTATAAGAAATCTTTGTTTAATCTTTAAGCTAAATTATCGGTCTTTAGAGTCACATGACTGTAGGTCTAATATGGGTGATTGGTAAACCAGAAAATCAAGTATTCAACTAGTAAAATTAAATTGAAATGGTAGTGGTTGTTTAACAAATTATTGTTAGTAAAATACGTATTTAAAACCAAATGAATGTAACTTTCACAAATAAAATTGAAAGAACCATACGCTTATACATATAGATTTATCATACACTTAGAACAAGTAATGTAACAATAATGACGTAAAATATTATACAAGGATTTACCTTGAGCATTGAATGATGAGTTGACTTCATTGATATTGAAAACATAACAATTAAAATAAGATAATTAAATTGATAATTAGTTTAGGTCAGTCGATAACTAACTCGGATAAAAAATTATTCTAGTCATTTTATATAAACATAAATTTGAAAACCTTTATCCCTATCCTAATGTAAAATTATTCATCGACTTGTATCAATCTACCCCATCTAGTTGTTCTTCGATGAAACCATTCCAGAGACAATTGTCAAAGTTAATCACTTGATTTATTTTAGCTTTCAAAACCCCTTTAGAAACACCCTGCCAAAAGACGTAAGAGTAATAGTATCTTAGATATGGGGTTGATAGTATTTTCTCTCATATTTAAATTAACATAGGTAACTTGAAATAAGCAAAACATGATTGTTTACTATTTATAATAACTTTTTTTCAAATTAAATTTATATAGAAAATTTCTATTATTTTGATTTTTGTTTGCAAAATCATTCCATTAACGGTCTCAAATTAATAGAACTAAAGATTTTATGAAACTAAAACTTTAGGTTCTAGACTTACATCATGAAAATTAAGATCTATAACCATTATTTTCATCCCTTGTTTTGATGAATTTTGGTGGGTCTATTTCTAGAGGCTTTTGATAATTTTATACACTTGATTTTCTTTTTTAGCTTGCAAAGTCATTTCAAATTCGAGTTACCAAAATATCTATAAGAATATTTAAGTGAAATTGGTAACTGATAATGATTATTTTTACCTTTAAATTAACACAAAAACTTTGATTTAATAATTTTGGATCTTTTTACTATTTTAGTGGATCAATTCTGAACCTAATTTAATCAAGAAATTGCTTAGGAGAACAGTTTCTACGTCAAAACTCATTTGGAATGTCAAGTTATTTTTTATTGTTAAAATTGTTGGATATTTTTTTTGTAGGTTCCTAGTGGTATCTTGTAGCCAATAAGATAAAAAATAACTTCCAATAATAATTTTCATCTCATAGAGGTATTTTGTGTTGGAAATTTAGAGTTCACATGGTAATTAGTTTTTACTATGTGGTAAATAACTATTTACTATTTGTTAGTTATCGTATGGTCAATACGTTAAAATTATTATTGAACAAAATAGTTTGTTAGATATATTGTTAATAACAAACAATATATCTCGTATTGTTATTAGTTATTTGGTTAATAGGTTGAGATTTTGTAGGGATTGGAGTATCCTCAATTATAAGATATATGTCTATTATATATTTGTATGAAGTTTGATTAATAAAATATGCTGGTTGATTGACTGATAAATTATGTGTACGAGCTTTCAGATCTGGCCTGATATGAGCTAAATTCATTATCTGGTATTAAAGCAGGCACCTTGATGGGATCTCTCTGTACTTTACATTCATTTATGTTTTGCATCAAAATGAATTTTTGAGTAACATTGCCACGTTGACCATGTGCAACTATTGATCATTTATTTGTTCACTTTGCTTGCAAATTGATAACCAATTTTTAGTGCTGACCACGTGAAAATTTAATGTCATTCACCATCCATTTGCATTCATATCTCCTTTTCATCGCATTCATCTATTTCCACAGTCTGTTCACCCATCTTGTTCACTATTTGCATTCAGAAAATCAAAAGAATAAATCTTTTAGTTTTTGATTATTTCATCTATGTATTATTTTTGGAACTGTTTACTTCCAAAATATGAAAAAAATGATATATATCCTAAAAAATAAGGATATATGTATTAAAAAAATCATACATCTCTATATATTTGTTTGCAGTGTTTTCTATAAATATTTTTATTTTCTAAATATTTGGAAAATCAAAAATATTATATATATTCTGTCAAAAATTTACATTGGGGAAAGATTTTTTTGGTTGGATTTCAAAAATAAAACCACCATAAATGGAAGATATTGATCTCAACAGTTCACAATATCCATCGAAGATCCACCGATCTGCTCCTCTTTTATTGATGTTTCTTCCTCACCATCGTGATCCTCCATTTCGTGGCTTCCCCATAGAACAAACTCCTTCGGATTAAATGGTTTATTTTCACCATCTATCATGAGATCAACACGTCGTCCTGCCCGCGATAAGCTTTATACTTTCTCTTGTAGGATCATGGATTGGATAACTCTTCATACTCAATTTTTTTTGACTCAAGTCTTTAGCTTGGTGGTAATGCTCATATCAATAGAACACACATCTACACCATGATAGATCCTTGGCATGCACAATTCACTCCCTGCCTTGTCACCATCCTCTTCTCAACTATTATATGAAATCGTACAATGGTGAAATCCTCTTTTCTCGGTGGTAAAGTGGAAGATAAGGTCTAGACTTTTTAGGTTTGTTTTATTATTGTTTAGTATTATTCTTTTTAGGTCATGTCCCTTTTGGTTTATTTTTTATATGTAATTCTTAGGTTTTATTTTAAAGTATTTATTTTATAATGTTGTAATAGAGTATTTTATTGTTTATTAAAATTGTTAATTGTATTAGGGTTAATATTCTAAGTTTGTAGTTTGCATTATTTGTTTGGTTTTATAAACGTCATGTTTTATTTTAGGTATTATTATTTCTGGTTATATGTTTTGGTCAAGCATTGGTTTTTAGGTTTTTAAGTTATATAGTTTTAAGACTATTATGTTTTTATTTAGTGATTGTCTATATTTTATTTTATACGATCTATAATGCATTATGTAAATGTTTTATACTTTGGGCAATAGTCTAATTCAATCATTTGATCAATTTTGTGTTTTTGGTATATTAAGGTTGTTATGTTATTTAGAATTTAGGGTCATTATTGTCAACATAACAGAAGTCAAGTGGTAATGTTAAGAGTTTGTTTTATGTCTAGAGTCATGTCCTATTATCGTCTTGTTTTAGTACATGTCATTGTCCTTGAGTCACAAGTCATCAAATAAGTCTTAAAAGACATTCTTCAATAAAATAGAATTTTCAATATAATTAATCTCATATTTGTAAATAGATGCATTTTCGGGCGAACTTGACATCCGCATGTCAATATTATGGGAGGGTGATATAGTATTTGTAGTAGGATTTTGAGCTCTATATGAATTATATAAATAAATTCAACCCAAAACTCAAAATACCTATTAGGAAGGATTCTGGAAACAAATTAGAATGATATAGAACTTACCAAATTCCATGTTTCATGTCACCTCCTTCTAGGATGTTCAAATGGATGATTGATTGCATATTACACTCATATTTTTGGCATTATAATGGCATGAAGTTGGATGTTGGATATTTGTATCAAATGATGGTTGGACATGGATTTGATATGGATTCCTAAGATTGTTGATTGGTTTGACATGGATTTGTTATGAATCTTGGAGATGATTTTCCATGGAGGAGGAGTCTTGGTTAAATAGATTGTGGAGGGAAGATCTTGGGTTGATATTTGAAGTTGGATGAGGAAATCCAAGGGTTGTAAATTATCCAAGGAATTTAAAATTCCTTTAAAGCCTCTACATTTAGTGGCTTCTAGAGAGGGAGGCTAGGTTAGAGAAGGTTCTAGATTTGGAAGAATCTAGAAACCTTTTTAGTAACTAATGATGATTAGATGGGAATTAGATAGGGATTAGGTTAACTAGGGAATAGGAGTGTAGGAGAGCCTAGGAGTAGGTCTAGTAGGTGGTTAGGTGGGGTCATGGGAATTTAAAATTCTTAAATAATAGGTAAGTGGAATTAGATTAGGATAATAGGGATTAAGAAGAATTAATGGAGTGGGATGACTAAGGTTAGTAGATGAAGGAGAATACAGGAGGAGGATACTAGATAAATGGCCATGATTAGGACAAATTAGTAGGATAAAGGAGGATATTGAAACATGATGAATTAGAATAAATGGGATTAGTGGAATTAGTGTCAATCAATAAGAATATTATCGATGGTAATGAGGTGAGAGAATTTAGGTGCATACATTTTGTCCCTCTTTGAAGGGCATTGTGAATGATCGCAGTGGAAGGAGTAATGGTCTTTCAAAGAAAAACCATGTCATAGATTAATGTTAGTAGATATGTTAGGGGATATGATGTCACCTCGAGGGGACATGTCGGGAAGAACGAGGTGGATGGCCGCTCAAAAAAGGAAAAGAGGGGTGGGATGCGAGAGATAGACAAGGGGATGGGATCGATGGATAGACAAGGGGATGGGATGATCGATATGAGATAAAAGATGAAATTGACTTGATAAATAAGCTACAGATTAATGATGCCCTTGGAAAAGACATATGCCCAGGGAGTAAAGATGATGGGCATCACGGTTATGGACACATCCCAAGGGGGAATCAACCGTAACATGATGATGATATGATTAAAGGGTCGTACACTTTAGATGTATCCTAAGCAAGGATGCATGCAAATGAGAGATATGGGTCAAGGATCAGATGATGATTTGATAAGATTAATGATGGGTGTAGTTCAAAGCTAAAGTTGATCAATATGATGAGGAGGATGATAGAGTCGAGTGGCCAAAGACCGCATTTCATCAAATCAATGAGTCATAATGTGATGATGCCCCTTACAAGGACACATGCAAGGGAGCAATAATCAATCAGTGATTAATGGAAGAAAAGATGGACGTGTTGATTTTTTTGGGCCCAATCGATAGGTGCAGGCGATTGATGGAAAAGATTAAGGAGATGATGATGGTGATTGATCAATATATTAAATGAGTATAGATCAAGGATTTGACTGATGCAAGACTAGACGATGATGGAAGACATGATAGATGTGATAATGAATGATGGGGAAAGAGGATATGGTGGCTGAGCTATCCTTGGGCACTACAATGTGGCCAAGTGCTTCCTACATAGTCTAAAATTACCTTAGGCTGATGTAGCTCTGACTAGGAGATGATGATGATGAAGATGATTAGTGATTAGAAAGTGATGATGATGAGGATGATTAGACTTGTTAGTGATTGAAGGATATGATTCAGATGATGAGATGAAGATGATAAGGATAAAAGATGGGATGTTAGTTGGATGAGTCGAGAGGAGTAGATTAGTGATGGGAATAAGGATGATTAGATGAATGATGTGGGTGGAGGTGATCAAGCCATCATAAATGTCATGAAACTCATCATAGTCTAAGCAATGCGGTAAATATAGCACTTGGCAATGCCCCCCATGATATAAGTATGACCATGAGGACATTTTGCCAAAGTGTATGGGTAAATAGTGAACTCTGCATATTTGAGGGCACTTTTGGTATCCTCATAATATCCATGTTCATTTCCTAATAGATAAAGAGACACGATGCAAACCAAACATAAGACAAATAAGATATATACATGATAAAAGATATGCAAATAAGAAAAACAAAACAAACGAGTAACATACACGAGTAACTACATGTAGTGTCCCAATGTCTTGTCTAATGATGAGATGAGTGATTGAGTGATGGTATAGTGGACTTAGGATACCTGGATTGGGGATAGACTAACGACAATGATGAGGATTGACCGATGGTTTTGATAAAGGTATGGACTTCGATGAAAGACTAGGATTAGGATAAGGATGTGGATGAGGATATGGATGTGAAGATGACCAAGGATTACCAACAGACAAGGCATTGCAAGATTCCAATCTAGAAAGAGGAGGATTGATGGGATCAAATACCTATCACACTAGCAAGGAAATGATTTGATGGGTGCTAGGTGTGAAGAGGCAATGATAGGATAATGATGAGATCAATTACTTTTCATACTAGCAAAAAGTGATGGGTAAGTATGAAAAGGCAATGATAGGTAAGTGATGGGTGCCAGATTAAAATCTTGGACAAGGTGATGTGTGTTGATAATACTTAGCTAAAAGGATGATGATGAAGACATAGATGGGTGACCACTAGGATAAATGGGTTCAAGATGGAATAGGAGATGGATATTAGACGGTCATTGGGGATGGTGATATGGTCAATGGGATGTATGAGATGGGTATTAGATGTGGCTTAGGAGGGGAAGGTGAATTGTATGATATGATGACTAGGGATTTAGGCATAAGACAAGACACCATGGACTATTTTTTGGCTTTTTCAAATTTTTATGATTTTTAGGGTTTTTAACATATTTCAATTTTGAGGGCTTTTTGGGATATATATGTACACTATACAAATTGGGGATACTAGCAAAGGGATTACCAAGCCTAGAAACCAAGACAAAGATAGACGGAATGATGGACAATGCCAAAAAAGGATGAGGGGATGGGGAACAAGGAAGAATGGATTAGGGATAATCAATGACCATATCGTGAAGGAACCAAATGTTTAGTTGCCCAGGTGTTCATTGGAGGATATGCCAAGATGGTTTGAGAACATGTCTCGAGACACCTTCCACTTCTTTGCGATGGTCAAGACGAGAGGAAAGAGAAGTGAGATGGATGATGGGTAGGAATAATGGACTAAGGAATAGGATAAGGGTGACGAGGGACGAGATAAGTATGGATAGATTGACAAAGGATGGATGTGATGGCTAAAAAGGATGGATTATACACCCAAGTGTTGAGGTATAATGCAAATAATATATTATTCTACCATGACACTGAAAACTAGTTTTCATCATGGTACTTGTCCAAGGCGCTAGAAGACTGGTTTTCACCATTGAATGAATGATATATATATATATATATATATATATATATATATATATATATATATATATATATATATATATTGGGCATCTCGATTTATTGGAGAAGGTAGAGATGCAAGAATGTTGACATTGGATGTGATCTCTATCCAACCCCAGTTCTGGAGATATGTGATGCTAGGATCATATCTCGGTGGCGTTTATTCATTCTTGATTTAGCATCCTCCAAATGTTTTGACCAGGTGTCTTTGTAACCCCCATGAGGGACAATGTTGCCCAGGGATTGGAGATATGGTATGGATGGGAGGATTTCATTATTGTGATGATAGGATATAGGAGGGAAGGAGGGATGTGATCGTGAATGATATGATGGGATGAGGAGTGGAAATGGGGTTCAACAGTTGCATACACCATTGAATATGGTGGAGGGGATCCTTTAGATTGGTGCCATGAGATTAAGGGATCCAAGACCTTTTGATTTGTGGATTCTTTGACCTAAACATTAAATGTATGATCAGCGCTATGATTATTATTTTTATCTTTATTTTGAATCGCTGATGGGATTTGGCTTTGACTGCTCCTTGGTGCCTGATTTTGGGCTTCACCAGAGGAGATTGATTTTTGGCTTGATATATGATTATTTTGACTTTGATATGCCCCTAGTGCCATATTTTGGGCTTCATTAGGGGAAGACATATTTGGATTAGGTCGATGATTTGATTTTGGTTGATTTTGATTGAGGAGATCAAAGATGTCTTGATTATTATGATTATGTTTTGGAATATGGTCTTGGACCTTCATATTGGTGGCACACATTACATTTCTCGAGGAAGGGTCCAACGATGTATGTTCTTGTTTGTCCTCATGGAAGGGGGTGATTGAGTGATCATTAGTGGGGATAAAGGGGTCCATGATGGATGAAGGTGGTGGAAGGACATGATGAGATCAATGAGTGGTGATGGGACAACATATTCTTCGTAGGCATTCTTAAGAGACCCAGTTTCAACATCAAAGAAAATCTCCTCAAGATCAACGAAAGGATCACGGACTATTTGTAGTAGATGCATCGAAAGGAGGATCAAATTCACTCTGAAAATCTTCGACAGATAAAGCTTGAAAGAACTCATTTATGAGATCATGACCCTGATTGGGATCAAAAGATATGCCTAGTGATGGATTGGAGGTATCTTCAATAGGACAAGCATTATCAACATATGTTACAATGTCGATGGGGGATGATGTTTTTGATGAGGAATATGATTCAAACTTTGGTTTTGTACATGATCCTGATGAAGATAAGACTTTTGATGCTGACTTCAATGTACAAGATGCAATGCTACTAGTAGAAGATTTATTGTCTGCAATTGACCTCTCAACAAGGGGTATTTGAGGTGAAGGGTGAGATACGAGAGGACTAGGCATAATGGAATTGTGGTTGATGGAGGATTGGTCAATGATGGGGGGATTATGGAAGAGGGACAAGATGTCTTGACCTTGGCTTAGAAGGGGAAGGGATTGATCATGATTGGGAAGGAAATTTTGGCATTTCTTCTCTCATTCACTCAGGGATGTGGATGCATCTGGTTCATCCTTAATTACTGTCACCATGGTTGATGAGGTCTTGGACATAGTCTTGAAAGGGTCAACATCGATTAGTGGTATGCCCCAGGTTCGATGATATGCATAATATTGGTTATCTTTATACCAAGTGGGATTAGGCTTAGTACGATCGAGATGTCGGATAGGTGGATAGACCATCATGTTAGTGGCAACTAGTTGTTTGAAAAGGGATTTCAAGGACATAGGAAATGGAGTGTAAAGATCCTTTTTGCTATTTGATTTAGATGTGGAAGCATGGGACTTGGGATCAGATGGTCATTGATAGGATTGGTTGGATGGATGTGAGGTGGCCAAGAGAGGATTCCCTTTGCTAGTACATGAAGGGGTAGATGATTGGTTAAGGCTAAGAGACCGAGTATTGGTATGGGACTCACATGAAGGGGTTTGGATGGGAGGTGCAATGAGTTGAAGGGTATCAATGCCTTCAGGAAGTGGTACACCCATCATAAGGAACTTCAAGAGGATCTCATCCTTATGGGCAGCTATGTATTGGTCAATAAAAGCAGGGTCTAACTCCATGGTGATGGTTAATAAAGGAGGGCTGATGATGGGGTTTGTTGAACAAAATAGGTTGAAAGGATCGAGATAGTATGATTAGGTGATGATGGACAAATGGATTAAAGACTAGGATCATATTTTAGACTGATAGTGCAATAGGTGCTAACAACCTACCAACAATGTTTAGTTGTCAAGCTAGCAAAAGGATTGAGGATTTGATGGGTCCCTAGATTCAAACTAACAAGAGGATGATATGATGGGTGCTAGTTATGAGTAGGCAAGGATGATAGAGACTAGATTGATGATGGGTTTGCTAGATTGAAAGTTGAAAAACTGATAAGATGCTAGTTGAATATGGGCTTGAGATTTGACCAATGGGATGAGTGATAGTGGACTAGGATGATATGATGATGTGGATGATAAAACCGGCTCAAGACCTTAAACCGTTTTTTCTGAAGATAGGATGGGATATGATGAAAATGATTAGGATAAGGGATAATAAGTAGAATTATAGGTGATGATGAAGTGTTGAAGGGTACGATGAACGAAGTGGGGATGGTTTAGACCCTAAAGAGCCAACTAGGATAAGATGAGGATTGGATTATACTATATGGGTGATGGGGACAAGGTCAAGACAAGGATTGATGATGGACTTAGGATAAAATGTGGAGAATGAAACAAGGTGTTTTTAGGATATGTACGTAATGGGGGTGTGATTAATGATGGATGGGTATAGGATAGGATGTGACTAGGAGGATATATAGGAGAACAAAGATATATACAAGAGGGTAAGATAAGAATATGCAAGTGATGAGGTAATGATCAATGATGAGTGGATATGATCAATGATGAAGGGGATGAGGACAAGATGGGGGATAAGATAGGCTAAAGGCAATAAGAGGATGATGCAATACTTACGAAATGATATGTGCAAAAGGCAAGGATATACAAGGTGCTCTTGGGACAAGGTGGTGAGGACTTGAGGTGATTAGGATATGTGAGTGATAGAGTATGATTAATGATGAATTAATTTAGGATAAGATGTGACTAAAGTATGCAAAAAGGGACAAGACAAGATGATGAGTAGGCTATGCAAGTGATGGGGTGATGACCAATGATGGGTGGATATGGTTGGACTAGGAGGAGATTAAAACAATATGGACAATGGGATGATGAATAGGATGATGTGTACAAAAGGATGATGATGAGGTAAGAATATACAAGATGGGTTGTGCAAATACCTAGATAGGCTTATAGGTTTGGGGTAAAAGGCTAACTCGGCTCACAAACAACACATGTTTAACACAATACACACCCAAGTAAGTAATCCATAACCTATGATTAGTAAACTCAAGGGTGTGTAACCCAATGTCCGCACCATCCAACAGCTTCACGGGTGAGGCTATATGTCGGTGACCCATTATGGTATCAATCGAACCCTCTCAACCCCACTTGTACTTGATGGTTACTTTGGAGCTAATACTAACTCCTATAGTGGTACACCTGTTACAACTGAAAGGTCATAGACTAGGTGTAAACAAGGTCTCTAGGTACCTCCTCCATATACACAAAGTTACAGTGGGGCCCAAGTCTGTATATGGTGATGTCTTATGCCTGGTTCAAAGAATTAACTCTTCTTCTTCACATATGACCTGTATGGGGTCAATCACTTAGCCTAACGACAACTGTCCCTAATTTTTATACTCTACCAAAACATGGAATTGGTCAGTGCATGGTGATGACACTAACCCCTATATACTAAGTCCATGCATGGGGATCAATTCCACGTCACATGCTATCCTAGGGGGGCTAACAAATAGGAAAAACACATGATATGATTAGTTAACCGATTTATTTATCTGTGTGAAGAGCACGATGTGACAATTATTTACAAGTTGACACACAAACAGATATATACAAAGAATGATTTAAAAATAAAAGATATATACAAGACAAAATAAATAATCTAAATTGATTTTTAAAGTGTCAAATGGATTCTTTGACAAGCAACCTATAAGCCCATAGGTTAGTGGTTTGATTGACACTCAAGAGAGGGTACCTGCAACAAAAATATTAGTAATTTTCAATGACTTTATGTAAAACTACCACTTTCTACAAAATTATGAATACACAGGGCAAACTCGCAACCAGAGTCTGCAAAGTCACAACTGGGGGTACAAAATCTCAAGTCACGAGTTTTGATTTTGCAGCTAGGAGATGATGGTGATAATTTATTGCCAAACCATGATTAGCTATACAAAATAATAACTCAAGTTGATAATATCACTATTGATTGTGGATCGATAGTTGCAGTTTTATCATAAACCACATAATTGTGACTTGCGATGACAAATTCACTGCTATCAACATGTCGAGAGTTGTGATATTGTAAGAAATGATAAAATTTCCAGATTTTAAATATTATATGCAGACAAAACCTTTCAAGGTTATAATAGATTATTCACATGTCCAGAATGCCTATTTACAGATGACCATGATGAAGTAGAAACTGATGTTTATGATATTTTCAAAATTTTGACCAAAAAGATATTAAGATGATATATTAACCAAAATTGAGTAGAATCTATAATGTTAAAAAGAGAGATTTAAATCTAAATTTTCTCTATAGGATTACAAATGACAATTCAACAAACAAAATTAAAAATTGACAAAACTAGGCTAATGACAAAGTCACAACTGCCAACACAATACTAGTATTTACCAGAACAATATCATAACTCCGAAAAGGTCAAGACTTGCAGTTTTATTGAGGATAATAAAAAAGGGGTAAAGCCTTGTATAACCCTGTGTTTGCAGTTGATTTCTTCTTGCCTTGGTCTTCTTGTTAACCCTGAAAAAGCATTCAAACCACATAGAAACCATACAAAGACAAAATCCTAGGTGCAAAAACTAGGGTTAGTTAATTGTAATGAATTTAAAGCATAAAAACCCCAAAAAGATTAGATGAAAACTTATATTGATAACAAAAATCCCTGTAGAGATAAAATGTCAGAATGGACCCTACAAATTGACAAAGGTCAACAATTAATGGTTTTATGGGAAATTTCAATACCACAACTCATGGGCCCAATACCATGATTACTAGGATAATATCATGATTTTGAGATTTGCAATATTGTCCAATGGTAAGTAGCTACTTGTGTCTTGGTCAGATTTGCCTATCCTGCACATAGAGAGTTAGAAAAAACATACAGGAATAGACACAACAAGTATACAGGAGTTAGAATAATAATCAACAAGGTAAAACAAAAAGATTCAAGGCCTACATTCGAGAGCTACAATATCATGACTATCATCGACAAAGTCACTTATGGTATGACAAAGTCGTGACTCAGAGAGTCACGGTTTTGTCAAAAGATGGAACCTTGCCAAGGATAAACCATTAGTGGTTAACAAAATCGTAACTTGGGTTAACAAAATCATGACTGGGCTAACAAAATATCTAATCATGAGTCACGATATTGTCAATGGGCTAAAAAACTATGCAGTCAAGCGGATGGTTAATTTTTAAGTAGACGGTTAAGGCAATATCACAACTTATGATGGCAATATCGTGACTACATAGAACAATGTCACGATTACCAGTGTAATGTCATGACTACAATCTATGTATGCAAAATTTTAAAATTCTAAAATTTTTCTTGATGAATTAGACCTGCAGGCTTGCCAAAACAATACTAACAAGCAACATTGTTAAATTGGGAGCAAGGTGTCCCACCGTGGTCACCAAAATTTAGTAGGATTTTGAGCTCTATATGAATTAAACAAACTAATTCAACCCAAAACTCAAACTACTTATTGGAAAGATTCTATAAACAAATTAGAATGATATAGAACTTACCAAATTCTTTGTTTCATCTCACCTCCTTCTAGGATGTTCAAATGGATGATTGATTGCATATTAGACTCAGATTTTTGGCATTATGATGGCATGAAGTTGGATGTTGGATTCTTGCATCAAATGATGGTTGGACATGGATTTGATATGGATTCCTAAGATTGTTGATTAGTTTGACATGGATTTGTTATGAAGCTTGGAGATGATCTTCGATGGAGGAGTCTTGGTTAAATAGATTATGAAGGGAAGATCAAGGGTTGATATTTGAAGTTGGATGAGGAAATCCAAGGGTTGTAAATTATCTAAGGAATTTAATATTCCTTGGAAGCCTCTAGATTTAGAGGCTTCTAGAGAGGGAGGCTAGGTTAGTGAAGCTTCTAGATTTGGAAGAATCTAAAAATGTTCTTAGGGACTAATGATGATTAGATGGGAATTAGATAGGGATTATGTGAATAAATAGGGACTAAGAGTGTAGGAGAGCCTATGAGTAGCTCTAGTAGGTGGTTAGGTGGGGTCATGAGAATTTAAAATTCCTAAATAATAAGTGGGATTAGATTAGGATAATAGGGATTAAGAAGAATTAATGAAGGAGTGGGATGACTAAGGTTAGTAGATGAAGGAGAATAAAGGAGGGGATACTAGATAAATGACCATGATTAGGATAATTTAGTGGAATAAAGGAGGATATTGAAACAAGATGAATTAGAACAAATGGGATTAGCAAAATTAGTGTCGATTAATAAGAATATTATCAATTATAATGAGTCAAGTGAATTTAGGAACATACAATGTTTAGCGTTTGTGATTCTTCTTCCCATATGACCTCTAAGGGAGGTAATGTTGGGAATTTAGAGTTCCCATGGTAATTAATTTTTACTATGTGGTAAATAACTATTTATTGTTAGTTGTTAGTTATTGTATGGTCAATATGATAAAGTTATTATTGGACAAAATAGTTTGTTAGTTAAATGTATTGTTAATATCAAACAATATATCTCATATTGTTAGTAGTTATTTGGTTAATAGGTTGAGATTTTGTAAGGATTGGAGCATCTCCAATTATAGGATATATGTTTCCTATATATTTGTATGGAGTCTGATTAATAAAATATGATGGTTGATTAACTGATAAATTATATGTACGAGCCTTTGGATCTGGTCTGATATGGGCTAACTTCATTATTTTGTCCATCATCTTTTGATAGGCGATTTAACGGAATTATAAGTTGATTGTGAGGTGAGATAGTCAAGTCTGGATGCACCGTGGTTGGATAATTCCTTTTCAACACAAATGGTTAACCTTAAATACTGCACTCATGGGATGGTTATTGTATTTGAGGTTAGTCTAATTAGGAGTTTGGTTGCTTACACAACTTTAATGTGCCTACAGTTGTAGTGGTAGAAACAAGGTGTCAACAAGCCATTGATGGATCATGTTCCATACCATTTGGGATGAGCTCTAGTTTTGGTTTTATTAGTCCAAGTTATACCCGACATTTCATGAATATCGAATTTGAGTGTAGTCTTATAAACCAATTATGGTGTAGTCAACATAGCCCAATTGCATCTAAGGTGTCGAACACCTTTATGCATTTTATTTTATGAAATAGAAAGTGAGCGTATACATTGCATATAACATACCTTGAGTGTGTTTGTATACTTTTAAGGTTGCCTTTGATTGTATTTCTGAGTTTATAAGTCATGTGTAATCAAGACACACTTGAGTGTGGTTGCGTAAATAGTTGGGGTGTTTGCTCGTGCAGAGTTAGTGTTACATAAGAGGAGAAAAAAATTAGTAGTGTTTTTATAGGTTTTATTTGGGTGAAATTTTTGGGCATTACATCATACTGATGTAATTCTCTCAGAAATGGGGAAAAGAAAATCCAAGGTGACTTAGAAATGAAGATGAATACGTAAGATAGTCCATCTCAAAAAAATTGATGGTTTTATATCTCGCATGGAAATTCTACACCAATTTTTATGATTTTTGATTTTTACGACTTTCTTAGTCTTTTCAAATGTTTGTAGAATTTTCTAGGCATCTCAACTTGATTAGAAATCACGAGACATAGACTGGTCCAACTCATAAAATGGAAAGAGCGTGGCTTAGATTACTCGTAAAATAGAGTGTAACTTAGATTGCTCGTAAAATGGTGAGAGTGTGGCAAATGGGTGACTAAGCTGACCTCAACATGAATCGAGCATTGCCTACATAGTCCTATAGGACCTCAAAATATTGTAGTTTTGTCTACATAAAAATCATTCGACTAAGTACTAATAAGTTTAGGTATAGGCAAATGGTAAGGTAAATGGAAACAATAATTGCAAGTGATGTGGCAATGCATGGTAAAGGTGTTGTTCCTAATTTGTCCAAAGGAAGTTATAATTAGAAAACAATGACAAAGGATTAGTAGTACCAATTTTCTTGTAGGTGGTTATAATTAGTAACATAATATAGAATATAACAACAAAAGAAGGATGCAATAACTAGGACCACTGCCATATTGCTTTCATATATTGTCACTCAAAAGTTTGATTCTGAAACAACTACTAGAACTAAATTTGTTATCAACCACTAAACATATCTGAAGGAGATATGAATTAGAACTAAGTCCAAATGTGATAGGTGGGGTTAGGTAAAAAAATAACTGGATAACAAAGAGTTAATGGCATGGTAGAATGGTATAGGGTATAATACAATGAAATAAGTACAATGTGACATAACTTAAATGATCCTGGTAGACAATAATCCGAGTCCCTCAAATGTAGAAACTTTTAAGGTGCATTATGTTCATTGGTTTATCAATTGCATCTCTTTCTAGCATGGCAAGATTGTATGTTCCATAACTATAGTTAGCAATAACTACATAAGGCCCTAACCAGTTTGGTTAAAAATTTCCTTTTTTCTTTGTTTCAGAATTGACATTCTTCTAGTTTTATTTGAACACAAGGTTACCAAGATCAAATTCATGATGCTTTACACAGCTATTATAGTGGCCTTTTAATCTATTCTAATATCCCTGAATATTATTCAAGGCATCCATACATTTTCCATCAAACAAGTCTAACTATTGCAAGTGAGCTACTCTGTAGTCATCATCGATGATGTGTTACAGTAAAATTTGGAGAGAAGGCAACTCAACCTTGATAGGAAGAATGGCCTTAGTGATGTAAATAAGTAAATAGGGGTAGCACTTGTGGGAGTACAGAACGTGGTACAGTATGCCCAAAGGGTGTTAATAACTACAAGTGTCAATTATGACAAGCATCACTGACAATCTTCTTCAGAATATTGATAATGGTTTTATTAGAATCCTTAGCTTGGTCGTTGCCTTGTAGGTAGTAGGCGGTAGAGAAATGTTGTTTTATATGGTATTGGGTACAAAGTGTTTTTACATTTTTGTTTTTAAATGATCCACCATTATGAGATATAATATCAGAGGGCATACCATAATCGTAGATGAGATGGTTGAATATGAATTTGGATATCTACTTACCAGTGATGTAAGTGAGGGGAATGACTTCCACCGACTTGGTGAAATACTCGATAGTAGTTAAGACATGTTTATGGCCATTTGAGGATGCAAGAATAATCTTGCTTACAAGGTCAAGTCCCCATGTTGAGAATAGCCATGGTGTTCTCAATGATTTGAGTGTCTTTGCTGAAATATGTATCATATTAGCATGTTTCTAACACTTTACACACCTCTTCACATTTGCAGTTGTGTCTACTTATATAGCTAGCCAGTAATAACCAATACACTTTAAATTTTTAGCTAAGAATGCCCTGTTGGTGTGGCCTCCACACACTCCTTTTCAAAGTTCCTTCAATGCTAATTTGAATTCTGTTGAAGGTAAACAATGAAGTAGAGTTCCATCATAACTTCTACGATACAAGGTTGGTCCAAGTAGGGTATAATGAGAGGATTCATAAATGAAATATTTTTTTTGCTTACATGAGAGGTCGGGAGGCATAGTTTGGACTTGAAGGTAGGCATATATGTCAGAATATCAAGCAAATGTGGGACCAATAATGTTACAAAACCATCTCTACTACTGATTGTTTGTGTGACGGTGCTAAGAGATGTTCAAGAAGAAATTGGTAATCTTTTACTTTGTCTATGATATGAATCATGGAGCTAATAGTGGCCATATCATCATCTATTTTGTTATTGACTCAAGGTATTCTTTCAAATTGAATGTTGGCAATCTATTGCTTGAGATTATCGACCGTATCTTTATATGGTACCAACTTCTCATCTTTGGTTTGGTGCTGGTCTGTGACCTGGTTGATGATTAATTAAGAATCACCATGAACTAGTGAATGTTGGATGTTCCACTGTACTATTTGGCAAAGCCTTGCAACAAGTGCTTCATAGTTGGCCATGTTATAGGTACATGGAAATCTAATATGAAATGACTTGGGAATGAGATCCCCTTGTGGCATAACAAACAATATTCTAGCACCTGATCCATGAATGATGAATGAACCCTCAAAGTATATCTTTCACTATTCTACCTTAGGAGGTGCTTCTACTTCAGCTATAGTCATAATGGCCTCACTTGTAAATCCAAATGTAAGATGTTGAGTATCTTGAAGAGGAGCTTCTGCAAGCTAATCTATGAGTACTTGTCCCTTAATGGCCTTTTGATTAGCATATTCAATTTCAAATTCACTCGAAATCATGATCCATTTCGCCATGCATCCCTGTAAAGCTATTTTAGAAAGTAAATACTTGAGTGGATCTACTTTGGCAATAATAATGGTCTTATTTTTCAACATGTAATGACACAAATTTTGGGCTATGAACACCATTGCTTAACAAGTTTTTTCAATCATCGTATAATTGTGTTCATACACGATCAATTTTTGGCTCAGATAGTACATGGCATGCTCTTTACCCTGTTTGTTGTGTTATATTAGAAGTGCCCCTAGGACATTTTCAATTGCTGATATGTAAAGTAGTAATGGCTTGTTTGATGTGGGTGGTAATAAAATAGGTGGATTGACCATATATTCCTTAAGATGATTGATTATGGCACTCTTCATTTCAACAGAAAGTAATGCCTTTTTTCAGCAAGTGTGTAACTAGATGACATTTATCGACTAACTATGATATGAAGTGTCAGATTGTCTCGATCTTGCCTTGTAAACTACGGAGCTACTTCAAGGTAGATTGCAACGACATTTCTATAATGGCTTGAACTTTGGCTGAATCAACTTCAATGCCCTTGTGAGAGATAATGAAGCCTAATAGTTTGCTAGAAGTTACACCAAATACACACTTCTTAGGATTAATCCTAACATTATACTCATGAATTATCTCAAATATTCTTCATAGTAGGACTGCATGGTTGACATAGGTATTTGATTTACTAAAGATATCATTAACATGGTCCTTAATGATGCCATGCATCATATCATGGAAAATCACTATCATGGCTCTTTGATAAGTTGCTTTAACATTCTTAAGTCTAAATGGCATCACCTGATAACAAAACATTCTCCATGGAGTGGTGAACATTATCTTGTGTTGGTCTTCTACTATAATTATGATCAAGTATACCCTAAAAATCCATTCATAAGAGAAAGCATTACATATTTGGTCGTTGAGTCGGCTATCATGTCAATGTTAGGCAAAGAAAAATTATCTTTCAAGTAGACTTTATTGATATCTCTAAAATCAGTGCAGATTTTGATACCTCCTAGTTTCTTGTTCACTAGTAGAATGTTTGATATCCACTCTAAATAGTCGATCGACTCGATGCATTTCACATCTAATAGTTTCTCCAATTCTTTCTTGACTAGAATGGAAATATGAGGATGCATCTTACGTAGTTTCTATATAGTATGTATGGCATCAGGATATATAACGAGATGGTGTACAACCAAGGCGAGGTCTAACCCTGACATGTTTGAATAGGTCCATACAAATATGTCAACAACCTCTCTCAGAAGGGTTGTAAAAACTTCACATTCCTCCTTAATCAAGGACACACCTCGTTTGAGCCAATTTAGGTCCTCTAGAGTCCCAATGTTAACCTCTAAAGTGTCCTCCACAAGAAATGTATAACCATTATCTAAAATAGTCCCTAAGGAGGTAAACTAGTTGACAATGACAAAGTCCTCTATATGGACTGGCTCTTTTAATTCTCCCAAGTATGATGCATTAGAATCTCTTAATGCTATTAAAGGTAATGAAACAAATACTTCATGGCACTCTTGAACAATCTGTGAAAAAGCCTGCCACTCCTCGGTACTGATATGTGATCCACAAATATACTTTGGGTTTCATAGGAATAGGGTGAACATCCCCGTCTAATGGCATCAGAAACCAGTTTTCACCAAGAGACTTGTCTTTCTCTTTACTTTTACCCTGGTCAAAAAGTGTCTCAAAAAGGTTTTCATTTTTAGACCTCAACATTTGATTTTATTTTTGTTTTTGGCTAGGGAAGTTCACTCGCTCTTCAAAATAGGTGGTAGGATCCAATCTAATAGAAAATCCTTGCTTGTGATCCACAAGAGGAATGTGATTCTTCAGTTCGAGAAAGTTGCATATGGCCTCATGATTTTCAAACTCGTCTAATGGCATTTTTGACTCTTGTTAGTCCCAATCTATTAATTGTGGATGATAAAGGGTTAATGGTGAAGTTTCATGAATAGGGTTAATGGTACAAATGGCATGAGGGTTAAACAAATTTGTAATAGCAAGGTCATTATAGATTCCATAATCAGACCCTGCATCATTGTCAACATTGTCTTCACTAGTAGATGGTGTTGGAATGTGAATAAGGTATGTGAGGTCATCCCTAGATGGTTTAAATACAATACCATGGGTTACTTTATACTTGTTCATTGAGACTAGTTTGATCATGCCTTGTTGTTGTAGCCCTAGGCCTTTGCATTCATAAGCTAGGTGATCCATAATCTGGTTAGAAATAAGATACTTTGTGCTTTGGTAATAGTCAGCTAACTCATCAATGTAAATCCTTGAATAATCTTTGACTAAGGGGTCGTATTCTAAGCTAGAGGCCAGGTTGAAACTAATGGGCTTGTTCAACTAAAATTTTCGCTTTGGTTTGCAAATCTATGTGAGTAGTTTTGGCCTTAGGACTCCCATAAACTTTTGGATTTTTTGGCAATTTGGCAATATGGAAGGCATTATGGGTACTATATTCTTTGAGACCTTTGTTAGTTATATATAAGTGGTTGGCAATGTCAGGTGGAGGCATGGATAAGGTAGAATCTAGGTTGTTTGGGTCAATATAATTGGCTTTTGGTCTTGTTTCAATGGCCTTTCCCTTTTTAGCTCTTTTTTCATTAGATTTGGGCATAGGGTTCAAACCAAATTGATAGTTATGGATCTTATACTCGGCCTCAAGATGTTTACAATACTAATATGGCTATAAATCAGTTGGTATAATCACTTCCATTCCTAAATGTAGAAATTTTATACACTAATGCAACGTGGAAGGTATAGCCCATATTTCATGGTTATAGGGTTGGCCCAATAACAAATTTTAAGATAGTTTCAGGGTCAAAACATGGCATAGAGTGTCATGGGTCAAAGGCCCAATGACCACTGACAAGTTAATAATACCTTGAGATTATTTTTCTTCATTATCATATGCCTTGATAATGATGGTATTTGGATGCAAGTCAGCTGCTATGTATCCAAGATGTTTGATCAACTTCAGAGACACAATGTTGAGGCCTGAACCATTATCTACAAGGACATGTTTAACTCTAAGGCTTGTTATACTTACCTTGATGTACAATGGGATATTATGCAAAGGGCCCATGGATGACATGTCACTTTGGTTAAAGGTAAGATGTTGGCCAAGGGCTAAGTGTCCTACCATGGCTTGAAGTTTTTCTAGAGTGATATCATCTAGCATAAGGGATTAGTTCCAGTACTCATTTAATATGTATTTATGGATGCTAGACATATGCATCAAATCCATGATGGATATATGCACAAGTGTCTTCTTTATCTACTCCACAATATCATAGGTTTTCCTTCTAGTTTTGTCAGTTGATTTATTTTTGATAGGCATGAAAGGATGAATACGCTGATTCATAGTATTTAGTTTCAGTCCCTTGATAATAAACTTGGTTCAGGGAGTTTAATCTCAATTTGGTACTTGGCTTTGGTTGTTGGTTGGGTAGGTAATGGGACTTGGAATGGTAATTCTAGGGCAATGTTGAGCCTGGATGCTAAGATGGTCTGAATAAGAATTATCGGCATAAGGAGGTTGATAGGCATTGCTCAACGAATAGGTATTGTTGGGTGAAGGTCTAGCTCTGTTGGTATTTGGTCGATGGTCATGGCAATAGTGACAACATGACCACCTAAGATGTGTCTTACAACATTGTTATAGGTATACGTGATGACATGATGGCCTCCTTAGTTGGTTTGGTCAGTTTGCCCTTGGTTCTGACCATTCTATTATTGTTACATTAGCATTTTTGCTATTGGTTTTATGATGGAGTTCTCTACCACTATTGTCATTGTTGTTGGTATGCTTGCTGGTTGTTGTTATTGTTATATTGGGAAAATGGATATAGGTAAATGCCCAAGTTATGATTGGTCATAGTAGCATGGGTATCTCTTTGTATCTCTCCATTTTACAACATATTCTTATTCAAATGCCTGAGTTGGATAAGCTGATGTATGGAATGTCCTTTGATGCAATGATACTCACAAAATGTATGTTCTTCATACCAATCAGGGAAAGGAATCCCTTCAAAAAATGACTTTGGTATTAGCCAAATGATCATGTTTGCCTAAACCAATCTTCTGAACACAAATTCAATAGTCTCACCAAAGTCACTGAATTGTCTAGAAATGGATGGTCTTCTCCTTGGACGAGGGACTTGTAATTGGTTTTGATTTTGTGGTTGTTGGTTTCGTGAAAGTCTTGGATGAATGTATGGAGAGGTGGTTTATGAATGGGTGGAGATAAATGGATGGCTGATATTTGCACCATTTGAACATGGCATGATTTAGTGACCCCATTGCCAATAACATTCTTATTGCAGTTGTAGGGTTTTGGTCTCTGATTTTTGTTAGACTGAGGTGGTGTTGAATTCGGTATTTGAATTGGGTTCTTATTATGGTTCTAGACTTGGTTTTGGTTTTGGTTCTAATGACCTTAATGCTGACTCTGGCTCTAGTTAGAAGAAGATAGATTGATTATCCTTTTGTTGACAAGGGCTTTCTCAATATGGATTCCTTTATCTATAACCTATTCAAATGTATGAACACATTGTAGCTTGAAATGGTAAGATATATTGCTGTGTAATCCCTTGGTAAATATCATAGCTATCTACTTATTTGGCAGATTATGAGTAAATCGGCTTGTTAATGCTCTCCAATGTTGTAAGTATGCAATGAAACTTCCACCGATCTTCTGTTTAGCTTTTCCCAAGTCCACAACTGTAATCTCGTGCTTTATATTACATGAAAAATGTTATACGAACTTATCTGAAAGATCGTCGAAGTCAGGTAATGAATTCTTTGACAATTTCAAAAGCCATTCCAAGGCTTATTTGCTTGAACTCCTTAAAACGAGTAGATGAAAGTATATGTTGCTATATGTCACTGGATAACAAGCAACAAAGAATTATTTTAGATGTTTTTTAGTGTCGTATTTGCCCTTGTATTTGTCAAATTTAGGTGGTTCATAACCCAGTGAAAATGGTATCTACAATAATCCATGTTGAATAGATACGAGCATATATCATCTAGTTTGAATTTATTTTTGGTCTAAATAGATTTAATTACATCCTTCATTTGTTGCAACTCTTGGACATGGAACTCAAATGGAGTGCCCTATTTTTGTTGAGATTGTGTGGTCAAATTCAGATTACCTTGATTGAGGTAAGCATATTGTGGAATGTTGGTTGAATTGATTGGACAACTAGGTATACATATTTGTGCATTGGGGTTGTACTATTGATATGAAATACATTGTTGTTGGAATACATTTTGGTTCAGATTGGCTACATAATCTTGGCTAGCAAATTGCAACTATGGTAATGACATTTCACTCTGTGGGATGTGTTGGTATTACTAGATTTGGGAGGGACCTTAGTGTTTACTCGTTGAACCCTATTGTATAAAGGGAAGATGTTGTTAACTATAACCCTACTATTGAAGGTGTTTAAAGTTAATTCCTTATTATATGTGCGATACTCATTGGGTAAAAGGCAAATGTTGCCTAACGCCTAGTACATATATTACATAAGAACCTTGTGGTTGGTTAAACACTTGTTGGATTGGTACTTATTGGGGGTTTGACATTTGTTGTTGTTGATCAAGTAGAACTTTTTGACCAATAGAAACACGTTAGTTAGACAACGTTTGTGATTGTTGGGGTATATTGGTTTGTGCTTATTGTGGTGAAACATTTATTGTC
Organism: Torreya grandis; assembly: GCA_037957365.1. NCBI lineage: Eukaryota > Viridiplantae > Streptophyta > Pinopsida > Cupressales > Taxaceae > Torreya > Torreya grandis. Next base: position 286,848 of record JARHVA010003596.1, on the reverse strand, counting down.
CCCTATTGAGGTGACATAGTCAACTGCACTTGTTGTGGTGGTAAGTTAGTCTATTGTTGGTTTATTACCCCTTGTTGCACACTCGAGGAAGTAACTAATTGAGGAGTGGAGGTTGCTTGATGATTTTAGAAAATAGTCATACTTATCCCCTGTTATTGTAATCTACATGTGGCATTGGTTGGAGAGATCTATTATGTGTTTCTCGATGGTAAATTAGACTCACTTTGGTTTAAATCAGAATGCACATGCATGGTATCAACAAAATTTTGAGTGAGTTGTATTTGAATGATAGTTTCTTCTATCAAAATAGAGAGATTAAACATGTCACCAACCAACGTGCTTTGTCTAAATGAATCTATGTTTTAGTTTGTATAGTCTTAAGCATATATTTGTCTCCCTATTGGTAGAGTTAGCTCAATAAGTATTGTGTTAAAAATAGCCATTATGTTAAGATTGTGAGCTAGATTGAGGTAGTTTTGGTATGCTTATTGTACCTATTCCATTTGGTCATTCATTGGTATGCTTGTTTTACCTATTCCATTTGATCATTCATAGGACCTTTCCCTTTTGCAAGTGTACTTTGGCTCTATTGTGGCATATGGACTAAATCTTAACTATAACTAGTTGATTCATGTTCAAACTATTAGTTTCAAGGTATATTACTAGGAGTTCCAATCAAACTACGTAGACATTCATGTGGGAAGTTTGGTGGAAACTTGGCTCCTACTTTGATGACCCTAACAATAATCTCATCTTTGTTCTCTAACAAATGACAATCAAACAAGTACAAATTATAAATTGTATGTTTTAGTGTTGTAACATAGTAGGGTTCTTGTTGTTGCCTTTATTCAATGCGAGACATCACGTAAGCAAGATAATGTGTCGTTTGCTCTTGTTCTTAGCCTGAATAAGAAGGGGTAGTCACCAATTATTGCACTAATGGGTCCAACCTTTGTTCAATATAGGGAATATTATAATATGGATAAGGATCTATCTCATAGGCTATGTCATTATCATATGACTCTTGAATAAAATGGCCATTGGTCGCAAAGTTTGCATAGTCTAGATTAAGCATAGTTCCATTATATGTGTAATGAGGCATGTTCATATCTATGGCTAAGTCTAATGAAAATAAAGGTCAAAAGGTAGCAAACAACTGAGGTCTAAAAACAAAACAACTTTTTGGCTCTGTAAAAGATGCCCAAAGGGTAAAACAACTAAACTAGGCATAAGGTAAAGACAAAACAAACTCAAAACTACTTTAACAAACGTACTAATTTTTTCAAAGGTAGTTATAATCAATGACAAAGGTAACATAAAAAATCAAAACTCATCTATGGATAAGGTACTAATTTGCCTAAAGGCAGTCACAATCAGTGATAAAAGTATCTAGACAAGGTAGAATAATTTGTGAACTATGCCAAAAGAATAGAAATGATTTACCCAAAGGTGGTTATAATAGTTTAATGTAAAAAACAAGGCTAGACTTGTCAATAAAGAACTCAAAAATAAACTAAACTAAGCCAATTGCTTGGGTAAACTCAATAAAATAACTCAAAAAATAATCTAATGCTAAGGTAATTGGTTGGATGACACTTAGTAGTTGGATCTCTAAGACTCGATACTTGGTTCACAAGAGACTATTTGGTGATGGAACTATGACACTATCAAACTCAACACAAAAAACTTCAAACAAGGCACATGGAAACAATGACTTAAAAGAATGTTCAAACAAGGCACAAAATAACAAACAACCGCTAGTACTAGGCAAAGGGTCTTTTAGATCAAATATGAAATCAATGCAAGTAACACAATATAAACACAAAAAATAGACCATATAAGCCCAAATTAGATAAGGCTTTGGCATAAACTTGATTAGTTTAGGATTTATACTTTTAAAGATAAAATTTCAAATTTAATAGGAAAATACTTGAATGTTCTAAGCCAAAGGGCTAGACCAAAACAGGTTGCATAATTACACATTTGAAATAAAAGTTATAACTATTTGAAACTTTATTTCAAATATGATAAGTATTTTAGAACAATTTAGGCAGTGTGATAATGCTCCTTCAAATAAATGACATGACAATAGTTTTGGACTAAAAATCCAAGGTAAATATTTGAGATGAAATTGGCAGTGTAATGACACCCCATTTAAACAAGTGACATAAATGGTTTTGGAATAAAACTCTAAGGAAAAAGTGTGAAAAAAATGGGTAGAGTAACCCCTCTTAGGCTAAAGTGGCATGAAAACACATGACGATTTTTGGACTTGTTTCAACTTGACAATACAAACAAACGATTTTAGTCTAAAACACACATGTAAATAAAAGAAAATATAAATAACACTAATGGCTCATCATATCCCTAAAATTTTCATGGGTGTGCATAACATCTATCAAAGTTTACACTGATATACCAATGTTTATGAGGAAGTGTTAATTTAAAAATTAAAGAACATGTGCATGACCTTAGAGTGAGGAGTACTCAACATTTAAATAGAAATTCCACAATAAGTAGGGTTGATTAAAATTTATAAGTTTTGAAACACACTAAATGGTCCCAAGTGTGAATAACACAAGGGCAAAATCACATTAAAATTACTATGCAAAGGTATATTCATTTTCACAATGACTTCATCTATGTACTACTTAGTGAAGTTTGATGTTTAACAAGACCTAACCCATGTTTTCATTAGGATTGGAGAGGCTAACCACTTAGTCCCCTTGCAATCCTAATATCACATGCCTAATTTATATATCACACCATAGAGTGGGGTTGGTATAATGTTGGAGATGAAACCCCAGGTCAATGCACCCCTAAAGAATTTATGAGGAAACAAACTCCCACCCACAAGCCAAATGCAATAAAATAAAATGGAAAAACTTTAGAGGTCATTTTTGAGTCACCAAAGTCACTCAGAGCTTGGGGAGAGAATAAACAACATTATTTTTGATAAGACTAAACAAACAAGGCAATAAATGAAGAAATTTTGCTCACTTGAGTTCTTTATAGGGAATGGGGGGAGAGCATACACAATAATTTTTGATTTGCCACAAACAAAGAATTTAATCTATGAACTTTGAAACTAGATAATAATAATGAACAAATAAAAAAGAGAAAAAACTCTTAAGAAATATGACTAAAGAGTATGTTCTTTTTAGTATCACCAACTCAAATGTGATTGAAAATTTAACCCTTTGACCTTGTAAAAAAACTTTAAAATTCTAAAAGACAAGATTGGTTGGATTGATTTTAAGCACCAAACAAATGTGTATGTGAGATTTATAAGTGTTTAGGCCTCTCTCTCTCCACCTTGGTTCTTACAAAAATATTAGGGGGTTTACTTGTCTTTAGGCAGAAACACAAATCAATAAATAATATTTAATTTTGAGCTCTTGGGTTTTTAAAAACACAGAGCGAAGCTACCGTTTATGTAATAGAGTAAACCCATCATTTTCATTTAAGTTGTTTTTCTTGAGAACACAAACACATGTAAATTGGAATTTGGAGAATTCACCGTTAAATTAGGGTGAATCTATCGATTGGATTTGGCAAAGTCACCAATTATAGACTGAAAAATAGGCAAAGTCATTGAAACCAAATAGAAATTTACCCAATGATGTCACTATTTAGTAGGGTCAAATTCATCATTTTTAGATAGAAATGTTGCCATTTATCATGTCAAAGCCATTGTCTCAAAGCTATTGTTTTTGCACAAACAAAGATTGTAAATAGAGCATGGCAATGTCGAAACTACCATTACATAGGGTGAAATCACTGATTTCATAAAAATAAAATGGTAAGATTTTTAAGTACTAAACTCTAAACTTGAAGAATTAAATACTTTTGTTAAAAAAAATTAAAAGTTGCACATCATTCTCCTTGGTTATACAGGATGCGTGGTCCTATCGGATGTGCCATTATGTATGTTAAGAGTTTGAAGAACACAAAAATTGTTAGTTAAAATGATAAAAATCTATGCATAACAATACACTAGAACTAAACACTCTTGTATAAGAACTACATGAGCATAACATAATGAACAAAACCACAAAAATAGAGATAAAAACAATATAAGTAATTTACCTCTTTTATCAAATTTGATGTCTAGTTGTTGGCATAAGGATGTTTGTTCTTAGTCTATGACATTAGAGACTCTTGTCAATGCTTTTCCATGGTGGTATCACTTCTCCAATGATCACTTGTGACTTTGATTTGTTGTTAGCTTGGTTTGATGTGAATTTTGGGATAAAATGGACATTATAACACTACTCTCAATGGCTTTTTGAAGGCATTTCTATAGAATAACCTTACACACAAAAGCTTATTGGCATATGGTGTGTGCACTTGTATTTATAGATCTAAGAACTAACTCTAACCCTAAGGAGGTTAAGTTAAATTATAACTTTGTTTAAGTCTAAAAATAACCTAGGTTGAGTTAGACTAACCCTGGGTTGGGTCAAAGCACTCATGAAATCTTGACACCTTAGTTTCATATATTTATGAGCATGACAAGTCACTTTAAATATTTATGAGGCCATCACTCGCCTTTTTAGAATATTTAAAAATTACTAAATCACTTTACTAGCTCATTTGACCTTTGACTTCATATTTGGCTAAATTTTTTTTTTTTAATAAATGAAATTCATTAATTTGTTTTAAATTTTTTATTTAAGCAAGTTAATTAAGATTTATAATGCAATTAATCTTGCTTAGGGATTTTTGGCTTTTGACAATTGTTTTAAATGTTTTGAATTAATAACTCGATAATCCAAAAGTGTCAAATTACTAGGTCATAATTTGACTAGAGATGAAACTAAACTAGATTATGGGTGTATATAGGGTAATACCCTAAACAAGAAAGTCTCATCATGTTTTTGGGCAATCAAATCCCTTATGCAGATGAATTTGGACAATTTAGGTGATTTTTAGACTTAAATTGCATCATGCATTATAATCTGAACAAAATCCTAGTTTAAGCATGAAAGTGACCAAAATTGAGTGTTTATAGGCATCTTATAGGGTTTTATGCTCTATAACTGATATAATAGGTTTGCTTCACCTATGTGTTATGTTTGACTGTGTAGCAACTCTCGATATGTTACAAAAATAATTGTGTTATCTTCTTCATTTGTAACCCTAACTTAATAGACCATGAATGATAAAGTGGTTGAAATTGTACTAGACTTCAACACCCCCTATTTTGAATGTTGCCTACATACAAATACTCAAAAAAGTGATCAAACTCCATGTAGTTCTCCCATGTTGCAGTGGTGTATGTGAAAAACTGGTATAATACTAGATGTTTGTGCAATCATAGCGTGAATAAATGCTTCAACCATGCGCTGTAACCTAGGAGCTGTATTTAGACTTTAGCTTAGGGACACTATGGCTATATGTATTCAAAATTTGGAGAAATAGAGAACTTTCTCTCAATGTGTAGTAAAAAATTTGATGTATTTGGGTGAAAAATGGCTTAAAATTTTGGATTTATAGTGATCCATTAGGAATTCCTACTGATAGGGCATGATAAACCCATGGGATGACACAATACATGAATTTAAATTTCAGAAATTAGCCATTATGTGGTAGGACATTATTGACAGAATTGGACAAGACCAAGGAGTGGGATAGTCCAAATGGTGCATCCTTGTCTAAGGAGCAAATACAATTGAGCTAGGAGTATGGATTAGTTAGGGGATAAGCTTGAGCTATTTTGTATGAGAAATAGGGGAATTTTTAGATCATTAGTTTTTTTAAGAATGGGTAATCCACATAGAAAGTGAAGGAAGGGTGGTTAAAATACCGTGAAATGAGGCACGAGCTAAGTGCATAGAAAGGGTGGTCACAAGTACATTATTTCATCTTAAATGTTAATTTATGTGTCTACAGTAGCCACTATGTATTTTTTGAATTAAAGACTTTGAGTATGAGACTCCATGGGGGGATATTGAGATTGTCAAACTTCATGATCTCATTTGGATTTATTGAGGCCTATCACTCCATGAATAGTTGACTCAAAGGCAACCTTGATGTGACTGTGACACCTATATTTTTTCATGGAATTAGAGATTCCATGAATTTTATGTGGTCATTGAGAAATTCATAGCTTGATATTGAGGTTATGACTCTATGGATCCCATTATGTGGGCTTTATGAAGTCTATTTCATGTGTTAAATTTGAGAATTTTTTGGCTTCATGTTCTGTGCAAGAAATTTGATAATTTTGTGCCTCTGTGATTCTATGCACAAACTTCAAGAATTTTGTAGAGCTTTACCATAGACCCATGGACTTATTAGTTCCAACTTATAAATTTATCGAGTCTATAGTGAAGTTTACAGACTTTGTGGAAGCTTATTAAAGCCATTGAATGTTCATGATCTCCATGAAAACTAAGTTTTTGGTGGCCTTTGTGAACATTTTGATCTCCATGAAAACCAAGTCTTATGTGGACTCCATGAACATTTTGATTGTTGATGGGATTCTTCATTGAATTATTTAACATAAAGTTAAACCATAGAATTCTTCAATCATATTGTGGCATGCATTGAAACAAAACATCCTTTATGGTATCAACAGTGCTTCACAACATTCCATGGAATAGAACAATGAATAATAGTCACAAAGAAGAGATGTGTTTTGTGATGTATTTAGTTTAAGTATTGAATTTAAAGGTGAATATTTTGATATCTTGACATGAACTTATATACATATATATGCACTTATATTCAATGTATATAAATTAATAAAAAATTGAGTTATATGTCATTATTTATGTTATATATTATTGGTGTTCTATTAAATTATGTTTAATTTAGGATGTATGTTATATTAATGCAACAAGGATACTTTTCTCATAATGTTATCTCCAATATGAGATACTCGAATTATTGACTTACAACTTAGTGTAGAGTTTACATAAATATTTGGTGTCTAAACTCAAGTCTCAAATAATTGATGTCCAAGGATAAGTACCCCTTAGAGTTATGGAATCTGACAATAAGAGAGACCGATCATTGGTTGGAGATAAAAATAAAGCAATTTATTCACCAAGAATCAAAGAGAACAAAAACCATTGTCGATCAAGTTGAGAGCAAGTTCTATCGACCATAGGATGAGGAAATTCTGGTAAATTTCATGAATCTATTGTGGCCCTAAATATTTAGACTAGTAGATGCAACCAAAGGTTCAAGACTACACATTAAGAAACCCCTCTAGTGGACAAAGGAAAAAATACAAAAACTTGAAGAAACATATGAACCTTGGACATGAGCAGTAGATTATTAGTTCAAGACCACTTTAGATTCATTCATAATGTCATGGGTGATACAAATAAAGTAGAATTATAGGAATCACAAAGGGGAAGATTCATTAAGAAAGTACCAACACCCATTCATATGTTGTTGATTGAAGGTGGGTTAATAAGAAGTGGTAAATAATGTTTGTATGGGACATGCTCCTAAGAGATAGTGTAAGGTAAGAGGGTGGATCTGAGGAGAGGTGACATATGAAAAATAAGATGCAATTGCTGGCAGGGGATAAATAGAAGAAAGAATAATAGACAAAATTAAAAAAATATTAGAGAAGGAATTAATGATAAGGAATAAATTAGATAAGATTAGAGAAAGTAGAGAATAAAGGAAAGAAAGAAAGAGGGAGAATAAGGGTAGATAGAAGAAAATAGAGAAAAGAATAAAAAGAGAATTAGGGAATATGATAAGTATAAATGGGAAAAGTAGAGGATAAGTGAGGTTAGCAGAAGAAAAGAAGCAATGGGAGGAGGAAATGGAGAAATAGAGGTTAGAAAGGGATGAAAGGATGAGACAATTAAGATTAAATAAAGAAAATTCAAGGGCATCATTGAGTGGAGTTTCCATGAAAAAAAAAGAATAATAATCTCATCCATAAAGAAAATCTAGTGTAGAACAATCATAAATAACATAGAATGTAGAACTAACTTTGACAACACCAAAACTAACAAGAAGGATGGAAAGAGGATTGGAAATAGATAGGAAATGGATGTAGGATGCATATAACATACAAAAAAAACTTTGTAAATAAGACAAATGTATCGATAAAATCGTTAGAATCTATGATAAAAATGATAGATAAAAGACACATGGGGAATCTTTGCAAGCAAAAGGCCAAAAATGACATTGGCCAAGTATAAGAAGACTTAGCTGGACAGAAAGAGAAAATGTAGAAACTATTGAATAAGGGAGTGGTAAGAATAAATAATGGAAGGAAAAGGAAGCAATAGTAGAGGAACAATAGATTTTGAGATTTTAATTAAAAAATAATAGAATAAGCAATAAAAAAATATAATTGGGATACAAGATTTAAAAAATAAGATAATAGAATATGAGTATACAATAGAGAAGATTATGATGTAGAGAGATTAATTAAAAATAATAGGGAAGAAAAGGATAGTGAGGAAGAAGTGAACTAGAAAAAAATGTTTGAGGAGATGAACCTATTGAACCAACTATTGTCCCCCATGCTACTTCAAAAATTGAAAGAGACACCATTCGAGGAAGGTATTCATATTGGAGAAGAATTAAGGGAGAAATATAAAGAACACAACCTTGATAATTAAAAAAGAAGAGTAGTAAGATACTTTAAGAAATATTGAGAAGAAGCTAATTAGAACTAGAGTTAGTGCTAAATAAGAGTAGAAATAAATTTGCAGGAAAACAATAGTATTGCCAAGAGAGAGGGAGGGAGAAGAAAGTAAATAAACATGAAACACAAAAATAGAAGAGTAGGCACACTAAACCAACAAGTGGGAAGACAAGTTTCACTCAAGCTAAAATGACACATAAGACTAAGTTACCCATTTTTAAAAAAGACACAACAGATATTGAAGCACACTTTTTTACATTAGACACATACTGAAGGATCCATAACATCCAAGATAACTAAGTCAAACTAATTGATTTTGTGGGCCCACTAAAAGATAATACACTTAAGTGGTATATGAAAATCATTCCTAACCATAGAAAAACATGGGATGAGTTAAAAGATGCATTAAAAAATGATTTCTATTATCTTGAGACTCCTATGAAAAGTGTAAGAAAAATAAGGGAATTAATTTAAGGAGAGAATAAAATAATGAAAGGTATTGACAAAATAATTAAAGAGGTAGTGAGGCAATTAATATATCCTTTGATAGAAAAATTAAAAATTAAATTGTTTGTATCAGGTTTATTAACACATTTAAGAGTATCCACTGATAGGAAATAATTTCATACATTTGTGAAGCCATAGAAATGGTAGATTAGTTAGAAATCCAAACCTAGAGGAGAGAAAAGGACATAATTATGCAAACAAAATTTTAAAAAATGAAAGAATTAGCATAATCAAGATTGGGTCAAGAAAATATAGATGAAGTTGAAAATAAGTAGTAGTTCTCCAACAAATTTAACAACGAATCCCAATATTTGGTGTGCAACTTGTTGTGGGGAAGGACATAAAAAACTAGAATGTTTGTACATTGAAAATAAAAGAAGGGTGGCATTAACTCAAGCTAATCTTATAGGGATGACACGTCCAACACAATAACACATTATAAAAGATAGACTATGGTGTGGAATTTGCATATTATATGACAAACACATTTAAAATATGTGCCCCTTGATGTTTGTTTCCCCACCCACAAACCAATTAGGATATTGCACGATGTGTGGATCATTTGGACACTACGAGAAAACATGCCTTGGATTTTATACATTAGAGGACTTCAAAAAAATGATAATGAGAGTTGTCATGACATCAAAACAAAAAACATTACCCACCTCTCTAACAATGGTAGAAACCATAGGACCCACATCACATGTACAAACTCCCTATCATCTACTAGTGGCATCACAGAATATGATAGGCCATCCAAAACCAAACTTCAATAACTATCAAGGAGGATACAATAGAGGAGGATAACATGGATGTTACCATGAATGTTATCAAGGAAACAAATATATACCAAGATACTACAAAGGTTACCATGGAGGTTACTAAGGAAAAACTATATATCATGATATTGTGGGGGTTAGCAAGGTATTTATTAGGGAAACTATTATCAAGGAGGAGGTCAAAGATACCAAAGTGATCAATGGAACAAATATTAAGGGTACCAAGGGGGAAATTATTAAGGATGATAAGGTGGACAAGACAAACATCCCCCCATGTGTTTCAAATATGGGAAGGATGGGCACATCCTATGAAATTTAAATGCACCAAACCTAATTGAATGCACTTTCTGTCATGAGAAGGGCACACATGATGTATACACTTGCTCAAAATCTATATAATTTTTCAAAATGTTGGAAAATTTGAGACATTAAATAATGCAACTAAAGGGGGCCAACATTTAAAGAAGGTACCACAAGGAGATAAGGAAAAATAAAATCCAAAAGAACAACTAGAGACTTATAGAATTGGTGGTATAATATTAGAAAAAAGTAAAATCAAAAGAGGAGCTGAGATAAAATTGGAATAAAAAAACTATAATGAAAATTAACATCAATAACACTATGAATAATAGGGGATCAACCTTAATCACAAGGAGTGGTGTCAAAATGAATGTAAAGGGGAAATATTGGGGAGTTGTATAAAGTGATGAGAGTGATAGGGAAAACTATCCCACCTCCAAGACACACATCATAATAGTACAAAAAAGTAAAAGCATAATTTAAAAGAAATCAAAAATAGGAAGATAAGTAAATTTATTTTAAGGAAGAAATTTTTTTTGGATTAAATAAATTTCAAAAATGATCAATAAATAATTGTTATTATAAAAATCCATTAATTTTGTAAATATTAGAACAAGTAGAAATGCACCTACTACATACAAATAATAAGAAGGACAAAATAAAAAGAAGAATATTTTTCGTACAAAAGGAGAAATGAAGAACTTAGACATATAATTTAAATGTTAAGGTATAAGGTGGATAATTTACAAAATCATTACTAGATTTGGGAGCAAATGTTAATGTTATGTCAGAAAAAACATGGGAAACATTAGGAAAACTAAAATACATATAATGAATTATGATATTAACATGGTAGATGGTAATTTTAAAGAACCACTTGGAGTATCAAAAGGTATAGAGGTAAATTTGATGATAATAATTAAAAGAATAGACTTTGAAGTAATGGAGTGTTTCCATAAAGCCCCATCATATTCCATACTTTTAACACTAGGATGGTTAGAAACTTGCAATGTAATTTTCAATTGAAAAGATAAGAAAATCACTCTTGAAAGGAACGACATCATAGCCCATATCTTTCTAGAAAGTATGAACACAGAATGGACTTAAGATGTATGGTAGAACAAGGATGAAGATGAATATTTTGATGATTTTCAAGGGATTTATGGTACAGGGAAAGTCCATGATTTTGACAAAGATTACAAACCTAATGAGTATGGGGAAATAGTACCATAGAATGAAGATTTTGAATCCAATATTGAATAAGATATTAAATTGTGGTTATATGGAACACTAAAAATTATGTTGAACATGGTCATTGATGTTAGGTTGTCATTGATGTCAAATAAAGAATGAGAGTCTAGTGCATTAATGACAAAGAAGTTGTGTTTGATAGCTTGGATAGTATATGGCACATTTGTAGGTTTGTAAGGATAAAGAAGAAGTTCTGAGGCATCCATAGATGTCTTGGTGAAGTTTTGGTGTGTCACTTGATCATTTGAAATGAGAAAAATGCATCTTCTAGCTTAAGAGAAGCCAGAAAGTCACTGCACATCATGCAGATATGTATGAACTAGAAAGTTTGTGCATTTAATTTAGGCACTCAAAAAGTCAACTAACATCAAAGGATTACATGGAGATGTTGTCTATAACACCAAGAAGGTACCCTAAAAATTTGAAGTCTTGAAGTATTTTCTATCTCAAGTTATAAACATTCAAAGTTGCTCTTGCAAACTGTGATGGGCCAAAGATCATCAATTTTAACTTCATTAAAGTTTGAGGTCACTAGTCAGTTGATATGATGGTGAGCATTCATCATCTAAATCTTGATCTAATGGTGCATATTTAGTCAAAATGGTAAAGAGTCTAATATTGCATGCACTAGTGATAAATGTCACTATCTCGTTGAGTTGACAGAAGATCAATGGTTTGCGGGTGTTCATACAGATAAAGATCAAAGATGTGGGTCAAGTCAAATAGTCAAATGTGCAGAAGGCACACAGAGCTACCAAGTGGCACAATCATGGGAGCTTTGATCTAAGATCAACGGTGAGCATTGCAAGATAAAGTCCAAGCTACTCAAAGGAGATCGATGGTGTGAATTTATCCATAGTTGCTAGGAATCATGAGATGAGGTTAAGGTGCTCAATGTTTAGTGTCTGAACAATGACTATTGGAATTTGAATATTCAAATTAATGAAAGAAAACTAATGCTTAGTTTTTGAACTATATCTTTTTATCCAAGATGAATTTCTTGATGTAGTAAAAAGCAAAGTTATAGAGGACATCAAGGCACATCCAAAGAATCTAGTTATAAGGTTTAAATATTTGTATAGTCAAAGTTATGGAGCTTCAAAGTTATGTACATAATTATATTTGAGCAATTTGTGTTTTAGCATAAGGATGTTTTGGTGGATGTTTTCACATGAACATGTCATAAGGGTTATTTGGAGTGGACCCATATAGTTGAAAGTGATCCTATATTCTTAATTTGCTTGATGAAGTGCTAAATAGGTGAATAAGTCTCCATGAGACCTATAAAGGCTACTAAAGATTAATTGAAAGGTGTAGCTGCTTAGGTGTGACCCATAGATGCTATGGATGACCTGTGACAATGTATTTGAACTATGTTTTAGCATGATAGATGTCTTAAGGGTTAAGGCAAGTCTTATGGCCGACCAAAAAATTGATATTCATGAAGACTCTATAAATAGTGGAGACCAAGGAAATGGTTTCTAGATATGTATGGGAATGAATTGAGAGAGCAAAAGATAGAGATGAAGGGAAGAGATCAGAGATAGTGTGCTCAGTGGATAGACTGAAGTACAAAGCAGAATGATGATGAACAAAGAAGCCTAGAGGGATCCAAAAGGGTTTTTTGGATGCATTGCTTGTATGAGCAAGTTTGAGTGTGTATGATGAGTTGAAATAGAGGTGTTTTACATTTTTTATCCAATCAAATTGATTTACAATCAGAATTTTGGAGCTATTGATTTCATAGGTGTTGTGTGGGTGCTCAACATCTAGAACACATGGTTGCTTTTTCATACTTAGGGGTGGGTGCTCCTTGTAAAGTGGGTTCTTCACTAAATGGTCTCATGTTTGTGATCATCTTATGAGATAAGTAGTCCATGTGTTTGCAGGCTTGAGAGTGGATTTTATTCCTCAAGAGGGTTTTCCACGTAGATCTTGTGTTATGTGTGTGATCTTGCATCATCTTGCTTATTGATTGTTATGAACATCTTGTATGATTTATGAATGCTTGTGGTCATTGATTATGAGTTTGAAAAACTTACAATTGAAGTTTAAAATATCTTGCATCACTGATTCATCCCCCTCTCAGTGTTTGTACCTCTAATAATTAGTATCAGAGCAGGACCTTCATTGCAAGTTTAACTACTTGAAGGTGATCTAAGGCACAATATGGAAAGTAAACAGAAGCAAGGTTTCTCTAAAAATCAAGCATCATTGTTCAATGGATCAAATTATGCGTTTTGGAGTACAAGGATGAGAACATACATCTTGTCTCTAGGGTTTGATATTTGGCAATCTATCATGGATGGTTACACTACACCAACTACTCCTACTAGTGTTGCTGACAAGAAGTTGAGTGAGAATAATTCAAAAGCTATGAATGCTATCATTTGTGGTCTATCTGAGGCTAAGTTCACCAAAGTGATCCATTGCAAGTCTACCAAGGAAATTTGGGACAAATTACAGACTATCTATGAAATGAGAGTTGATGAAGATATACCTCCTTAGAAGGAAGCAACCTTCAAGGTGAAGAAAGAGATAAAATACACAAAGAAATAAGTTAAGTCTTGAATATTTTGATTTTAATGAAGATCAACTTGAAACCATGATTTCAAAAAAATTGAATGTAAGATCAGGTAAGTATGAAGGAAAACTTCCTTTCAAATGTTTTTCTTGTGGTAAATTTTGTCATTTTGTAGCTAGATGTCCAGGTATAGACAAGTTTGAAAACAAAGAAGCTCATAAGGAATCTCATGAAGATGAACACAAAAAATCTGAGGGTCTTAACAAGTACAAAAAGTTATTCAATAAGTAAAATGGAAAGAAGGAATCCTACAAAGGCCATAAGAGTGTTTACCATGAAGAAGATAGTAACTCATATGTAGAAGAATAAATAAACACATCTAACAATGATGATTCTTTTCATAAAGAGGACATGGAGACATTGTTCATGACTTTTAATGATGATAAAGGTGAATGTTCTTTAAGCAATGATTTCTTTGGTGGAGATAGCTCAGAGGAAGAAGATGAGAAAGTCACTCTTGAAGATAAATATCTAGATACTGTGGAAGAAATGAAGTTACTACAAAGAAAGAACAAAAAACAAGATTCCTTGATTGAATATTATGAGGAGCAAATTGGAGTTTTGGAAGGTAGGCTGAGTAATGAAGTCAAGGAGCATGATGAGATCACATAACATCTTGAAACTCAGGTTTGTACTCTTAATGAAGAAGTAAAGAGTAAGGATGAATAGGGTATCATGTATCAATCAGAGATAGAGTCTTTGAAAATGAAATTAAATCAAGATATGAGCAAAGATACAATTGATGATTCAGATAATAAAGATGAATTGATGAAAGCTCTTGAAGATCTAAAGATTAAGAATAAAAAGAACAAAGAGATGATGTCACAAATCAAGGACTATGAATAAAAATTCAACGTGTTTGAAGAAAGAATGAATGATGACACCAAGGAACATGAAGATATTGTCAACCATCTCGACAGTCAATTAGAAATTATGTCTACAAGCCTAAAAATCAAAGAAGATGAGAGCTTAAGGTATGTGATTGAAATTGAGTCATTAAAAGTTGAGTTAGATGAGACATCTTGTAAGGTGAAGTCATTTATGAAGTTTAAAAAGAGCTCAAATGATCTTGAAAATATTTTGAGTAGTCAAAAGCATGTAAGTGATAGAACTGGTCTTGGATACAAAGAACAAAAACATGTAACTCAAGACAAAATAAAGGTTGATGTGAGCAAGGACAATCAGACTTTGAAAATCAATCATCAATCAATGAATGAAGGTATTGGTAGAATGAAGACAAATCTGATCAGACAACCAAATGCTATGAGGTATGCACATTTCAATGGTCATTGTTACTCCTAAAATCAGTTTCGTCAAAGGTCAAAAGAGTGTAAAAGATCCTCAAAGAATTAATTTGCATGGAATTATGAACAAGAAAATGACAAGCATGAAGAACATCATCACTCAAGATAGTCAATAGGTTCACAAGGAAAGAATGACATCTTTTGCTACAAATGTCAATGATTTGGTCATATTGCAAAGTTTAGTAATATCTTCATCAGGAGACCAAATGATTAGGTACATGAAGGAATTCATAAAAATTCAAGGAATCATCATATATCTTAATCACAAGGTATGTATAATATGACAAACCTCATTTATTTCAATTGTCATGAGAAAGATCATATAGCAAGGTTCTGCAAGAATGATCAGAATTCTACTTCAAAAATTGTCAATCCTGACATGAAGAGGAGTCATAGTGAATGGAGGCCTAAGAAGGTAAATGAAAAATAGGCTTAAAATGAATTATTTTCCATGATAGAATATGGAACAAGTTCAAGTATCAAGGAACAAGCCTTATTTTCCCAAATAGACATGGAAATCAAGCAGGATCCTGAGATCAATGAAAAGAATAAGGTTGAGAACTCATTCAAAGACAATCTAAAGATGAGGAAGGACTATAAGTCAAGTGAGAGCATGGAGATATGGGAATCTCCTAAGTTTTGTAATTTTTAGTCCCTCTATGACAAGTGGGTGTCTCTACCTATGCTTTTTAGGAGACATCTTTTTGTGTGGAAGCAAGTATGTGTGTAGTAGGTAATGATCAAAGTGTTAATTAGTTTGGATGCTGGTTCAAGAGGTTGATCAGTCAAGATAAGGATAAGTAATTGCAGGACAAGAATATCATTTGTAGATGTGTTTGGCTAAGGGGGAGCATATGTGAAGATACTTCAGTCATGATAGAAGTGTGAAGATGTCTGCTACAATTGTGAATTCAAGAAGATTGATATGATGACTTGATCAACCAAGTCATGTATTTTGACAAGGTATTGAATTTTCATGCATGAGTGAAGAGAGCTTGTGAGTTATGTAGGTATCCACATCCAAGGATAAAAAAAGCCCAAGTTCAGATTGATGTATATCAAAGAACATATGCCATGAGATGGAGCTTGATGTTAGGGGAGATTTAAAATCTCTATGAGCAATTTCTCAGGGCCAAAGATCAGAGAAGTCTAAGTTTAGATTGGTGCATGTCAAAAGGGGAGAAATTGATTCATATGTTTGAAAGTATGTAAGTATATTGAGCATCTTATTAATATTTGAATGCATACATAATATTGAGGAATGTTTGTTGTCATGATGTGGAAGAGACGCTTTATCATTAATGTCAAATGGAGAGAAAGATTAGAATGAAGAAGTTCAAATAAGATGTCATCCTAAGGGTGTTTTGCCATTAATGACAAAAAGGGAGATTGTTGAGCATGGTAATTGATGTTAGGTTGTCATTGATGTCAAAAAAAGCATGAGATTCTAGTGCATTAATGAAAAAAAGTTGTGTTTGATAGCTTGGAGAATATATGGCACATTTGTAAGTCTTTAAGGACAAAGAAGAAGTTGTGAAGCATTCATAGATGTCTTGGTGAAGTTCTAGTGTGTCACTTGATCATTTGGAATGAGAAACATGCATCTTATAGCTTAAGAGAAGCCATACCATCAATGCATGTCATGCAAATATGTATGATCCAACAAGTTTGTGCATTTAATTAAGGCACTCAAAAGTCAACTAAGGTCAAAGGATTTCATGGAGATGTTGTATATAGTGTCAAGTAGGTACCCTAAAAATTTGGACCTTTGAAGCGTTTTCTAGCTCAAGTTATAAACCTTCAAATTTGTTCTTACAGACTGTCATCAGCCAAAGATCGTCGAGTTTAACTTCGTTGAAGTTTGAGGTCACTAGTCAGTTGATCTAATGGTGAGCAATCATCATCCAAATCTTGATCCAATAGTGTATATTTAGTCAAAATGTCAGAGTCTAAGATTGCATGTGCTAGTGACAAGTGTCATTATCTCATTGAGTTAACATAAGATCAACAGTTTGTGGGTGTTTGTACAGATAGAGATCAACGGTGTAGGTCAAGTCAAAGAGTATGATGTGCAGAAGGCATGTAGAGTTTCCAAGTGGCACAATATCAAGAGCTCTGATCTAAGATCAATGGTGAGCATTGCAAGATAAAGTTTAGGTTACTCAGTCAACAGTGTGTATTTGTCCAGGTTAAGGTACTCGATGTCTAGTATCTGAACAGTGACCGTTGGAATTTGAATATTCAAATTGATGAGGGAAAACTAGTGCTTCGTTTTTGAACTATATCTTTTGATCTAAGATGATTTTATTAATGTAGTAAAAAGTAAAGTTGTAGAGGACTTTAAGGTGCATCCAGATAATCTAGTTAGAAAGTATGAATATTTGTAAATTCAAAGTTATGGAGCTTCAAAGTTGACTATTTGTTCGTTCATGGTGCTACTGTGTATAAATTCTGTTTGAGCAATTTATGTTTTAGTAGAAGAGTGTTTTGTTGGATGTTTCACATGAAGATGTTATAAGGGTTATTTGGAGTGAACCCATATAGTTTAAAGTGATCCTATGTTCTTAATTTTCTTGATGAAGTGTTAAATGGGTGAATAGGTCTCCATGAGACCTATAAGGGCTACTAAGGTCTAATTGAAATTCGTATCTACTTAAGGTGATCCATAGATGCTATGGCCGACCTGTGACAATGTATTTGAGCTATGTCTTAGCATGATAGATATCTTAATGATTGAGGCAAGTCTTATGGCTGACCAAGAAGTTGATATTCATGAAGACTCTATAAATAGTGGAGACCAAGGCAATGGTTTCTAGATATGTATGGAAATGAATTGAGAGAGCAGAAGATAGAGATGAAGGAAAGAGATCAAAGATAGTGTGCTCAGTGGATGGATTGAAGTACAAAGCAGAATGAGGATGAGTGAAGAAGCCTAGAGTGATCCATAAGGGTGTTTTGGATGCATTGCTTATATGTGCAAGTTTGAATGTGTGTGATGAGTTGAAAGAGAGGTGTTGTACATTATTTCTCCAATTAGATTTATCTGCAATCAAAATTTTGGAGCTGTTGATTTCATAGGTGTTGTGTGGGTGCTCAACATCTAGAACAAGTGGGTGCTTGTTCATACTTAGGGGTGGGTGCTCCTTGTGAAGTTGGTGCTTCACTAAAAGGTCTCATGTTTGTGATCATCTTATAATACAAGTAGTCCATGTGTTTTTAGGCTTGAGAGTGGGTTTTATTCCCCAAGAGAGTTTCCCACATAAATCTTGTGTTATGTATGTGATCTTGCATCATCTTGCTTATTTGTTGTTATAAATAGATCATATGCTTTATGAATGCTTGTGGTTATTGATTAAGAGTTTGAAAAGATCACAATTGAAGTTTGAAATATCTTGCATCACTAATTCAACCCCCCTCTCAGTGATTGTACATCCAACAAATTAGAGTTCATAAATTGATATCTCTAAGAAAAACCAAACAAAAATACATAAATACCACAAACCAAATAGGAAAAGTAGAGAAACATTACTACTTAAGTATTGAAGATGAAATTGGATATCAATATCTCTCAATAATATAAGAATAAGAAGAAACATTTTATGATACTAAATATCTTACATCACTGATTCAACCCCCCGTCTCAGTGATTGTACCTCCGAAAAATTAGAGTTCCCAAATTGATATCTCTAAGAAAAATGAAACATAAATACATAAATACCACAAACCAAATAAAAAAAGTAGAGAAACATTACTACTCAAGTATTGAAGATGAAATTGGATATCAATATCACTCAATAATATAAGAATAAGAAGAAACATTTTATGATACTATAGAGACTTGGAGAGATGACATGGATATAATAAACAATATCGTGATAGGAAGAATTATTCAAAATACCATAGACCATATAGTAGATGCCATATAACACATAACATATACTGCAACACAGATCAACTATACCAAAAAATAAATAAGTAATACAGTGGTGAAAGTCAATAATATTACAAGATGTATAATACATTCAATATAACGAAGCTGAACTAACTATACCACAAAACAAATCCAAACAAAAAATACAACATGAAGAAACAATTCTATGAAAGGAAGAAACATTCAACATATAGCAAATCGAGGAAGTTATTTAACAATATGAAATAAAAGAAAGTAATACATGGTGACAATACCTATCATAGTGTGAATCAGAAATACCACCAAAGTTAAGATGAATACCACATAAGGAAGAAAAATCCCATAAGAAAGAAGGAAGATTTATATTTGGGAATAATAAAAATAAAGACTACAATAGAACATTCAAAAAAGAAAAAATAGTATTTTGATTACGAAGGGGATCATCGCATAGTAATTTACTTAAATTCTCAGGGACTGGCAATGTAAGAGCGTGGTTGACCCAGATGGATAAAGTTTTTCCCAAAGAAAAATAAAAAATGGAAGCCTTGGATGATACACTCATTATAAATGTCACAAGATGGTGGGAAACACACAGGGAAACATTAAGAATTGGAATACATTAGTGATACTTCTTGAAAAATGATACATTCAAGAGGAAGGGAAGTTTAAGGCTCTCACTGAATAAACAAACCGAGAAATTAATCTTCAACACAAATAAATGTAAAGATTATTGAAGTCATATTGGAGATACTGCTCCAAAAATTTGGGTATAAATTTTTTATTGGACTTTAGAATAGATACCAAGAGCATGGTATGTGCACCAGAAAACATGTAGATAGACTATAAACTAAGAACAAATTATTTAGGATTTTCTTTCAAATCGAAGAGTATGTCATGCATTGATAAAAATTAAATCTTTTATAATATCATCTGATTAAGCTGCCATAACTTGACTTGGAAAACATACAACAATAGAAAAAGTAGATAATAAAAAATAAATGAATGTTTTGGATAAAGTGTATGAAACCATTCCAACAATATGTTATAAGACACAAAAATAGAACCTAAAAAAGAAACAAAAAACAATGCATATCAAAGTTACAATAATAATGAAAAAGAGCAAAGAAAACTAGTCAAAATTGATGAATAAAAGATGAGCTATTTTCATCATCCATAAAAAATCTGAGAAAAAAACATAGCATATGAAGGAGATCCTAAATTGGCCAAAATTGGAGATTATTGGTAAGAATCAACAATCTTAAAAATGGTCAAACTACTAAAAGAATACGAAGACATTTTTATTAAGATTTTTAAAGAGTGTTGTAGCATTAAAACTAGGTTATGAACAATGAACATTCAATTAAAACTCGACATGAAACATATCAAAAAGAGACGTTATTGACTAAATCCTAATATGAAGATTAAAATAAAGATAGAAATTGATAAATTGTTAGACACATGCATTATAAAACCGATAGAGGATGTATAATGGATTACTTTGATGGTCATACAAAATTAAAAAAATAGGAGAAATAATAGTATGTGTTGTCTTTATATAATTGAATAAAGCTTGCATCCGTGACCCATTCCTAACACCATTCACTGAAGAAGTCTTGAAAAATATTGTGGGAAGAGAGGTATATTCCTTTACGGATATACTTAGGGTATCATTAGGTTTACATTGACAAACAAGACTGATCTAAGCTAACATTCACCATAGAATGGGGTTCATTTATGTATATAGTCATGCCATTTGGCTTAAAGAATGCCTCAGTGGTATTTAGTTGAATAATGATTAATTCATTTAAATATTTTATCGATGACTTTTTATAAGTATGCTTGGATGATTGAAATATTTATGGTTTGCTAAAGGATCACATCCAAACACTGAGACTTAGGTTTGAATGATATTTCATGTTACAAATTACCTTAAACCTAAAAAATGCATAGTTTTAATATCATTCAGGACACCATTGGGTCACATAATTTGTAATAAGGCTTGAGATTGATACCCTAAAAACAACAATGATTTTGAAGTTGCCATTGTCAAAAATTCAATTGTCTGTTTGCATAATACTAGGATACACATGATATCACCGTAAGTTTATCAAAGCTTACACCGCGATTAGTGCACCAATTAGAGAAATTACTAAAAAATAAGAATAAAAAAGTAATTGATTAGAATAAAGCTGGTCAAGATGCATTTAAAACATTTAAAACCAATGTCCTCAATGACCAATATTAATATTTTAATATTAGAAGGTTCCATTCCATGTACATGTTGATGCCTCAAGGATATCGATAAACACAAATTCCCATAACCACAAGGAGACATGGATCATCTGATAGCCTTTGCGAGAAAGAAATTAGCCAAAGCAAAACACGAGTTTCTACCATAGAGAGATAAGCATTGACAATGGTTTATGCTCTTAAAAAATTTAGACACTATTTATCTTCTACACCATTTGTTTTCAATATTGATCCTGAGCCATTAATAAATATCCTAAATAGACCAATGCTTTAATGGAGAATATGCAGATGGCTAATGTTCTTCCAAGAGTTTGACTTCATTATAACTGTTAAACCATGGAACTTAACAATGGCCTAGATTATTCATCACACATAGAGAATGGATAAGACCAAGGACCAATAGATAATGAACTTCCAAGAGCACACCTATTTCAAATAGAACCAGTCCTAAAAGACATTAGACAATTGCATAATTTTTGGTGGGGTACTCAAAAATGGATACGAAAATACTAATCATCCAATAATTTCTATTTACATTAGTTGAAGGTGAATTATATAAAAAGGGACATGATGCAATATTGATATGAGTGGTGCTACAACATAAGCATCACAATATATTTAAGGAATCTCACGAAGGAATTATGGGTGGACACAATGCAAACGAAAAAATTAGATAAAAAGTATTGTTGGCAGGACTATGGTGGCCTACCATTTTTAAATATTCCCACCTATATGTGCAATAGTGACATCTGTCAAATAGTAGGGAAGCCAATCAACACTCGTATTGACACCCTTTGAAAAATGGGCAATTGATTTTTAGACCTATTGAACTTACAGTAAACAACTTCCAAACCCGATTCATCATAATATGAATTAGATATTTGATGCAATAAGGGGAAGATATACCAACCAAAGATGCCACAACAAAGACCATAGAAAATTTCATCTATGAGCATATCATTATGTGGTTTGGATGTCCTTCAAGTATAATGAGCAATCAAGGAAAATAATTTCTCAATACAACAATTATCGAATTGCTAATTTTTTTTTATCAATCATAACAAAAGCACACCCTACCACCCATAGGCGAATGGAATGGTGGATGCATTTAACAAAGTACTCAATAAGGTATTTATAAAAACTTGTAATATAAATGCCATTAATTGGGACTAGAAAATTCTTATCGTTCTCTGGGCATATCACATAACATATAAATACCTAATGAAATATTAGCCATTTCAGTTAATTTATGGATTACAAGCCATGATTCATATGGAATGAATCATACAAAGTTTAATAATGGAAGTAAAATTTTGAATTGATGAAGATAAACCTCTCCATGAATGATTAATACAATTGGAATAACTAGATGAAAAAAGGTTCCTAGCCGCGTACAACTAGACTCAGAAAAAGAGAGTGAAAAAGCATGGCATGATATAAGTTTCAGGTATAAGGAATTCCATGAAGGATATTATGTCTTATTTTATGATAGTAAATATAAGAAACAATAAAAATTGAAAATCAAATGGTTGGGACCATACATCACCACAAACAAATTATCAATTGACATAGTAAAAATAAATACATTAGTAGGCATAGAGAAAGAAGGTTATGTCAACAGTGCCCGCCTAAAAATATATTATACTGTCTAACATTGAATAATAGAGCATGAAAAAAATGAAGTCATGGAAAATTAAAAAAATATCGAGTTGAAAATTGGAAAACGATATCTTGAGGGTAGATAAAATGCTCAAAAAATTAAGCATAGTTGGGAGTAACATGAGTCCTTTAAATCCTTCTAAGCAAGTAGAGCAAGGATGCCATGGCATCTTATGACAAACATCTATGTTTCAAGAGGTTGACCATGTTACAAATTGCTAGGCAAAAGAAGGAATCATGAATAACATCAAAGACATTGAATAGTCATAATGGAGAGGAAAATAATAAATGAAAATATTGAGGCATCACAAGAATCTAAAACCAAAACCAATCAAAGTAAATAAGAGGTGGAAGTTAATAAACTAATAGTGTTGTCTAGCTAAGCAAACTATTAAAATCATGAATTATAAGAGATATATCAAGATTGTATATCAAGCCACATTTAAGGCAATTTAAGGAAAGACACGAATGAAAGATGAATCTAAGTTCTATAAATAGTGGCTCTCACTTATCCATTGTTACAAACAACCTTCAAGCATACCCAGACTCTATAAAAATCATTCCATGACTTAGAATTTATAACAAGTGGAGAATAAATAGTGAAAATGGTAGCTCCATAAGTGTCAATGATGCATAACTCTTGATTCCCAAGTCTAAGCACATCTCGCTAAAAGGTCTTAGACCATACCCACAAGGAGCATCTCAATAATTCCATATTGATTAGGGCACTTCAAGGACACATTCAAATACATCCATGCAAATTTTTCCAAAAGCAACCACACAAGGATAGAGGTAGACCATGTTGGCATGTTGTTGTCATTGATGTCAAAAGGGTGCATCATGTAAATATATAATGGTCATTGATGTCAAAGCTCTGTTGAACATGGTAGTAACCTGTTGGAGTATGGTCTTAGTTGGCATCATGATGTTGTCAAAGGTGATGAGTGATCAAGATTGATATTGTCATGAATGTTGTGAGCATGGAAGGTATAGATCATGGAAGGGTCAGCCTAGTTGACAAATATGTGTTGAGACAAGATGCATTGAGAAGAGTGTGGTCAAGAGATAATTTAAAGGCAAGAGAGAATTTGAAGGAAACTAATGTCTTTTTTGTTGGTTGACGTCAAGGTTGATGTAAAGGTTGATGTTAGCTTGAAATTGTCAATGTTGTCATTGAAGGTTCTTGTGAAGGTATGATATAAGTAGGTCTATAAAGAGTGTTGTTGTGAGCAAGACTAGTTGGCAGTGTGTGTTGTAAAAAGCTTACGAGCATTGAAGGTATGTAATGTGAAAGATAATATTGCAATGGTTATTAATGTTGTTGTCTTGTTGCTATTATTGACAAATGCATAGGTAGTAGGCATTTGAGGTTAAGTGCTTAAGTAGCCTAAGCCTAGTCATGGCATGAAGAGACCTTGTGAGAATGCATGAACATGGTGGCTTGGTGAGATGAGTGAAAGAAAACATGAGTGATTGTGTGAAGTTTTTTGAGCATGTATGAGAGGCATTGGAACACTCATAAGAGTCTTAGGGTGAGCCGACAAGGGTATAACCTTCAGACCAAGTCTGCACTTAGACCCAACCTAGCCTAATGAGGTATCATGATATATTGTCAATGCATGTGAAGGATGTATGATAGTGTTTAATCATGAGAGAAGTTTCTTGAGTATGTGAGTGAGGTGGATAGTGCATGGAAAGAGGTATGAAGGTCAGTTTTAAGGCCTAATGTGGTTTCCAGGTCAAGGTATAAAGAACAAAGAGAGAGAGAGAGAGAGAGAGAGAGAGAGAGAGAGAGAGAGAGAGAGAGAGAGAGAGAGAGAGGCCTAATGAAGGGTTATGATCATATTTCAAGGTGTTTGAGCTCATGTAATCATTGTTAGAGGCAAAACATGTTCAAGTTTAATCATGTAGTTTGAGGTTATAGTTTGAAGGACAAGGCATAAAAAGTTGTTTGGATGTCTCTTGAGTGCTCAGCATGAAGGGTTCTCACCCTGAGAAGGATTTTATTATGCTCATTAGCTTGTAAAAGATTTGCATGGGAACCTAAGTAGTTCATGGTAGATGGAGAAGGGTCCTAGCTCAAAATTCTAGGCATTGGTTTTTGGATTGAGGGCAATGATTTATGAACGATCACTAAGAGTGGAAACAAGTTTAAATCCTCTTAGAACCCTAATAAGGATATGATGTTGATTAAAAATGTATATAATGGATTGGTATGCTCATGTAAGCCATTGGAGCTTGTATTGGACTCTCCCAGGTACCTCTAGGTGGTATTGGTTAGAGAGAGGAGAGAGAAAATATTGAGTTACAGTCTTGTTCTTGAAGAAGTTGTTGTAGAAGTCAAAAGTTGCATCAGACATAGTAAGCAAATGGGTGGTGGAATAAAGTAGAAACTCATTTTTTATGTCCATGAATGTTTTTTGATAGGTTGTATCCCTAAAGTGTGCTAAACTGATAATCCAAATTAGTTATTCACTAACAGGCCTAATGGTGAAAATAGTGAAAAATCTAGGTAGCAATGAAAAGATGAATATGAATGTGTTTTCATGATATAATGATGAAACCAAGTGCATGTAGATGTAATTCATGACTTGTAAGATATAATATTGCTTTGATTAATCTTTTGAGATCATGTGTGTGGTGAAAATGTTGTTCACAAGTTGACCTATCTAGTTCAGATGAGACAGTGAGATATAAGGTCATAAGATTGGTCTACAAGACCAATATTTTCCATTTGACCATATGATATTTATATCTAAAAATGGTTTAGTGATCTCATAGGATCATTTACATGCTTTAAAAATAATTGAAAATGTCTATATAGGTGTTATAAATCTAAGTCACCATGATTGTGTTTTGAGGAAAATTGGCAGTTTTGAGTAAGTTGCAGAGGTGTTCTTAAAGCCTTATATTCTAAGTGGAAGCGTCTAATGTAATTGGTGATGACCTTGAGGTCATGTAGACTCTATCTATATATTTAGTTGATCTTAATTGAGTGGCTTAAGTGAGTTTGAGCTTAAGTATCGAAAGACAGATATTTTGGTGTACACAGGCCTAATGTGAACAATACTAATGGAGTGTTTCAAGTGGTGGTTGACCCTAAAAGTGTTATGGAGCTCAGAGGATGTTGGATAAGTTTTAATTGAGATGTGTATAAAATAATCTTGTCATTTATGGAGGTGAAAGGTGTTCTAAGGGATCAAATGGTAACGTGTTACTAGACAAACCTAATGTAATTAAGTCTCCATAAGACCTTAAAGTGAAATGTGGTCTAAGAGAATTATGATAGACCAAAAGGGACTCAATGTTCATTTGAATCATGTTTATTAGATTTCTTAAGACCTATTCCATGGTTGACCTAAGAGGTTAAGGGTAAGTAGCTAACTAAGTAGTATATGATCAAGAAATGGTATATATATACAGGGCAGTTTTAGGCCTATTGAAGTAAGCAAAGAGTAAACAAATGAAATAACACAATGTTGAGTATAAGGTCTTATAGACCATTATAAGAGTGTAGAATATCTACAATGAATATCTGATAGTGTGTCTGCATATGAATATCAAGGTCATATGACCTAATCAGTCTTGAAAATACCTAGTTGAGCGAAGAGGCCTAGAAGACAGTTTGAGAGATAAGAATGTGAAGAGTTGAAGAGGTGGTCATAATTTATTGGTTGAGCAACATAGTTTTCTTAAGGTTTTTAAAGCAATCAAGTAGCTGAGTTGGTGCTGAGTCATCTAAGGGGTTGGTGCCTCCTTATGAGTGGGTGCTTGGCTAGTTAGGGTTGGTTCTCCATATGGAGTTTGTGCTTCACTAAATTTAGTATTTACCTTATAGGACTATAGTCCATTTGCATAGATCAATGAGTTTTCTTCCCCTAGAGTGTTTTCTACATATATGATGTGTTCTTGTGTTTCATGCTTATGTGGATAGTTGTTTATGCTTGCCAGATCTATATGTTTGTTTGAATGGTTTATGATTGCTTAAGTGTAATTAAAATAAAGGTTTTGAAGACTGATTCACCCCCTTGCATTCATTGTGCTTCCAATATTTGGTATCAATCCTTCGAAGTAGGCCTAATAGCCTAAAGGAGATTCTAGAAGCAAAGATGGCTAAATTGTAGACTCATATAAGGCAGTTTGAAAGTTTAAGTATGAAGGAAGATGAGAACATTCCATCCTACATGTTAAGGGTTGATGAAGTTGTCAATGTCATCAGAGGTGTCAAAGAATAAGTGAGAGTATACAGTTATACAAAACGTATTGAGATTCCTAACATAAAAAATTAATTCAAAGGTGTTTGTAGTAGAAGAAATGCAAGATCTAGACACACTTTAGATGGATTGGATTCATGACATCTTGAATGAAAATGAGATGAGAACAAATGAAGGAAAACCTTCCAATAAAGAAACAACATTCAAAACTGAGAAGAATTCAAAATCCAAGAAGGTCAAGTATAAGGTATGATTAAATATTGATGATGATGAACGGATAGCCATGTTTGCTAGAAAATTGAAGATTGAATCTAGTAAGTACAAGGGTAAGTTGCCTTTCAAATGTTTTAACTATGGTTCAGATTGGTCACTTTGCATCTAAGTATCCTACCAAGGATAAGACTGAGCATGATAAAGAACATGATGAATATCATAGTGATGATAAGAAGGTCTATAAGCCTGACAAAAGTAAGAAAGATTTCAAGAACTATAAAGGCAATAAAATATCATTCAAAAACAAGAGAAGTTTCTATATCAATGAAGATAATAACTCATTTGATGTAAGTGACACAAGTACATATAATAGTGATGATGACAATAATGAGCATGACAATAATGAAACTTTATTCATGGCTATAGAAATAGATAATGAGGGTTGCTCAAAAGGGAAAGGCCTTATGGATGATGAATAATTAGATGAAGAAGAGTTTGAAGTGAACCTTGATATAGAATTGGTGAGTACTCTAGAAGAGTTGAAGTTCCAAAGAAGGAAGAATTATAAACTAAGATCATTAGTCAAGGACTATGAAGAGAAGATTGGTTTGTTTGAAGAGAGATTGAGTAACACATCTAAGGAGCATAATGAGATCATCAATTAAGGTGAAACTTAGATAGAGATAGTCATTGTTACCCTAAAGGCTAAGGAATCAAAATGCACCAGTTATGAATCAGAAATGGAGCCCTTAAAGTTAGAATTGGATCAAGAAACTAGCAAGATGAAGACCTATGAAAAGTTTGAAAAGAGCACTGAGGTTATAGATGATATTTTGATTAGTCAAAAGTCTGATGATGATAAGGCAGGCTTTGGTTTCAATGTAGATCAAAAAAATAACAAGGAGGATTCTAATGTGAACAAGAAGGTCAACCTCAAGAATAATATGAAGACAAATTTTGTTAGATAGCCTAATGCCATAAGGTATGCATATTCATTCAATGGTTGTTGTTTTTCATGTATTTAGTTTGGTCTTAGAGAAAGAAAGTGTAGAAGACCTTCCAAGAATGAGTACTCATGGGACTATGGAAGGATTCATAGTCCACATCAATCAATATACATGAGTGATATTGTTTTCTATAATTTTCTTAACATTGGTCATATTGCAAGATTCTATCATCATGAATCATCAAGATAAAACAAGAAGATTAAAGCTCCTAGAGTTCAAGAAGGAAGACAAACCAAGGCGTGGAAGGCAAAAATAGTCAAGTTTAGTCCTAATCAGTCTACAATTCAAAGTGGACTATTTGCTATGGTAAAGCAGAGACCAGATATTGAAGAGTATCAAGAGTGTTCATTATAAGCTTAGATTGTTGACCATATGGATGATGAAGAGGCTAGGCCAAAGATCTTAATCAAGCCTAAAAGGATCCTAAAGAATCATTAGTTTTGTGATAGAATGGATATGTAGGAATCTCCTTAGTTTTTGTTGTTCTAGTGCCCTATGGTAAGGGATGACTCCATTAGGCTTCATAGAGGCACTCATTAGTCAGTGAAAGCTTGGAGTTATCATTAAGACTTATTGAAAAATGTTGACAGAGCTGGAAGTGGTATTGGTATCAAGATGTTATGAAGGGAGATGAAGATGGTCTGAGAGTCCTAATGACTCATGTGGTGAGCTCAAGCTGTGAAGACAAAAGAGGAGTCCTTAATTTTTCAGTTAATGTCAAGATTATGGTGGCTTAGTGTGTGATCAAGGTTTTCAGTCATATCAGTCATGTTAAGGACAAGGCGAGTGGTCTTATGATCTGAGATCATTTGAAAGAGGTATGCATGGAGTAAGGTGGAGTATGTTCATGTAATGTTTCATATTCTATGTGTTGAGATTTTATTGCAAAAAGGTGTGATTCTAGATGTGACAATTTGTAGAAGACCCTTTATCATTAATGTCAAAGGGGGAGAAAGACCAGAATGAGGGAGATTAAAATGATCAGATTTTAGTTTGACATCAATGACAAAGGGAGAGTTTGTTGGCATGTTGTTGCTATTGATGTAAAAAGAGTGCATCAAGCAAAGGCATAATGGTCATTGATGTCAAAGATCTGTTGAGCATGGTAGTAACATGTTGGAGTGTGTTCTCAGTTGGAAACATGATGTGTCAGAGGTGATGAGCAATCCAAATTGATTTTTTCATGAATGTTGTGAGCATGGAAGGTACAGATCATGGAATGGTAAGCCTAGTTGACATATATGTGTTAAGCCAAGATGCATTGAGAAGAGTGTGGTCAAGAGAGAATTTGAAGGCAAGGGAGAATTTGAAGGCAACTAATATATTTTCTGTTGATTGATGTCAAGGTTCAGGTCAGCTTGAAGTTGTTAGTGTTATCATTGAAGGTTCTTGTGAAGGTATGATGACAAATAGGTCTACAAAGAGTGTTGTTGTGAGCAAGACCAATTGGTAGTGTGTGTCATGAAAATTTTATGAGCATTGATGGTATTTAGTGGGAAAGAGAATATTGCATTGGTTATGAATGTTTTTGTCTTGTTTCCATTGTTGAAAAATGCACAGGTAGCAGGTCTTTGAGGTTAAGAGCTTAAGTAGCCTAAACCTAGTATGGCATGAAGAGACCTTGTGAGAAAGTATGATCATGGTAGCTTGGTGAGATGAGTGCACACAGACATGAGTGGTTGTGTGAGGTTATTTGAGCATGTATGAGAGGCATTGAAACACTCATAAGAGTCTCAGTGTAAGCCTATAAGGGTATAACCTTCAAACCAAGTTTGCACTTAGACTACTCCTATACCTTGCCTGGCCTAATGGGGTAAATTTTGGTTTATATTATTCTTCCTTTGATTATGTTAATTTATTTGGTTATTGTGATGAGAAACATACTATGATGAGTATGCTAATGGATATGTGTTTATGTTTGGTATAGGTTGTATCATTTGGAGCACTTCATGTGGAAGTTGCTAAAGAAGCCTTGTGGCTCTGAATGATGATAGAAGAACATTGTGTGTATGTTCCTCATTATACCAACCTTTTTGGTGATAGTTGAAGTTGTATAGATTTGATAAAAAATCTAATGTAGCACCAACAAACTGAAGTCTATGGATGTTCATTCAATGTTGGGCCTATCAAAATTATCATTTAGGGGGAGTGTGCATGACAATGTCACTTCTTAAAACACCATGTGGGTTGTGTGTTTTTTAATCTCTCTATACTTCTTCTCATTGTAAAGCATTATAATATATCAATTTCTATGATTTTGGTAAACTTCATATGGAAGTCTACATTGTACCCAACATAAAGTAACATGGAGGTCTTTATGTTATAAAAGACTCCAATATGTTTGGTTGATTATTCATAAAAAATTATGGAATGTATTCTCACTGAGGGATGTAGTCTCATGATCATGCTAACCTAAACTCACTCTAAGTGGTTTAGGGTAACATAATGTAATTCTTTTAAAGGTGTCTGAGGGGATATGGTGCAAAACCTTTAGGTGTCTATGGGTGTATAGTGTAATTCATTTAAAGGTGACTATGTGACTGTGATTACATAGTGTAACACCTTTGGGTATCTATAGTTGTATAGTGTAATTCCTTTAAAGGTGACTATGTGATTGCGTAATATAGTGTAATACCTTTGGGTGAATATGTTTACATAACATAATTTTTTTAAAAGTGACTATGGCATGATGAAGGATGTTTCCTTCAATTTTTACCTCCTAAAACTCATCATAAGGATGGTTCAATGAGTGTAAATTCATTATGTTGTTTCCTCCTATAACTCATCATGTGGATGGTTCATGGAGTATAACTTCATTGCTATAAAGGTGATTATGACATGTATCCCCACTTAACATTAAGAGAGAGTATTGGGACAATTAATGGTTAAATGGTGTTATTTATGTACTTTTAATATATTGAATATATATTGGTTAAATAATAATATATTTTATTATTTATTATGAGTTTATCCTCATGTAAATAAATAATAAAATATATCAAATGACCTTTGGAGAGGTTGGACCCATTAATGTGGTAGTTGAAAAATGCTACATTATAATGGTCAGATTATCTTATCTTTATAATAAACAAATTTATATTGTAAGATGTAATGAAAAAAAAGAGAAGAGAAAGTCAGTTTTGGGCACATTTTTATTTTTGAAATAATGAATAATGTTTGTAGGATTTTTACCTCTTCATGAGGTTTTCCCACAATATGTCTGTGTCATGATGTGTTAAATTTTGCTCTCATTGTTTCATGGTGAATGTCTTTGCTATTGGTCTCACGTCTAAATCTAGTGTTTGTATGCAATCATAATACTTGTTTTGTCACTACATAATTTTGAGGCCCTCCTTGGAGTACTAGCTATGTAGGTAGTACCCATTAACAAAAGATTTTTTGAGATAGCTCGACACTGTGAACCCACTAACACATTTTTTAGAAAACTCTTTCCAAGGGTGAATTAAGGTGAAGATCTAAGGTTTTGATAAATGAGTGAATAGAAATCACTTGTACCCTAGATATGAATACACTAGTAGAAAGGCAATAGAAAACATATAACAACGAAGTTGGTTGCATCTAGATATAGTCATTATTTCGTACTCGACACCTGCATCATAGTCAGACACTAGCATCGACAGTAACGACCAAATCTAATGGTAGTGTTTGTGATTACAAAAGTGTCATTTCTAGAATTTGAAGACTAATCCAAAATACTAATCCACATATTTTACATATGTTTCTAATCTAAATCTATCTATGCACAGTAAACCAGTTAAGTACCATTATTTATTACAATATCTTTCAATAGTTGTACTTCATTATTTTTAGCAATTTTAGTTGTATAAACTCAAAATATTATTTTTTTGAGTTTTCTATTAATTAGTCTACTATAGACTAGTTTATCACTATTGTACTTGAACTACTTCTATATTCTTAACCTTATATAGCAAATATTAAAAATTAGGGTTAAACATTTGGTGAATATGACCTCTACTACTCTTTATGCAAACCCTAGCTTGTCCCATAGTATTCAATCTCTCAAAAATTTTCCTTGTCTTTTTCTATATCTATTCTATTATTTGTATGCAACCTAGGCATAGTCCTAAATTAGGTGGTGTTTCTATTGAACATCTAAAGCTTCTTTTTTTTCCACCTACGATGGCTAAAACCAATGAAGTATCAAATCTTATGCCTAATGAAAGCGATAATAATGAAATTGAACAAAATGTTGAAGAGATTATCATAGAAGATGGTTATGATTATGAAAATAATGAATCTAATGCAAATAATGAATATGAACAAATAGAGTAAGAACAAGTATATGCTATTTCTATGTTTCAAGAGATATCCGTAAAAACCCTAAAGATCTTGATGAGATCCTCAGAACCACATTGGAAACTAAAACAACAAAAATGATAGATGAACAATCAAGTGCATATATTGATCATGTTATTAGAAATATGGAACATCCCCATATTCCTATTCCTTTCCCCTTGATCATATCATTGATTCATATGTATAATGGGGGCATGGGTTATATGTTTAAACCATTGGTCACTAAAACAAATCCTACTAGTGATACATCCCCAATGGGAACCCTTAGTAATTCAGCCTAATTATCGGTTTCAATGCTTATATCAACTCAAACCGTGAGTACATCCTCTTTGGTGACTTCTCAAACTTCTAACCTTAGCAATCAAAATGTGCAAGATCTTGTACAAACTATAAAACTTTTACAAGCTAAGGTTATAAACATTGAGCAAAATTCTATAAAATTGTCTTATGTTATTGATTCACAAGATGTGTTACATAACCCTCTTGTACCTAAAATATATTTGCACCCTTTTTCAACTAGTTTTGTTTCACACATGTTCATATGTTATGATGGCAAGGGTGATCCCAAATAGCATCTCCAATTTTTCTATGCAGTATGTCTTGATTATGCTTTCAATGATAAAATTTTGACCAAATTATTTCCAAAGAACCTAAAAGGCTATGCTTTACTATGGTTCTATGATCTACCACTACAATCAGTGAAATCATTCAAACATTTATCCGATTAGTTTCTAACACATTTCTCTATCAACATCATTGAAAAGATGTCATATTCTTAAATTAAAAAGATCAAACAAGGAACCAATGAACCCATTAATGACTATAGTTTGAGATATAAAACAATGTTGACCAAAATGAGAAATCCAATGATAGATAAAGAATTGCAAGACATCTTCATGCAAAGCTTGCTTGCCCTATTACATGAGTCCATTATTTTCAAAAATTTCAAATTTTTTGATGACTTGTGCCATATTGTTTGAGATCATAAAATGAAACTCATTTCCCTGAACAAGCTTAAGTATGCAGTAAACACACCGACTACATCCAATACCAAGTTTCATATTAAACCTATGGAACCTAAAAAAGAAACAACCACAATGGTTAACACAATGTCAAAACAACCTAATCGACTTATCTTATCCAATACGTCTAAGAGACAATTTACATGATTATCTGAGCCTCCAGCTTATTAACTTTAAAAACTTGTGGAGTGTCATCTCATATCTCTCCATCCTCCCATAGGGTTTGATATCAATCAACCTCTACCTAAAGGATATGATGTTAATGCATATTGTGACTATCACCAAGGCCCTATGTATTCTATGAATAGATGTTATACCTTGAAGCATAATATCTAAGACCATATTGATAGCCAAAGTATTACCTTAGATGATCCTCCAAAGGATTTAGGTTCACAACCTAGTGATCACCAAAATTAGAAGATATTTAATGACCATTTTCAAGATCATTCTAAGAAAGATCCAAAAGTGCAAATGACATACAATGCACATCCTCCTCCATCACATTATAAACACACTTTATTTGGGGATATTGACACTTATACACACATAATACCACATATGGCTCAAAGACCTTATATTACATTTGATGATAGTGAAATATTAGATGATGGCTCAAACCTTTATTCATTATTTATACGAGTGTATCTTGACCATCAACTTATACATAGTTTTATGATTGATAAGGGTGATACTGAGTATGTATGTACCGTGACACTACTTACACTTTTGGGATAAACATATTATGATTTATACCCTTCAAACGAAATGGTGAGATCATTTGATGGGACATCACAACATGTTATTGGTGAGATTGAAATACCTTTACAAGTTGGTCCAACACATGTGGTTACCATATTTTCAATTATACCATATACATCAGTCTTTAATATGTTATTGGGATGACCTTGGATACATAAACTCCATACAATGGCTTTCATAGTGCATGGATGTATTAAATACATTCATACCAACAGGGTAGTCACAGTTCTTAGAATTCCATATGAAATCCCATTTGAATAAGAGAAGTTTATTCAAAGATAGTTAATCATAAAACCTACTAAGGTTAATCTTTCACAAAATGGTAAGTAATAGGCAATCCTCTTTCCTAGGTGACCTATACTTGAGAGGACCTTGCACTAGAGATACATAGTGGATTCCACATAAGCTTCATCTATGCCTACATAGCAGACTTAGTTATCTAGAGTAACTAAACATTTTCTAACTATGGATACTCCAAAGAAACAACAATGCACAAAAATATGAGTTCCATGAACCCATATTCTTTTTATTGTTTCTTGTTAGAAATTTGAGTGTCATAATGTACAAAGGAGATTGCTGTCTATAATATTGTCATTGATGTCAAATGATGAATATTTTATCAAGCATTAATAACAAAGGTGTTGTGTTGCATAAACTTGTGGAGTAAATTGGGTTTGTAAGACTACTTCTCTTCTATCTATCTTTTCAGTCACACATGTCAAGAAATTTGAATGAGTCTTGCCTCACGAGTTGATCAAGTTTTTCAAAAGACTTAACTTCATTCAATTTTATAAGTTGAGCCATGTCGAGAACCCGATTGCGTCAGGAGAGCGTAAATTGGTTTTGTTAACTTCAATTACTTTGACTCATAAAGTTTCACAATTAAAGCAATGCAGAGAATCTGACTAAGTCAAGACAGTGGAAATTGAGTTTGTGAAGTGATTTTAATTATAAAATAAGTAAAGAAAGGTCGAGAACCTAACTTGGTCTGGTGGTGTAAATCAAGTCTGTGAAGTGCTTCTACTTATAAAATAAGTAAAACAATGTCAAGAACCCGAATGGGTCTAGGAGAGTTAATCAAGTTTTTGAAATCTCTTTACTTCTCATGTTTATAAGTTAAGCAATCTCAAGAACTTGAGTGGGTAAAGGAAGAGTTGATCAGGTTTTTGAAATGACTTAACTTCTTTCATCTTTATAAGTCAAGAAATGTGAATAAATCAAATGGGTTAAGGAAGAGTTAATCGGGGTTATGGAATAACTTTACTTCGTTCAACTTTATAAGTTGAGCAATGTTGATAACCTGAATTGGTCTAGTGGAGTTGATCGGGTTTATCAAATGACTTTACTTCTTTCAATCTAATGAGCAAATCATTGAGAAGAATTTGAAGGGCAAGTGGACCATTGCAGAAAGTCTGAAGGGATTTTTCTAAAAATGCTAAAGGCCAAGTGGACCGTTGCAAAAGTTTTGAAGGGTAAGTGGACCATTGTAGAAAGTTCGAAAGGCAAGTGGACCATTGTAAAAGCTCTGAAGGGTAAGTGGACCATTGCAGAAAGTCTGAAGGGATCTTTTCAAAAATTCTGAAGGGAAAGTGGACCATTGTAAAATTTCTGAAGGGTAAGTGGACCATTACAAAAAGTTTGAAGGGTATGTGGACCCTTGCATAAAAGCCGAAGGGCAATTTTTGAAAAAGCTAAAGGGTATGTGGACCCTTAAAGAAAATCTAAAGGGCACTTAGAAATTCCTTCGAGGAAATTATCTGCAACAATTCCATTAGGGAAATTATCCACAACAATTCCTTCAGGGAAATTGTCCACAACAATTCCTTCGAGGAAATTGTCTTGAAAAGCCCTTGATAAAAAACTCATAACAAATTATCTTAAGAGAAAGGTCACAACTTTGCCAAAGATAAAGTGTGGAAGTTTTATAGGGCATTCTCAAAGGGACAAAGCATGTTAAATATCGAGCAAGTCTACAAGGATCAACTGTGCAAAATCATTACAAGAATGCTGAAGAAAATGAGATCACGTCAACATGTCAGATTTTAACGATAAAATAGAAAATTTAAAGGTCAAGCATATCGAATGTAATCGAAAGGAGCAAAAGTGAACCAATCATGTAGAAAATATTGAGATGCAAGAAAGAGCTCGATGGCTAATATAAGAGAGATCAATGGTTCTATTGAAATAGGGCATACATCTGACAGTTCAAGATAGACAGTGATTGGTGCCAAAGACAAGATGAATAATCCTCATTTAAAGACATGACCGGATAAACAATGAGCTCAAAAAGTCTACACAGAGCCTGAGATTGATCGATCCAACTGATAAATCATCGATTAAGGAGGTTGTGCATTTATGAAATAAATCCAATAGTTGCCAAACATGGTAAAGAGACCAGAACATTATGGCATGATGCATGAACCAAGAAATGAAATGGGTATATGTCAAATTTACATTGAATGAAGAACCAAAAGAGGGGAGTTGAAGTGCGAAAAGGAAATGGTGCAATAATGACATGAATCCAATAATTGATAGATATAGTAAAGAAACCAAAACTTACGATGTGAAACATGAATCGAGACACAAGAAAAAGCATAAGTCAAAATCACTTTTAATGAGAACCAGTTAATTATAGCTAAAATGTGAACATAATTGGAGATAGAAAACTCTAAGCTACATTTCCCATACATATATGACATCTTGAACATTGTAATTTGATTTTTACCACTACTGCTACTACCATCATAATTCTAAGAGTGAGTCAAAAGGCTATCGATTAGAGACATACACAGATAGAGTAAAAGGCAAAAGAAAAAGGGGGAATGAAGCGTGTATGAGCAACAAATATCTAGACATACATAGATAAAGAAAATGGGTTGCCACTGCTATTGTTGAAATTGAAAAGTGCCATCAAAGAAAATTAGAAGGGTGTTAACTCAAGATTTATGCAGACACAAATTGAAAGATAGCTGGACATAGAGTGAGTAGAGAGAAAGAAAAAAGCACATAGAGAATGTGCAGAGATTGAGAAGAGAAGAAGATTAGGAATACACAAGATAAGCCAAGAGTGAGCAGTTATAAACTAGACTTGTAACAAAGAAACTGAACTAGATTTATTTGTGAATCTATTTTCTATACTAGAGATGTAGCTCCATAGTTCTGATTGGTTGATGCCATTAGACAAATTGAGTTGATGCTTAGTTATGGGATTGGAATCTCCTTAGCGTTGGTGCCCTTAAATCTTGTAACCAATGGTTAAACTGAGTTGGTGCTCAGTTAGGGGATTGGTGTCTCTTAAGGATAAGTATCCTTGAATGTAACTAGTGTGGTTTTGCCAGTGAGGTGATTTAACTGAGGATGGTTTAGAACAGTAGATTCTAGTAGATATTCTCACTGTGGTTTTTTCCTTTAGATTTTCCACATATAAATCTAGTGTATTGTGCTTTTGTGTGTGTATTCTCTACATTTATTCTTTGATATACATATGTTTTTGTATCTTCATTAAAAAGTTAAAGAACTAGTTTTTAGTTGATCTACTGATTGACCCCCCCTCAGTAGATAGTTGTGTTCAACAATAATTAATCATAAAAGCTACTAAGGTTAATCTTCCACAACAAGATAAGTAATAAGCAATCCCCTTTCTTAGGTGACCTATACTTGAGAGGCCCTTGCACTAGAGATACATAGTGGATTCCACATAAGCTTTATCTATGCCTACATAGCAAATTCAGTTATCTAGAGTAACTAGACATTTTCTAATTATGGCTACTCCAAAGAAATAATAGTGCACAAAAATATGGGTTCCATAAACCCTTATTCTTTTCTTTCTATTGTTTTTTCACAATCATAGAGTCCTATTACACATACACAATACCATAGACTCTATAGATCTAGTTATGACACTTATACATGCTCCTTAGCAGTACCACCAGTTTCATATACCATATTCTAAGCTTAGAGCTACATACGAGCATCCCTTATATGGGATCATAGGATAGCTTTTTCCTTTTAAATATTTAAAAATATACAGAATAATCAATAATTACAAAAATACAAAAACATTCAAGTAATTCAAAAATACAAAAATATTCAACATTCATATATTTTATTATCTCCTTGGAATCTATGTTGTTTGTGTTATGTTAGTAGATAGCATAACATTTCATTCATATATACATATATGTTTCATGCATATTTGAGTGTGATACAAGCATACCCAAACACATGATCTATACACTTTCAGATGTTAGACCTTTCCTCTACCCATGTCATATAGTATGTTGGGGGCATCTACTTCTTTAATCTCAATTGATAAAAGTTACATATCATTTTTATCATTTCTACATTATCATGTTTGATATTATATGCTAATTCTTACACATGTCTATATCCATGCTCATATCTTCCATAGTGTACTTGATATACTATGCTACATAATTTTTTTGTTAACATATAAGGAATTAGTATAATATGCTCATGTTTGTTGTTTATACTTCATCTATGTTTCACTTCCTTGAGTGTAATACATTGTTTTCCATTGTCTTGCTTGTGGAACATTTGAATATGTTCCTTGTTTGTTGGCCCCTATGCCATTGTATGTTTAGTGGGCATTTGAATATGTCATTGTATGTTTGGACATTTGAATATGTCATTCAATGTGTATTGAACATATAAATGTCATCACTTTTGATTGTACAAAATCTGAACATGCCCCTTGTATTAGGTCTTATTGAACCATTCCTTTGTATTATATTAATTGTTCTTATGTGTGTGCTTGATTTTTTGTTGAACTTTTATTGTTACTCTCTAGACATTGTCATGATTTATATCATGCATCTTACGACTTGATGTGATCACATAATGCAGGGCTAATTGATATATATTCTTCGACATGTTATACATATATGTTACATGATTCATACATAGGTTATACAACTACCTTATTCTTTTGAGGTAAGGTACCTTCCAAATTCTAGTTCTCTCACCTCAAATTGGGGAATATCAATGGGGGCATGTCTTAGAAGCATGATCTCTAAATTTTTACTATTTCTAAATTTCAGTGGGGGTATGTCATAAAAACATGACCTCCACACTTATTTATATTTTCATATTTTCCACATTTTAATGGGAGCATGCCATAAAAACATGATCTCCACACTTATACACATTTTCATAGTTTCCATATTTCAATGGGGGCATGTCATAAAAACATGACTTCCACACTTATACACCTAATCAATATATCCAAACTTCAATGGGGGATGTCATAGACATGACCTCCACACCTGCATAAAACTCTAATTCAGTTCCATGATTCAGATATACACTTGGGTCAGAATCCTATACATTGCACCAATTTTGCATATATTTGAAATAGAGTTTTTTAGATTTATGACATATTACTCCAACTCAGACATATTAGATGTGCATATGCCATGTTATTGCACCAAAAATTGTAAAAATGATCAATTATACTACTCACTAAGATGCACCGATTACATTAGGATATATTGTTATCGACCCTTTTCTATTATAGAAATTTGTTCATTTTATAAGTTGAAGTGATTAAAAAATTCAACCTCAGCAAATCTATAGATTGGAGTGATTAAATCATCCATGATCACCATATTTTTAGGACGAGTTGATTAAATTAGTTAGTTTCACCATATTATATATATTCACACTTGAGTTGTGTGATTAAGATATAATGGTCTCAATGGTTTTATCACAACTCATTCTTGCACTAGATTGGGAGGAAAATACCTTCCAATCTCCCTCTTCAAATCTCTAAGCTTCAGGTATGAACTTTTCTTAGCTCCAATGCTTCATAAGGAAACATCTTTACTAACTCAAAACATCAAGAGGCAACATGATTATGTCAACCATAGGTGTACTTGTTCCTTATTCTCTTTCTTTTCACCATTTACAACATTTCAAATTTCATATTATATGCACTAATTTATATTACAACATGTTCTTGATTATAGGTCATACACCAACAAATCACTCAAAGTGGGCTCAAATAAAGGTAAGGTGTGTTATACACACCTAAGTACACATCTTTCTTGTAACCTAATAACTTCATCCTTATGCATTACTAGATTAAATAGAGGAGAAAATGTAGATACTAAAACTAAATATTTATAGCATCTTAGTCTTGTATATTTAACAAATATCAATTAGAGTTCTACCCTTATTTTTTATACCTTCTTATTGTTGAAAGGCTCACATTCATCATCTCATTGTGCCTAAATGTTTATCTCTTAGTCTAATCTATATCATTATGATGACCTAGGTCACTTGTACTCTACATAAAACTTAAAATCTGATAAACATCTTTCACTATTAGTTTCAGATTCATACATGTTTTCTAGCTTTATGGACACTATCGACCAAAGAGGGACAATACTACCGACAACAGTGTCTATATCCTTATCTAGTGTCTAGTTATCAAAAGTCATATAAATTGAGTATGATTTTAAACCTATGGGTCATCTTATTTGTCTTATTAAATCCTACCATGAAATGTTTTCAAAACATGTAGTATAAGTACAAGTCTAAGCCTACTCATTTCTTATCTAACAAATATCAAGCAAATACATATTAAAGCCAAATCAATCAACTACAAAAGCACTCTATTATGCCATATTCATAAGTATTTTCATATCAAACATAGGAGTACTCATATTATAGGTCTTAAGCATTGAAAGAGCAACCCATGAGCAATATTTGTTAAATTACAAGCTAGATCATTGCATGCATCATCATATAGTATAATGCACCTTTGTGCACACACTTTACCAAACATATATGAGAACTACATAAGTATGAGGCCTTTCTCAAAATATTGGTTATGTAGTTAACACCTATTAATAGAGGGGTATTTAGGGTAGCTCAACACTATGAGCCCATTACCCATTTTTTAGCAAACTCATTCCAATGGTGAAGAAGGGTGAAGAGCTAGGGTTTTGATCAATCAATAGAGAGAGAGAGAGAGAGAGAGAGAGAGAGCATGTACCCTAAATATAAATACACCACTCGAAAGGTGATAAAAACTCAAAACATTGAAGTTGGTCACATCTATATCTAATCATTATTCTATACTAAACACCTACATCACAATTAGACAACA
Organism: Torreya grandis; assembly: GCA_037957365.1. Lineage (NCBI taxonomy): Eukaryota > Viridiplantae > Streptophyta > Pinopsida > Cupressales > Taxaceae > Torreya > Torreya grandis. The sequence goes on along the minus strand of JARHVA010003596.1, from coordinate 244,993 downwards.
ACAACGATGATAGTGTCCAGATCTAATGGTAGTGTTTGCAGCCATAGAAGTGTAATTTATAGAATTTGATGATTGATTTTGTATATTTTACACATATTTCCAGTCTAGATTTGTTTATGTACAATAAACTAGCTAAGTACCATTATTTCTTATTTATTGTAATATCTTTCAATAGTTCACTATTTTTAGCAATTTCAGATGTATAAATTTAGAATATTGTTTATCTAAATTTTCTATTAATTGGTATTATAGATTAGTTTATCAGCCTTATGTTTGAACTACTTCTATAGTCTTAACCCTATATATATATATATTAAGATTAGAGAATGTCTCATACATAATCTAAAAATGGGGCCACATGACCTGAATACATTGTACATCTAATTTCCTTCTCCTAAGCATGAGGGAGTAGTCATCACCACTCTTGCCCCTATCCCTATCCGTATGATGGCCCTTGACACTACTCTCAGCTACATCTAAGGGTGTTTCCATCACTTTACTACTAGCTTAGCCACTGCAACCATCTTTTATATCTGACAAGGCCTGATAATATGTTAAATCCTCTTAAGTTTGTGCATATGTCTCATTCAACTAACCCAACTCTATAATAAGTGGATCCATAACACCATAACCTATTGGGGCCATAGATGTGCTCATCACTCCCTTTTCCTATGGTGGATGCTACAAAAATTGTCTCAGACAAGATTTAACATCATCTACCCTTTACTGCTCCATGAAGAACATTGCACATGGTTGAGCCATTGAGTCAAACAAATGATCATAGTCTCTTAGAACATAGGCAAATATCTCAAGTGTCCCATCCACTTCTATAGTGTGTCAAATAATAACCACATCACCCCATTATCATCATTTTCCTCAAGGTTGACACTACAACAACACACATAATAATAATCATTAACATTCAATAAGTCAATACAAGAAATAACATATTTACAACATACTTACCATCATCCATGAGGGTTTCCTATTTACTAGGGCCTAATGCCATCACAACCCCTGCTCCTACCTTGTCTCCTCCAATAGTCATATTTGACATTACATCTTGCCCAACCCTATCACCATTGCCTTAACCATTGTCCCTACCAATTATTGTTGTTATGGGTGGAAACATAATAAATTCCTACATTGTAGCTCACCAAGATTTATATTGATAAGTAACTCCAACATAAAAAATTCATGGATCAATAAATGGAAGATCCACATCCCTATCCACTATAGGATCTATCTCATTGACCCTAAATGCCCAAACCTCTCTCTCTCAGACATGAAATCTTAGTTACTGCCTCCACATGACATGTTGGAAGTTGGTCCTATTGTATGCCAAACTAACTCATGACATGATCAAACTAGACATTATCCAAATGACCATGTCAATCTATAAACCACATGGTAACATGTATACATTGCATTATATGTGTATCCTCAAACTATCATGGATACAATCTATTAGGTCTCCATATAACCTAGACAACTTGGAGTCTATCAAATGTTTTCATAAATGTAGTAACATCCTAGCCATCTTCTCTATAGGACCATGCATGGACCTACCACACTACATATAACTCTGCCACCAATAATCATGTGAGAGGTAACCTTGGTGTTGAATAACAACACAATGCTTATATGCCTAGACTTGTAGTTTTGTCTCAATGACAAATCCAGTAGAACTCATATCCATAGAGGATCTATACAAATCTTGATATAATCAACCTATCATATAGTGACCCCAACTATACATAGTACCATGATCCTCCATGTTTTGGATGATCAGCCTCAAACCTTACGCAAGAGCATAATCACTGGTGTTTATAGTAATTAAGATAGAAACCAAAATGCATAAATATTTATAGAATATGGAGCGGTCCCAATCATAATATTTGCCACTACCAACTTGTCACACATCCTTTCCTAGCCTCCCTGACCACCCCTCTAATACCACCTAGCTTCTCACTTCTTGACTTGGGGAAATGAAATAACATGCACCTCATGAACCCTAATAGGTATACACAATATATGCCATGCATTCTCTAATGAGATTGTCATCTCCTCTACAGAGAGAAGGAAGATACATAAATCACAGTCACGTCACTCAACTAAGGTTGTGACTAAGGAAGGATCTATTGGGACAAACCCTAGCACCCACATGATCTATAGCTATAGCATCTACTCGAGCCTTCTCATGTGAATTTTATCCCAACTCTAAGATTGAGTGCCATGCTCTACTCAATCTCCACTCACGAATATGTATAATCAACTACAACCATGAACAAACACATGAAAAAATGATAAAATAAGCAAGTTAAATCAAAAGATGAATAACAAAAACAAAGTGAAAAACACATAGTTCAAAATTTGGTACCTAGTGGGTCAGATTTGATGCCTAAGGAGTCAAATTTGATGGGAATAGGGTCAATTTCAATGGGAACATGATTGGATTCATTAATCTAGGAGCATATTTGGAGAGGGTCCAAATTAGCCCAAAATACATAAGATTTAAAATAGAACTTCAAAAGTTTGAAATTTTATCAAAATTTGACAACTAGAAGGGCCTATACCACACCTACAACTGACCCAATAGCAACCTAAGCCCTCACATGGTTAAAATAGTAGGGGATAACATCCAATATTGCCACCATGGTCGCAAAGGTTAGAGCTTATAATAAATACAAATTAGAAAGATATAAAGTAAGAATGATATCCAAAAATTGAAATTCAATTGATTTTTATACTCCGAATAGGTTTCCATATTTTTAATACATCACAACTTGAGAGTTAATTTGATACCCAATCATCTTATTTCACCTATCAAAAGACATTTAAAAGGGTTTTTTCATGACCATTCAAAATTTTAGATATCATGAGTTATTTTCTACTATTGAGGCATTTATTGAACCTTTTAGGGCATTTATTACTTTCTTCTAGTATCTTAACGACCTTATACTAAACTATTTCATGTCAATTATTTTGAAAATTGCATATATTGATACACATGGTGATTAATCAATGGTATACATTATTGAAAAAAATCCCCATAGTACAAGGCACATTTATCACAATTTACCCTTGATTAAGGCACATGTCAAATTAACTACCTTACTATCGACTTATTATGCTATGACACCTATATTGCCCATAGGGGCATGGTACCTATGTGTTATGAAATTATTATTTATTATACTTTATGTCTATGAGGATGTCATAATATTCTCCATACTACATAAATTTATCACCACCATTGGGGCCATCATACCCTTCACTTTCTCCTCAAGATTCACACACAAATATAGAGTTTACATTAGGGCATAACTATTATTTCTTATTGCCTTTATACAATGGGACACATTGTTTCCCCCTCCTCTGCCTCATCCTCATAAGAGGATATAAACACACATATGCATTGCATGACGTTACCCATTATATATGATATGACATTAATACGACACTGATTTATCTAATCACTCATGTTGGGGCATAACAATTACTCACTTTCACTCCCTTGAGTTTTATAGTATACTATTAAGAATAAATGATATTTTAAATTGCTTACATATATGTGCTTTAGTGATTTTTTGAGACACTAATAGGTTCAACTATAATATTATGTGAGGACATATGATGCCCTTAAATCTTTCTTTTGAGACGAGAGATTTTCGCAAACATGTTTAACTAGGTACTATCTTGTTGCATAACAACAACATGCACAAGTTTAACAATGCTCTAATGTTAATTAAATTCCATAACTACAACATAATAGAATAAGACCTGTTTATAATTTCATGGCTTATACTTAAAAATGATGAACAATGAAACACTAGAACATACTAACTTGGAGCTACCAATGCTAATAGTTTGATTTAAAAATAATATATTTTATCATATCATTAACTATATACACATTCTATTATTAGAGTTATATTTACTCAACAAACTAATACATAATCATTGAAAACATATGAGAAACATATTAAAATAAATATTTTCCATGTACAAACATATATACATACAAATTCTCTCCATATATAATTATTTTCTACCTAAGAATAGTTAAAACTGATCAACATAACATACATTAATGAGACATAAGAGCAATACAATCAACAAGAAGAATTCAACATTTCATCATTCTATTCATTTCAGGGTCCAATGGTCCACGACGGCTAGATACTCCACCAAAATAGCAAATAAATTACATGTGGTTTCTCTCTACCAAGATGCTCCCATCCACCAATGGGATAAATCCTACAACCAATATTCAGTGATTCCCAACGTAGTCCATGTTTATAAATACATACATTCTCATTGTACCATTTCACTTGTACACACGTGAATAAAATTACAAAGTGCATGTAGATAAACACCAACATTCCAAAGATCCTATAATTTATCCATGCTCTAATACCAAAATATAATGCCCAAAAATTTCATCCAAATAAAACCCATAAAAACACTACTAATTTTTTTCTCCTTTTGCATAACACTAACTTCATATGAGAAAACATTCCAACTATTTATGCATCCACACTCAGATGTGACTTGATTACATGACTTATAAACTCACAAACACAATCAAAAGTAACATCAAAAGTATACAAACACATTTAAGGTATGTTGTATGTAATGTATGTGCTCACCTTCTATTTTGAAAAACAAAATGCATAAAGGTGTTCAGCACACTAGATGCAACTGAGTTGTGTTGACTACACCAAGATCAGTTTACAAGATTACACTCAGACTCGATATTCAAGGGATGTCATGTATAACTTGGACTAATAAAACCAAAATTGGAACTTGTTTTAAATGGTATGGAGCATGATCCGTTAATGGCTTATTGACACCTTATTTCTACCACTACAACTATAAATGTGTTAAAGTTATGTAAACAACCAAATCCCTAATTAGTCCAACAGTAAATATGATTACCTTACTAACCATGAGTATACTATTCAAAATTAACCATTCATGTCAAAGAGGAATTATCCAATCACGGTGCATCATGACCTGACTAACTCACCTCATAATCAACTTTCAATTTTGTTAAATTGATTATCAAATGACGATGGACAAAATACCCCCACGATGTGAAAATTTTTTATGGAAGTTATTATATATTTTATTATCTACAAGATACCACTAGGAACTTACAAAATGAATCTCCACCAATTTAAATGATAAAAAATAACTGGACGTTCCAAACGAGTTTTAACGTAGAAACTATTCTGATAAGCAATTTTCTTAATAAATTAGGTTTGGAAATTATTCACTAAAATAATAAAAGCATTAAAAATTATTAAATCAAAGCTTCTATTTTAATTTAAAGGTAAAAATAATTATTTCCAACCACTAGTTTCACTTAAATATTCTTATAGTTATTTTTGGTAACTCAAATTTGAAATGACTTTGCACGCTGAAACAAAAAATCAGGTGCAAAAAATTACCAAAAGCCTTTGAAAATAGTCCACAAAAATTCATCGAGATAGGGTATGAAAATAATGGTTGCCAATCCTAATTTTTGTGATGTAAGTATAGAGCCTAAAATTTTTAGTTTCAAAAACCCTTTAGTTGTTCTATTAATTTAAGCTTGTTTCCAAAGCGATTTTATAGACAAAAAGCAAAACAATTTTTATTTGTATACATTTAATTTGAATAATATTTATTAAAGACAATGAACAACCATGTTTTGTTTATTTCAAATTACTTATGTTAATTTAAACATGGGAGAAAATAATATCAACTCCCATAACTGATATATTATCACTCTAACTTCTTTTAGTAGGGTGTTTCTAAAGGAGTTCTAAAAACTAAAATAAATCAGAAAGTGATTAACTTTGACATATGTCTCTAGGATGGTTTCATCTAAAAACAACTGGATGTGGTAGATTTATACAATTCGATGAATCACTTTACATTAGGATAGAGATAGAGGTTTTTAAATTTATGCTTATGTAAAATGACTATAACAGTTGTTTATCCGAGTTAGTTATCAGCTAACTTACATTGATTTTTACTGAAATAATTAATGGTTAAGTGGTGTTATTTATGTACCTTTAATATATTTAATTACATTGATTAAATAATAATATATTTTATTATTTATCATGAGTTTATCTTCATGTAAATAAATAATAAAATATATAAAATGACCTTTGGAGAGGTTGGATCCAGTAATATGGTGATTTGAAAAGGTCACATTATAATGGTCAAATTACCTTGCCTATATAATAAAGAATTTACATTGTAAGATAGAATGAAAAAAATAAGAAGTGAGAGGAAGAAAAATTGTATTGGATACTTGTTAGTTTCTCATAATATAAATAATCTTTTTGTGTTTTTTACATTTTGAAGGTTTTCTTACATATATTTTGTGTTGGTTTCATGTATGGATTTGATCTTGATCTCATATTTAGATCCATTGTTCGTATGGATTATTTTTTTTAATTTATCATGGTATCATAACTTGTAATGCGTTGATCAAGGAAGAAGGTCATAGATCAGGGTTTTGGGCTTGTGTTCAAGCCAATTTTCATCTATTTTTAAGTCATGTTATGTTTTGTTTTCAATTTTTTTTGAAGTTTATTCTTCAATAAGAGTGTGATCTATGCACTACAATCATTAAAGTTGTAGATCTCAGCAAATGGAAGTAATTCCAAGGCAAAATCAGTTTTTAGCACTAATTTTTGGTCTGTTGAAGGCCCACATCTCGTAAAAAATAGTAAGAATTTTATTTTTAATATTTTTACATATTGAATTTAATTTTTAAATGCTAGATATCTATTTTTTGCCTTGCTAACACTCTTGTAGAAGTCTTTGAAGCTATTATTTGAAGATCTGGAAGTTGAAGTCATCTTGGGGTGTCATTTTTTAGCATGAGAAAGCTAAAAATGAATTAAAAAAATGTTTTAGGTTTTTAATCTCTTTTTTGGTCAACCTAACTACTTAATTTTATCATTTTCAAGTATTTGTGACTTTTATTTTATCTAATTTAGACTCTTGTAGTTGATTTTGATTTTTCTTTCTCCTCCTAAACATGCTTGTACGGCTTTGTATGGTTTTCATAACAACAAAAAAAAAATCAAATTTTGTATTTTTCAATCTTTTTTAGATTTGTAAAATGTATTTGATCAGTTTTGAGGCCTTCTAAAGCTATTTAAAAGGTCATTTTGAGAAGCAGAGAAGAGTTTCAAATTTTTACATCTCCTTAAATGTCATAATGTGCCATAGTAGTAACAAAAACATTCAAATATCATTTTTAAGTCAATAAAACCCATATCTAAGTCTTCCAGATACTTCAGAGGGTAGTTTCAAAGTGGTTTAAAGCTTTAAATCTTCAAAAATGATTACCAAAATCTCATTCCATGCTTCTATCTCCTCCACATGTGTCATTCCTCTTCTCTTTGCATGCTGCTACATATTCTTAATGGTTAATAATAGTTTTGAAATAAAGTATTTATTAAATATTTGATTTATTATTTAGCCAATTTTTCATGCAAGCACATGGTGGACCCATGTGTGTTCACTTGTATTTTTCAAAAAAATTAATTTTTTTTTTTTAATTTATACAAGAGATGTTTATTTTACATGCATTTAATATTTTGATTTAATAATTAAAATTAATTAAATATATTTTAAATTATACAAAGGGAAGTTGACTAATATTTTTTGGAAAACATTTGTAGATCCAAGGTTATTAATCAAATCTCAATCGTAATATATTTATTTGATTAAAATTAATTAATTTATTTTAAAATAATTAGTTAAAAAATTTGGTTATTAGTCGTGCAAAATCTCACATGTGAAACTTATAATACTTTTGACACCCTTGAATTGTCATATTCTTTATCGAAGATGGTCATGTGACCAATCGATATTTAGATTTTTGTACCTTCTGAATGCATTGAGATGGTATTTTGTTTGATTTGAAGCTTCCTAATATGACTTTTAGTGTATAAGTTATATTTATGAACTTAGGACTTTCACCCTTGTTACAATTATTTGTATTTTTTGAATTGTTTTGTTATTAATTGACTAATCTTGTTTCTTCACTAGAATATTTATTTTTATTGTAAAATCAAGTATAAAACATGTTAAAAAGTTTGCTTTATAATTTTTTAAATCAATTTAGTATAAAATGCAAACTTATAGTGTCGATTTTAAAAAGATGAAGAAATAATTATGACTCAAATTATAATATGAATTATTCATAATAATATATGTAATGTTTAGTTAATTTAATATCAAAATTTTAGTGAATTTATTGTATGTACATCACATAACCTACTTATTAAATTTAACATGCTTGATTGTAAGCTTACATATACTCCTATTTAAGGTTGTGTTAAAGCATGATCCAAAAACTATGTGTGATAAAGCTAACCCATCTTTATAAACATCTTGTTGGTAGTTTGATTTATCTAGCCATTACTAGGATATATATTTCATATGATGTGGGTGTTGCTTCTAGATTCATACATGATCCATACTTGGATCATTGAAAATTATCAAAGTAAATAATTCAGTATATAAAAAAAACTATAAACTTTGGTTTATATTATTTTTTATTTGATAATATTAATTTATTTGGTTATTGTGATGTTAATGATATAATTTTATTATGAGTCTACTTATGTATATATGTTTTTTTAGCGTAGGTGCTATCACTTGGAACACTTCATGTAGTTGTTAAAGAAGCCTTATGGCTATAAAAGATGATAGAAAAGCATCATCTGAAAGTTTCTCATTGTACTAACTTTTTTGGTGATAGTCAAAGTTGTATAGCTTTGATGAAAAATTTAATGTATCACTAATAAACTAAATCTTGTTGAAGTTCATTCAATGCTAAGCCTATCACAGTTTTCATTGAAGGGGAGTGTGCATGACAAAGTCACTTTTTAAAAACTATGTGAGTTGTGTGTTTCCTTCTATCTCTCTATACTTATTCTTATTGTAAAGAATTATAATATATCACTTTATGTGATTTTGATAAACTTCATATAAAAGTTCACATTATATCCAATACATAGTAACATGTAGGTCCTTTTGTTATAAAAAATTTCAATATGCTTAGTTGATTATTCATGAGAAATTGTGAGATGTATTCTCATTATGAGATGTATTCTCACAATTATGCTAGCCTAAACTCACTCTAAGTGGTTTAAGGTAATATAGTTTAATTCTTTTAAAGGTGTCTATAGGGACAGTGAAAAACCTTTAGTTTTAGATTGAGGTAAAAGCAGGTTTTGAAGGGGCTCTGAAACCCTTTAACAGAGAGCAAAATAAGAACAACTAAGCCCACAGGCAACGCCTAAAAAACACTACAGTGAGGTAGCAAAAACAGGTTTTGAATGGTCCTGAAACCATAAGAGACACATCCGGTCAAAACCCAGAAACAGAAGTTTGGTGGTACAACAAACAAAAGCTAACAAAAGAAGAACAAAGATCAGTACCAGTTTCTTAACCAACAAGAAGGACCAGATTATTCATAGTGTATAATGTAATTTATTAAAGGTGACTATGTGATTATGGTTACATAGTGTAATACCTTTAGATATTTATAGTTGTAGTGCAATTTTTTTAAATGTGACTATGTCATTACAGTTACATAGCGTAATACCTTTGAGTATCTATAGTTAAATAGTATAATAACTTTGGATGGCTATGTTTATATAACATAATTCCTTTAAAGGTGATTTTGGCATGATGAAAGATGTTTTATTCAATTATTACCTCCTAAAACTCATCATGTGATGGTTTATGGAGTATAACTTTATTGTTATAAAGGTGATTATGGAATGTATCCCCACTTAATATTAATGGATAATATTAGAATAATTAATTGTTAAGTGGTGTTATTTATGTACCTTTAATATATTAAATTACATTGGTTAAATAATAATATATTTTTTTATTTATCATAATTTTATCTTCATATAAATAAATAAAAAATATATTAAATATTTTTTGAGAGTTTATATCCATTAATATGATATTTTAAAAAGTTCACATTATAATGGTCAGATTACCTTGTCTATATAATAAAGAGTTTATATTGTAAGATGGAATGAAAAAGAGAAGTGAGAGGAAGAAATATTATATTGGTTACTTGTTAATAATCTTTGTAGATTTTTTATCTCTTGGAAGTTTTTCTACATATATCTTGTGTTAGTTTCATGTATGCTTTTGCTCTTGATATCATATTTAGATCCATTGTTCGTATGCATTATTTTTCTTAACTTATCAATTCTCAATTTAATTATCTTATTTTAATTGTTATGTTTTCAATATCAATAAAATCAACTTATCATTTAATTCTCAAGTTAAATATTTATATAACGTTTTATGTCATTATGATTACATTATTTGTTCTGAGTATATGATAAATCTAGATGTATAAGCCTATGGTTCTTCTAATTTTATTTTTATAAATTATGTTCTTTTGGTTTCAAATATGTATTCTACCAACAATAATTTGTTATAAAGCCACAATTATTTCAATTTAATTTTACTATTTGAATACTTGCTTTTATAGTTTACCAATCACCCATATTAGACCTATAGTTATGGGACTTTAAAGATCAATAATTCAAATTAAAGATTAAACAAAGGTTTTCTATAGTGTATCAAAATTTACAAGGGTCTCAAGAATCATTGAACACTAAATCAAGTTTACAATAATTAAAAAATTTATTTGTTGAAACACAAGAAATTTTATTTTTATAATGACTAAAAAAGAGAGTATTACAAGATTATACTAATGCTCTAACCAATTAGACCAACATGAGCACAATCTACTAAAATAGTATAATTTATTACGACTACCAAAACTTATATCCTATATAATCTGGGTACAATAACTTTCTCACAATTTTGAGATATAATAATACCAAACAATAACTTTCTTTACAAACATCTATAATAATAACAATATTTAATATCTTTATGAAAATTAAACTAATTCTCAATTTTTTTGTATTAGGACATAGACAATAAGGGGTCAGCTAAAAGCTAAAAAGGAGACTTCTCCTTTATAAACACTTTATTTTACAAAATAAATAAATAAATTAAGTACATGTATAAACTATAAAATAGAACATAATGTGATAACTTGCATACTAAACAACAAGAAGGGTTACTTTTATCAAAACAAGACTATCTGATTGGCACCCAAGTTCATTAAAAAACTAAGATAATTACAATTTTACACAATAACAAGACAATATACTAATATGGATGCAAAACAATTGAATCACACTAATATAACTATATTACCATAGAAAAAAATTATACAAATATTGCATATGCATTAAATTTATGAGCTCCCCTATAGATATAATCAAGGAATTAGATGGATCTTCTACATTGGTATCCATTCACAAGTTTTTCTATGTATAAGACAAAGGAGCTTATCTTATTACATAGCTAATAAAGTGCGACCTAGTTTAAACATCATTCTTGAGGTACCTTGATGCAAACTAAAATGTCAAAACCTCAACTAAGATATTTTTATTAATCTTTATGTATTTATATAACTAGAAATCATAATTATACTTCTAAATTCCCCATGGGTTAAATCCATTCCTAACAATGATTAAGGAAGACTCAATCTCATATTCTTTACACAAAAGTGGATATGTGTTTCAATTACATTATATAATTTCATATCAAATTATATATATATATATATATATATATATATATATATATATATATATATATATATATATATATGCTTCCTCATATAAATCTTCACTCCACATCAAAGATTTTTACCACTTTAATTATACATTTATAAATACTTTCAAATGTAAATCTTGACAATATAAATGAAACAAAATTAATAGTAGATTTTTTAGTATAAGCTTATGTGTGTCTCAATATTACAAATATAAATATTTATACATTTGATATTGAATATATACTCAACCAAGAGTAAAAAATTATTTCATATATATATATAAAGTAATTTGATAATTCATTCATAATTAATATTAATATATAATCATCCAAGATCTCATGAAATATTATTTTATTTAGTTGCATATAATTTAATATTATAGTCATGTTTAATGTTAAACATGTTTTCAACAAGAAAATAATATAAAATACTATTTTATTTATTTACATATACTTTTTTGTTTATTTTTATTAACTTTTGTTTGTTCTTAAAAATAAATAAATATACTTTTATACTTTTTTTCTTTATTACATTTAACCCTAACTAGGGTTTAGGCTAGTTGTCGGTGGCCCATGGCCGATGGCTGAGGCCTAAGGCCCTAGCCACCAGCTAGGCCTTCCCTGGTAGGGCCGAGGATGGGTTGGCTGCCATCCACCTCCCCTCCCTATTATGGGAGGGGGATGAGATGGCTCAGCTTCTTGACCCACCAAAAATCAAACAACAACATGCACACAGATATATTAAATAAAATTTTGAAATAATAGTTTCTATCATGCTTTTATAACATGCACACGCACGCGCGCACACACACACATATTTCATTTTATTATTTAATAATATTATTGAAAATAATAAGAATTTCATTGGCTCATATATATATATATATATATATATATATGAGCCAATGAAATTCTTATTATTTTCAATAATATTATTAAATAATAAAATGAAATATGTGTGTGTGTGCGCGCGTGCGTGTGCATGTTATAAAAGCATGATAGAAACTATTATTTCAAAATTTTATTTAATATATCTGTGTGCATGTTGTTGTTTGATTTTTGGGGGATAGGGAGGGTCAAGAAGCTGAGCCATCTCATAAATTTTATTTTATATATATATATATATATATATATATATATATATATATAAAAGAGAAATTAAGAAATTTACTATGTCCATTCCAAAAGGTAATGGCAATAACCTAGGAAGAATATTTTTACAAACTAGGGTTTGTAATTGTTCATTTATTTATTATTTTTTTCAAACAAACCACTTTAAAGAGTGCATTCATTATTTCCATTCAAAACTAAACCTACTCATTAATTTGGAAAGACTTAGAGATTTAGTAAGCAAGAACCCCTTGCCTATTTATTGAAGCTCCTTACTTCATTCTCCTTCACCACTCCTTCCTCCATCTTTATTCTCCCTCCACCTATTCTTTTCCTTGACAAAATTCTCAAAATGGCTCCTTTCTCATTACGTTAACTTCTTAGTGGGAGAGCCATGCTTATTTTATTATTTTCTTATTGGGATTAGGTTTCCACTTTTTTTTTTTTTAAATTTAATTCATTAAAAAATTAATAGGTTTAAACATAAATATATATTATGATTTGTATAAGAGGTACAATCACTAGGGGGTGTATCAGTGATGCAAGATAATTAAATTTCAATTTCAATCTTTTCAAACCCTTAATCAATCACCACAAACATTCATAGAGCATACAAGTCATTCATAACAAGGAATAATAGAATAATGCAATATTACACATATAACACATGAATTTATTTGGGAAACCCTCATGGGGGATAAAATCCACTCTCAAACCTATAAACATATGGACTACTTATCTTATAAAATGATTACAAACATGAGACCTTTAGTGAAACACCCACTTCACAAGGAACACCAACCCCTAAGGATGGACAAGCACTTATTTCCCTAGATGTTGAGCACCCTCAACACCTATAAAATAAATATCTCCATAACTTTGATTTCTTTTTAATCTAATGGAAAAATAATGTATAACACCTCTCTTCAACCCTTCACACTCTCTCAAGCTTGCACACACAAGCAATGCATCCAAAATACCCTTTTGGATCACTCTAGACCTCTTCACTCATCTTCAATATACAAACCTATAAGTACACTATTATGAAATAAAAATTATGATATACAAATCATACAGACAATCTTCAACATCCTCTACTCTTAAATCCATCCACTAGGTACACTCGCACTTCTCTATCCTTCACATCTCAACTCTAGAAACCATCACATTTAATCTTATTCTTTATAGAATCTTCATGATTTCCATCTTCTTGGTCAGCCATAAGACTTAACTTAACCCTTAAGTCGTCTATCAAAATAAGACATGGCTCAATACCACCCTCATAGGTCAACCATAGCATCCATGGGGCACTCTTAAGTAACTACACCTTTCAATTAGGCCTTAATAGCCCTTATAGGTCTCATGGAGACCGATTCACCCCTTTAGCATTTCATCGAGAAAATTAAGAACACAAGACCACTTAAAAATGCATAGGTCCACTTCACATGACCCATAAGACACCTTCAAGTGATTACATCCATCACTACACTCCTCTACATATGCAAAACCTACTCAAATTTTAGCCTTGTACATAAGAACACCATGAATGAACAAACAATCAACTTATAAGCATTTATTTGTACTGAATATGGATTGATAAAACCTCTAAAATTCATACAAATGCTCCTCATGTATTTTAAAATAGTCTCTAATAGTTAATTCAACTTGAAACATTCAAACACTCTCAATAACATCTCAAAAATCCTTTTCGGGTCATTTATAGAAGAAGGTCAAACCCTCAAGCAACTTTGGAGTTCAATAACTATAATTATACGAATAGTCAAAACTTATGAATGAATTCTATAGATATCCCTTGGAGTCTTTTATAATTTTTATTCTTATGACACCTTCAAATTCATCTCCCATAAAAATATATAAGCAAAATAATGAGCAGTGGTTTTCCTTTATAAATTTGAAAATTCAAATTCTAACTGTCATTTGTAACATGAAAACTTTAGACACGTGTCTTCATCTCATTCCCCCTGTAAACTTGATCAAATTCACTCCATTGATCTCCTTGGGAGTCTCTTGGCATTGAATTTGTGCTCGCTATTAATCTTTGATCTGAGATTCCAGGATTGAGACACTTGGCATCCCCACATGCTTTATGTGTACCTTATAGTTAGTCTACATTTAGTTAATGCTCTTACGCTACTTGGAAGATCTACATTCTTTTTATGTAACCTACTATCAATATTCATTTTGTTAATACTCTTATGCTACTTGGCAACCCCACGTGCAATCTGAGCTTATTGACTTATTGACTCGATTCACACCATCGATCTCCATCTGCATGGTTGAATATGTGCCATCGATCTTTGATCTGAATGAGTGAATGATCACCGTTAGGTCTTTTATCTGATCAAGTGAGGTTTGGAAACTTGACATCCCTGTATTCACCATTTATTTTTGATCTAATCAAGTGAGGTTTTGACACTTGGCAGCCATGTAAAATGGTCACTTGATATTGTAAATTTGGCTAAGTATGAAAACTAGTGAAGTCTGCTTGGGAGACCAATGTTGCACTGCCATAACTTTTGATATACATTATGCCAAGACCTAAAACTTGGAACACATGATCTCCTATCATAGGGGAATCCATACATATACCAATATGCTCTTGAGACATTTACACGTGTAAATTCTAATGTCATCAATCTTCCTACTCAACCTTATCTTCCAAGATGATTAGGAGAACCTAGACATTCATATGACTGCTTTGATGAATTCTTTTCACTTTCACAAGTATTATAATTACTCAAAACACCCCATAGGGTCTCTGCAACATGACCACATCATCAATAACATCCATCAACTACCTCACTAAGTCAAAAACTAAATAACCAAGTAAGTACACTGAAGCACATTAAAACACACTTTGTCATTGTCATTCTAACACACATGAAACCTCATCAACATCCTTGGCCACATTAGAGACATCATTGACAACTCTCCAATAATTTGATGGAAATAAGAATATTATGAGTGTTAAGAACAAAAATATAAATATTGTATATGTAGAAAGATTAAGCCTATAAATAATTATATTCTAATTTGGTAGATGAAAAACATATTTTTGGAATATGTGTAGACAAATGGAAAAATATACAATTGGAAGGCTAGTTGGAAAAATAATGGGATATCAAGGGGTCCAAAAAGCCTATATATAGGGAAATTTTACTCTCATTTAAATGATCAATATTAATTTTTCCATATGTTTTACAAGTGAAGAAGTGGAGCAAGGAATTAATTTAAGGTTTTTAGAAGTATATTGATCCATGAAGGGTTTATAACTCCTGCACATATTTTTAGTGTTGTATGCACTTGAAAATTATTGTAATGGATATCATGTATATTGAAGGCATGCTCTATATTGATATAATGTGGATAAATATAATGAATACTATATGAGATTATTATGTATTACATGTGTTATATGTTAGGGTTTGTATATTTACTTGTGTATTTTTTCTTATATTTGAATTCTCTATATATCAATAGGGTTATTGGCGACTCTTGTTTTTACTCGATTGATTGTTTAGGTATTTGACCCTATGTAATATTCTAGTGCAGTAAGATTTGAGTCCATATATTTTTTTCACACCACTTTCCCTGTGTAGGGTAAACAAAGCTTAGTTAAATAAGAAAAAAACTTGGTTATATTGTTGAGACCATATTTGTAAAGAGTTTAGAGCTCGATAGAAAAATTTGAAGTGTTTTTTAAAGGTTTTTTTTTTTTAAATTTAATCCATATCCATGGATAGCTAAGTCTTACATTACATAAGGGTTATTCATGGGATGGCTAATGGAGAGTTAAAATTATTGCAAGAGAAGGGGATATGGATGACTCTATGTAAAGGGAGGATAGACTTAAAGTTATGGACCCCATGAAAGAGGGGAAAATAATTCAGTTTATTGTCATGAATTTTTGAAGAGTACAAGGAGGAAACATGAATAGTTTTCAAGGAGAATATAGTCAAATGTGAAAGACTTGGTGCATAGTATGACATCCTTAGGTGGACAGTCTGTCATGACCCCACATTTTATAATCTATTTTACTATTTAAAACATTGTTATTGATGATGTATAACTAACTACTAGTTGCTTGCTTCAATTGGAATATATGTTAGACATGATGCAGTGTTATTTGAACTGCATGTTTAATTCTGTGCTTGATAATTTTATGGATTATTATTGTAGTAGATATTATTAAAGTTATATAATTATTTATCAATTTCTCAATATGATACTATTATTTTACTTTTGTGGTTACAGGTACTATCTTATCAACTAGGCAAATATTGGTAGTGATACATCATATATTGAAAACAATTCTAAGTAGTCAGACAAGTTTGATAGGTATACTTATTTTTTATTATATTTTTCATCATTTAGACATCTCGATTTAGTCATTAATTATACTGCTATCATGACATTGGTACTTATTAAATTTTGGTTTTATACTATTTGTATATTTATGATTGTTGTCATATAATCATTAACATTATTTTGTTGGTGGCCACAACATTTCATTTTCACCTTCATAACTAACTCCTGCTTTCTCCTTGCATGCAAACTCCATTTTTACCCCTGCATACCTACTTGGAGTTTAGTCACCCATTTGGATAGAGTACCTAAGGACCTACCCATGACGCCCCCTTGGACTATTTCCTAGACTATATAAAACCTTATATTAGTAAGGTGATGGAATGGTTTATTTTGTGGCTTGGTTATATTATGTGAAGGCATTGATGTTAATATTAAAGATGGTTTAATTATTTATTTGGATCGGCATATAGTCAATGACATATTATAGATTAATGTTAATTGGTTTATTAATATTTATGGTTTAATTAGTTGGTTGGTGGCATGGACTTTGATGGTTATGGTGATTAAATGGTCTTATTATCATTAATTGGGTTTGTTAAGTGTTAATCCATATTTTCATTGGTTGGATTTTTGGTTGGTGGATCGATCCTTTGAGATAGGCCAATTAATGATCATTGAATTCAATGGAAAATTTGGTGGGAGATTACATTGGGGAATGTTTGGAGGATTTCTCTCTCTTCACATTCAATGTAGGCATTGAATGTATATGGGGAACTGGAAAATGGAAAGGAAATGGAGAAAATAGTGGATCTTGACTAATTTTTTAATGTGGCCATGTTGAATTTTGGACTCAGGGCTTCAAATTGAAGGTTTTAGCATTTTATCTTTTTATATTTTGAGATTTTTTCTCTACATTTTTTGAATAAGGTATATTTTATCTATTCTTGCTTATTTTTGATTATGTTGATAAAAATCTTAGAAAAATAAAAATTCTGCATATGCATCTAAAAGTCTTAGGAATTCTAGATGTGTATACAGACATTAAGAAGATTCAATATGAATAGATATTTGATATTTTGCATATAAACTTGCAAAATAGATACATATGTAATATACTAGTTTATATCAGTTGGTTTTTGTTAAAATTTGGCTTTGGGAACATTTTTAGTTGACTATAAACTTCATGGATTTATCTTTCATTGTACCCTATTGGGTTGTTGATTTTATGTTGAAGGTCGACGATTTTATTGTTTTATAAATATCCTTCTGGGTTTCTTGGTCTCTTGAATGTGTTGGATATTCTGTTGTCCAGGGTTATTTGGTTAGTGCATGCACTTCATGTTTAAACCTTATAGACTATGTTTTTGTGTGGACTCATATTGGTTAATACGATTGTGTGTTTTGTTATATGGAAGGTTTAAGTTTAAATCTTGTTGTTGGAATTCTTGTTAGAGATAAAATCAGTAGGGGGTGAATCAATGAGCTCAAATATTTCAACTTTAGTTCCAATCTTTTCAAACTCTTAATCAATACATACATACATTTATGAGACATACACATCATTCAAAATAATAAACAATAAAGACAATGCAAGATCAAACATATAACACATGACAATATGGAAAACCCTCTTGGTGAGAAAACTCACTGGAACCTATAAATGGACCACTATCGTATAATAACAAGAACTAATTTAGACAAGATACAACTGATCAAGGAACTATAATTCCTATTCAGTGAGACTACAATCTCACAAGGTGCAACAACACTTATTTATCTGAGCTACAACAACAACTAAAATTTTAGCAAGTTTCACCTTACAAAGATGTTATAACCACTTTAGATGTTGATCTGACATAAAAACACTTATGAACACATCCACCTATGAATTAATGTCTTCAACACCTGATGATGGACCTCTGATTATCACTCTTCACCTTCACTCATACTCAATCTATAGGAGCACTCTTCTACCAATATAATTATGACCTACAGGTCATATAAATAGTCATTAATCTATTACACTCTTCAAATCATCTACAGGTCACTCTACCCCTCCCCTCCACAAATCTCACACATAAGCCTCTCTCAAATCACTCATAAGTCTCTCACTCAAAGTCTAGAAACAACCATCATCTTCGGTTCCACTATTTATAGAGTATACTTGACAATCAACACCTTGGTTAGCGATTATGCATGACTTAATCCATAAGGCATCTCTCACATCAAGACATGGATCAAAAACAATGTTCATAGGTTGGCCCAAGCATCTATGTGTCACCTTTAAGGAACTACACCTTTCAATTAGGTCCTTGTAGCCCTTATAGATCTCATGTGAACCCATTCACTCTTTTAACACTTCATAAAAAAAATAAGAACAAAAAACCACTACCAAAAGCATGGACCCATTCCATATGATCTATATGTCCCCTTAAGTGCCAAAAATCAACATATAACCCTTCTTCTTAAGCATAATTTTCTCAAACAACATTATGTGCATATAGTCATTATGAATGAACACACAGTCACCTTCTAAACCATTATTCATACTACATATAAATGGTCAAACTTTAATAATGCACATAAAATATCTTCATGGAGGCTAAAACACTCCCTACTAGCCAATTAATCAAGAAATATAGAAACAATATCAAAACAATCTTGAATAATCTTCTCAAGTCACTTACAGTCTATACTCGAACACAGTCAACTTTGAACCTAAATTTATTTGCTTATACACACTTCTAAATCTTTAACTCAATATTTTTAGATGCAACTTAGAGATTATACCACTTTGATTTTTACACCATGACAAAATTTATCCTTGATCAAAATATATGTTCCAAAAACTACAGACCCATTTTTCCCTTTTTTAGATTCAAATATTCAAAAGCAAATGGTCACATTTAAACTTCGAACACTATGCTCGCATCTCGTGTCCTCTTAGATTTAGATCAATATCATGCCATTGATATTATATAAAATTTATCAAACATTAAACCTTAGTCACTTTGACCTCATCTCATGTACCTTTATAATGTTGACTTAATATGCACCATCGATCTTTGCGAATCAACCAGGTTTTTAACTAGCAATGCTCACCATTAGATCTAGCTCATAACTCCTAAGATCATTACGTTTTGTATCCTCATGTGCCTTTTGAGCACTTATACAATTAACAATTGAGCACTTATCCTCATCTCGCTACTTCCTAAGTCCTTGAAACAAACATGCTTTGTTGATCATTTTGTAAGGAGCTCGGTCTTTACCTTCGTTAACCAATGAACACTTTGACTTTTTTCACTTGCTATGCACAATAGATCTTGATTGTATGATTGACCATGATCCATTAGATATTCATTTGGTCCTAATCTTTATCTTCATGCAAAATAGACTTTGGGGACCATTTAAATATGCTTGGAAGGCCAGCTTTACACAATCATAACTTTTGCCTCGCTCACTCACATGTTCTCAATTTCGGACCATATGATATCCTCACATAAGATAATCCAAACAATATAAAAAAATTCTCTTAGAATTCTTACACTTTGAGATATAATGACATAAAAATGCTTACTTAGATTTATCTTTTCATAGAGCCAGCTATGTCAAAAACTTGTTTGGGAGGCCAAATTTGAACATGTATATCTTTTACCACACTTTGGTGCTTGCCCTGAAAGTTAGTGTAAATCAATTAGGCACAAAATTTAAAAAATCCATATGATCACCTTCTCCTAAAACATCCACACATGTAAGATATTCCATCATCAAAATGCTTACTCAGCACTTTCTTGCCTCATACAAATTTGGCTAAGTATGGGAAAACATTGTCAAAATGTCTAAGAGCACAAATTTGCACTTGCATATATTTTGATGTGCTTAGACACATGATATTTAACACTTAAAAACTAGGTATAATACTGAACAAACTCATGCGACCATTTTCTCCTGAAACATCTACACGTGGAAATGGTTATATCATCCAACTTCCTACTCAAATTTTTTGCCATTAGACTCAAACTATCTAGATAAAAATTATAAATTACCAGATGAATTCCAATTATGTACACAATCTCTTCAATCATCCTTGACCATTGATATGACTCCTTGCACATGATCAAATCACCATACTCATCCCTTAACATCTCTAACCATGCCAAAACTGAAGATCAACCAAGGTAACTTCAAGCATACTAGGAAAAACATATTGCACACTTTGTCATTACCACTTAGTCTATCAAAGCACTTCATCTACTCACTAGAACACCTCCATGACATCACCATGACATCACTAACAACTCTCTAATAATTCTATCATGAACTATTAACAGACTTTATGTTGTTTCATTATTTAACTTGCACTTGTTATTTATATATATACAATACTTTGTTTTGGTGCAGTTATTCAATAAGTTAAATGAGTCTCTACCCTTTATAATTTGACTATATAATTTGATCTATGTTGCCTTTGAAATAAATATAAATTTAATTATCTTCTAATTTATTTTGAGAATGATGGGTGTTGATTTAAATTGGGCTTTTATGTTGATTTTTAAACCCTTAATGGGTTATTATTAATGGGTTGTGATGCCCTTATGGTTGCATGTAGGATGTCGATAATTGATTGATGTTTCATAATAAGTGATTGTGCTTTTTAATATGAATTATTTAATGAGATTTCCATTTGGATTTCACTATTTATGGTTGGTGGAGTTTTATGTGTTTTCTATATTAAAGATTCTATGATATGTTCTTGATATGGTCTACTACATTATCTTATTAAGGACATGTTTCATTATCATGATATTAATCTAGGTTTTATGTTGTGTCTTTGACTGTAATTTATAAAATTATGACGTGATTCTTAAAGGCAAATTTAACTAGATTTTATGTCATGTCCTTGATTGTATTTTAGATAGGTATATGTCATGGCCCTTAAGCAAAGCTTTGACTAAGTTTTTGGTAGTATGCTTTGATTACATTTTATATAGTTAGCCATGGGATTCTTGAATATGTTTGACTAGTCATTTTAATCAGGTCTATTGTTAAATTTTGATTCTATATGGCATGATTAAGATGATTATTTCTGTGTGTTTGGCTTGAACAAAATCCTGCATAGGACTTAATGTCTTCCCTCTATTAAGTTTGGCATGAATATAAATGATTGTATTCTGCTAGGTCTATAAAGGTGGTGAAGGAACCTAGGTTTAAGTTGAACTTGTAAATGTTGGTGTTATGAAATATTTATATTATTTTAGTTGAATATTATGTATGCTTGAGTGTAATAAATGGTTTATTTGGGTTATTACATTTGTTCATAATTTGGTTGTGTGTTTGATATAATTGTATGGTCATTAATTCACCATTCCTCAACTAAAATTGAATGATTAAAATATTGGGTATTTTATATACATGGGGTATAAAATTTTAATCAGGATGGTTGAGGTTGATTGTAAATTTGGATGGGGATCCGTGAAAGTTATCTCAGAAGCAATAAAATGGATTAGTTTTTAATCCATTCTATATCATTTGGCATCCTATGATAGTTACCCCTTCTTCTAATTATTAAGGATAGATTAATTATTCTCATCTCACCCTAGAATGGAATTATTATCTTTTGTTGTGTTATGTTGTCTTATCGTGATGTCTACTAGTTTGAAATATGATTTCTTAGAACTCTCTCATGTCCCTGGTTACTGCAACCAACATCTTGCTAATCATTGGGATGGTAAAAGTCATTGATGGTTGGGCTCATATGGATGATTGGAAGGGCTTATCCAATTCATTCACTTGCTGCTCCATGATTCAATAATTTTGTGAATACATGAAGTAAGTTGGCAATAAATTATTTATGTTAATTATGATTTATTTACTTAATTGATTATATTAATGTTATCTGAGTTTTAAATTAGTATGCAATATTGATTTAGTATTGGTTAGTTATGTTAGTACTAACCTATATTGATAATGGAATGCGGGAAAATAAATAGAAAGTTGAATATTAATTGAAGGGTAAGAAGTTAATATATGTTATTGAAGGTAATTCACCTCATGTATATTAAGTTACTATATGTTTATTTTGATTTATTTCTTATTGATAAAGCATTCTGTTAATACTATCAATTATAAAATTACTCGTCCAACATTAATATATGATTAGGTTGAGTTAATATGGATTATTGTATATAGTTAACTCAAAATAATCATTCCAGTATTGGTTCCTTGGTTTAATTATAGGATTTGAATATTATAATTAGATTTACTTGATGTTATCATAAGTAGATTTTTACGTAGATAGTTACACAATATTACTTAGAAACATATTGTGTATATTTGATAATTAATATTGAGTATTATGTTCTAATATAGAAATAATATTTTGATTTGGTTATATAAACATTTAGACATATACTATCTTGATATAGAAACACATAGACTTGATTTAAGCAAGTAAACTATTTTAATAATTATCTTTGATACATTACAATAGATATTATGAATCTATTCACATAGATGTATGGAATATGGGCTTTTAGTTGTTTCAGCTATGCATGGGTTATTCAATTTTATTAACTACTGCTGCATGCAAAAACATAAATAAAATCTTCACTTTTAAAACACATTTCAGACATACCTGGTTTCATATAAAAGTATGTAAACTGCACATTAAATTTAAAACGTATTAATTATATTTTTTCATTTAATAGTAAATGAATTATGAGTTGATATATTTCATTCACTTAATAAAGATATTTTTGTAGACATGTATATTATTCCTGAGTAGGTTAGTTATGTTGAAAAGTCTTAAATGGATTGTTTTAAATTTAATGTCTCAACTATGTAAGATTCCTCAATTAAATAAAATGAGTAAACTAAAATTATTTCTAGCTATTTAATATTACACAAATATATGACTGAGGCATGCATATTTATTATTTTTTATTTCTTTGGACTGCATGTTTTTTTGCTCCCCTTTTTGATAGTTGAATTTGCTTGCCTTGCTACTTATGGCATGACAACATAAATTTTATAAAAGTTTTTAAGTAGAATGTTTTATTTGGGTTCTAATCAACTTAAAACTCGACTGAATTTTTATTTGTATGTGTTTGTGTTGCATGCATTTTATTATATGTAAATCACTTGATGCTCCCATATAGTACATTTAAGTATGAGCTTAGCTATACTTGTTCAAATATGAAATGTGATGGTTCATTATGTTTATTCATAGCCTGGTACATTTCTTTAGATGATAATGGAAAACATTGTATGAAATGAATTGATTCTTTTGATAAATTCATTTCTTATGAATGGTTATGATGATAGTAGAATGACTAAAACTAGTGGATTAATACGTAGTTTCTTTTCCTTAGAGTGAATAGATTATTAATGAGTAAATAATTAGATACCTTGGTTGTATTATGTTTTGAGCTCTCTTCATCTTATTGTATCACATTGGTTATACCAATATAAAGTCATTACATAGATTTATTTATACACTGTCATAAAGATTATTTGATGAATGATGATATTGATCATAATTATATCATTGTTCACTATTCTAATAATAAGGTTCATGATTATTAAATGAGTGTTATGTGAACTATTGAGGAAATGGTATGGTGACATTAAAAGCTACCAGGTAATTATGATCTTGACTAATAGCACTACGAAACCTTGAGTTTTAAATCAATTTTTGATGTGTTTTTTATTATGAAATAATGTTTCTACTACATAGTTGATTATAAATTTACATGTGTTGAATTGATTTTTAGTTGCTGTTATGATTACTTGTCTCAAATTATGTTTGATTATGAGGTTGATAACCTATACTTTCAACATAAATTTATTTTAACTTGAATGATAACCTAGGTATTAGAGTTATCTTTATTGGTTAAACTAATCTTTGAACTTAACCATCATCGAGTGAGATTGAAACCCACTGAGAAGAGTGAGGTATTTATCTAGAGTTAAAGATCTAGAAATAGTCCTATGTTGAAGTATGAGTGTCACATATGGCACTCAGGTTCTATCCTTGTATGCACACACTAATACACCTGAAATCTGATAAAATATATATTAAAATAACACGTTTCTCCATAACACCTTTTATATGTAATTACCTCTACCTAATTATCTCAGACCACTTTTTTTAATTCTAGTTGTACATGCATGAGTGTACTGAATGATTATCACTTGCATCATCAAGTGAGGTATTGGGTCTGACACACATCCAAAAAGTACTCTAACATATAATTATAATTTTTTTGGGGTTGTTTCATTTGGTATCAGAGCACTTTTTTGCTTTAGAAATGAGTTTTTTTTAATAATTTTTTTGTAAACTACTGAGTTTACATTTTGTAAATCTCAAGATGGTTAGAACAAAATCAAGTGTAGGCAATATCTATGGTAACCCTTTCAATGTTAACCCAGTTAGGGGCAGAGATAAAGGATGAAGAAGGGGTTGTCATGACCACATTCCCATTTGTAACCAAGAAGAACTACCTATAAATAACACTGATAACAATACCAATGTACCAAATGTTGATGTAGTTGGTAGGAATCCAACCGACAAACATGAGGAGATCCTCAATAAAATATTGGTATACCTAAACACTTTACAAAATAAGATTCATAACCAAAAACAAAGGTTAAACAATCTTGAATGGATATCCTAAGAGAAAGTACCTAGATTGTAAATAAGACAAGTAGAAGGACCTATGATTCAAGAAATACCTTTGATCATAGTTGACTCAATCATCAAAAAATTGAATAAGCTTTCAATTTCTACCTTTTCAATTGAGGAATCAAGTGACATAGTTGATGCATGATTGGTGCACTTGCACAAATATTTTAACTTACATAACATGCCATATAATTTGAAAGCTAAGGTGGCAACCTATCAGCTGGTTGGTCTTATAGCTTTATGGTGAAATCACCTTTGTGTCATTGAAGGATATCAACCGTTGAACCCTTCTTGGTTAGTTTTTGAGACTCAATTTTTTAAAAGATACCTAAATGCCAACTATAAGGAGCAAAAAAACACTAATTTTCAACTTCTAAAACAAGAAATCATGTCTACTGCTGAGTATGAGAACAAGTCTATGAATTTATTATGTCATGTCAACTATATGCATGACAAAAAAAAACTAAGATTAATAAGTTCAAATTTGGGCTCATGCATGATGTCACTACGACAAACCTAAGGACTTTGGTTGTAGGGATTGAATTAGTCTACAGGGTTGAAGAAAAATAAGTCTCACCAAAAGGCAAGACAAGAATTTAAGTCAAACAGATAATAGTCTAAAGCAAAAAGCCTTTCTCCCATGAACAAATTTTTTTAAAAATCAGATCAAAATCATAGATTTTTTTATGGTAATAAGAATTTTAACAAGTTTTTTAATCAGAATAAAAATTTCAAGTCTCATGGATCATCTAAATCTAACTCTTTTCAGAAGGAAAAACATCAAAATAACCAATGTGGACCTGCCATAAGTGTTAATACTATTCCAATAACATCTTTTATACCTATCGTTTACTAGGAATGTGGTGACAAACACTATAAAAAAGACTTTCTTAAATTGAAATCAGGCCAAACAACCAATCATAGGATATATGCTACTATTGATAATCATAATGCTAATTTACAGGGCACTCTAATTGAGATTAGAGATATAATAAATGGTTTTACTTTGATTATTTTGATTGATTTAGGTGCAACTGATTATTTTATATTTCTTTTTACTAGTAAGCAATGTAAAATCAAACATGTCTTGATAAAAGAAGATTGGAAGGTTGAGTTTGGTACTGATAAACAAGTGCCTATTCTTGAGTGCTTAGAACAGGGAGAACTTGAACTCGGTGTCTTCAAGACCAAGATGAATTTATTTCTTATACCTTTATGGTCTTATTTTCTCATCTTTGGGATGTATTAGTTACATGAACATCAAGCCATGTTTGATTATGTGGGCAAAATAGTGTAGTACATTAATGATCTTGGGTAACTTATAGAATTGTAAGGTATACAAGGGTAAAAAATATGTAAAACACTCTTAGCTTTACAATTGCAAAGGGCTGTTATGAAGGACTGCAAACTTTATGTAGTTCAACTGTAGGAATTACCCAAAGAAAATGAGATAGTACACGCATATTTTCTTATTTTGAGGGAATACATAGATATTTTTTTCAAAAAACTACCCAATTTATCACCTAAGTAGGAGTTTGATTTTTCTATTGATAGAGTACCCAAATCTGCTCCTGATTCTAAAGTTCCCTACCATGTGAATGTGGCTAACTTACAAGAATTAAAAGTTTAATTGCAAGAACTTTTGGATAGCAGAAGCATCCAACCAAGTGTGTCTCTTTGGGGTGCTCCAATGGTCTTTGTGAAGAATAAAGATAATACATTGAGGATTTGCATTGATTACTACTTACTTAATAAGGTAATAATAAAAAAATGCTATCCTTTGTTTAGGATTGATGACTTGTTTGACTAAATGAAATGTGATGATTTTTTTTGAAGATTGATTTGAGATCAAGCTACCATCAGCTAAGAATAAAAGAAGGGAACATTTATAAAATAGATTTTAAAACTTAATATAGATATTATGAGTTCACGGTCTTACCATTTAACCTATCTCATACACCTGCAGCTTTCATGAATCTTATGAACAACATGTTTAGAGACTTTTTGGATAAGTTTGTGCTAGTTTTTTTGATGACATTCTCATTTATTCTAAAAATAAGGTTGATCATGATTAATACCTTCGTTTAGTCTTGAAAAGATTAAAAAAATATAAGTTGTATGGATTTTTTTAAATGTGCATTTTATGAATTAAGATTTTACTATTTGAGCCATATTATTTCTAAGGCTAGAATTGTTGTATATCTAGTGAAAATTAAAGCTATACAAGATTGACCTACTCTTACAAATGTGTATGAAGTATGTAACTTCATGGATTTGGTTGGTTATTACCAATAATTTTTTGAAATTTTTTCTAGTGTAGCCCATCCCATTACTTCTTTGTAGTATAAAGTCAATAAATTTGTGTGGACCCCTCAGTGTGAGGAGGATTTTAACAAGCTAAAAGTGTTACAATAACACCTATTCTTATCATGGGTAAGTGTTACAGTAACACCTATTCTTATCGTTCTAGACCCAAATGGTAATTTTAAATTTTGGGTTGATGCTTCTAAGGAAGGTTATGGAAGCATTTTGACCCAAGATGATAAAGTTGTGACTTATGAGTCACAAAATCTAAAGGATCATGAAAATAATTATCCTACGCAGGATATGGAGCTAGCTACCATTATCTATGCACTAAATAATAGAAGTATTTTCTGTTAAAAAACATTTCAAGGTGAAGTCTGATTACTACAACCTCGAGTATTTATTTTTTCAATATGATTTGAATGCACGCTAGTGCAAGTGCTTAGATTTTTTTTAGAAATTTTCACATGGGCATATCATATGTCAAAGGCAAAGATAATCCTATGGCTGATGCACTCAATAAATACATGTACCTTACTACTTTATCAATTTTATAAGAAAAAATTAGAAGTGCTATTTTAAAACAATAACTTGTTGATGAATTATGCCATGATGTAAGAGCAGGTTTGGTTAATTAGTCTATAGTAAAGAGATTTATTGAATTTTTTATTTAAATAGATGGCCTTGTAAAGCAAAAAATAGAATTTATGTACTTGATTTAGTGATTTGAGAAATTATGTATTAAAAAAAGTGCATACAACACCTTATTATGCTCATTCAAGTGTCATAAAGATGATACATGAACTGAGAAGGCTCTAATTTTGGTCTAGAATGAAGCATGACACTGTTAATTTTGTGATAAAATACCTGAAATGTCAGTGGGTTAAAGTTGAGCATTATCATATAGGAGGTTTGATTTACCCTCATGATATTCCAAGATAATAGTGGACTGTAGTCTCACTTGATTTAATTATGGATAACACAACAAACTTGATACTATCATTGTGATAATTGATAAATCCACTAAAGTTGGCCACTTAATTAATGGAAATTTGATGGATGACGCTTTTGCGTTTACAAAATATTTCGTAAAAGAAGTGGTTAGACTTCATGGCATATCTAAAGTGATTATTTTAGACCATGATAAGTTATTTATTTCAATATTTTGGTATACTTTGACTATAGCCTTTGAAATAAGATTAAATTTTAGTTCTTCATATCATCTAAAAATAAAAAGACAAACTGAAAAGCTCAACAAGGTGGTTGAGGATATGCTATGCATGTACATCATGGATCAACAAATCAAATGAGAAGATTACTTTCATTTAGTTGAATTTATATATAATAATTCATATCATTTTTTAATAATTATGGCTCTATTTGAAGCTCTATATGGGTGTAAGTGTAGAACTCCTCTTGGTTGGGATAACTTAGAAAATAGAGATGTTGTTAGACCTAATTTATTAGTGAAATATGATAAGCAAATAATATTAATAATGTATATTTTAAAAGTAGATTTAGATTAGTAAAAGAGTTATGTTGATCAAAAGAGAACTTCACATGAATTCAACATGGGTGATAAAT
The DNA here is from genome assembly GCA_037957365.1 of Torreya grandis. NCBI lineage: Eukaryota > Viridiplantae > Streptophyta > Pinopsida > Cupressales > Taxaceae > Torreya > Torreya grandis. The sequence continues at coordinate 215,295 of JARHVA010003596.1, read as the reverse complement.
TTTTTTTACATGTTAGACCGTTAAAAAGTTCTATAAAATTTAGCAAAGCTTCCAAGTTAGCTATATATTTTGTCAGACCCTTTGATATTGTGGAAAATAAGTCTTATTACTTATTGACTAGCTCTTCCTCCTTCTTTATCAAGGATTCATGATTTATTTCATGTTGCTTTGATAAAAAAATATACCTGATCCATCTCATGTTTTAGATTGGACTCATTTATAGTTATGGAAGAAAAAAGATCTAGTTGGAACCAATGAGAATCCTAGACCATAATAGTGTTAATTTGTAAAATAAAGATATACAGTAGGTTTTAGTGCAATGAAACTTGCTAAGTGAAAGAAGTGCTACTTGAAAAGATAAACATCTTTTCATGTAGCATTAGGCATGGCTATTTAGCTAGTCACCAAGATGGCTTTCTTTCAAGGGCCTGAGATGTTATGACCTCACCTTTTTATAATATGTTTTATTATTTAAAATATTGTTATTGATGATGTATAACTGACTATTAGTTGCTTGCTATAGTTATATTATATGATAGACTTGATGCAGTGGTATTTGGATGACATGTTTAATTCTATGTTGATAATTTTATGGATTATTAATGCAGGAGATATTATTACAGTTTTATAGTTATTTATTGATTTTTAATATGGTACTATTGATGTAATTTTATAGTTATAGGTAATATATTATGATCTAGATAAATGTTAGTAATAGTACATTAGGTACCAAAATAATTTTGAGCAGTCAAACAAGTTTGATATGTATACTTATTTTTTATTATGTTTTTCATCATTTAAAAATCTCAATTTGGTCATTGATTATATTACAATCATGAAATTGATACTTATTTTATTTTGGTTATATGATATTTGTACCTTTATGGTTATTATCTCATAGTTGTTAAGTACTGTTATATTATTGGCAACTATAACCTTTAATTTTCATCTCCACTATTAACTCCTGTCTGCGTTTTCCATGCAAACTCTATTTTTACCCCTGCATCATTGCTTGGAGTTTACTCACCCATTTGGATGGACTATATAAGGACCTACCTATGACACCCCCTTGAACTATTTCCTAGACTATATAAAACCTTATATTAGTAAGGTGGTTGCATGGTTTATTTTTTGGCTTGGTTATATTATGAAAAATCATTAGTGTTAATATTAAACATGATTTACTTATTTGTTTGGATTGACATATAGTTAATGGCATATTACATATTAATGTTAATACATTTATTAACATTTATGGTTTGATTAGTTGGTTGATGGCATGTACTTTGATGGTTATGTTGATTAAGTGGTCTTATTATTATTATTAATTGGGTTCATTAAGTATTAATCCATGTTTTCATTGGTTGGATTTTTGGTTAGTGGATCGATCCCTTGGGATAGGTGAATTAATGACTGTTACATTCAATGACAAGTTTGGTGGAGGATTGTATTGGAAAATGTTTGGAGGATTTGTCTCTCCTCACATTTAATGTGAACATTGAATGGGTATGGAGAACTAGATGAAAGGTATGGAGAGTTAGGCAGTAGATAGGAAGAATTGATGGGTTTACAAAGATGAAAATGAAATGAAAAAAAATAGTGGAGCTTGATTGGTTTTTAATGTAGTTATATTAGATTTTGGACTCATGGCTTGGAATTGAAGGTTTTGGCATTCTATCTTTCTAGATTTTGAGATTTTCTTCTTTGCATTTTTGGGGTAAGCTATATTTTATCTGTGCCTAGTTATTTTTGGTTCTATTGATAAAAATCTTGGAAAAATAAAAAGACTACATATGTATTCAAAATTAATAGGACTTCTGAATGCATATACAGACTTTAAGAAGATTTGATACGAATTGATATTTGGTATTTTGCATATAAACTTGCAAAATAAATATATGTGTAATGTATTGGTTTGTATCAAGTGGTTTTCATTAAATTTTAACTTTGGAAATGTTTTTAGTTGACTATAAACTTCATGGATTTGTCTTTACCCTATTAGGTTATTAATTTTGTGTTGAAAGTCGATGATTTTATTATTTTATAAACATCCTTTTGGATTTCTTGGTATCTTACATGCATTCGATATTTTTTTGTGTAGGGTCATTTGGTTAGTACATGCAATTCATGTTTAAACCCTATAGACTATGTTTTTATGTGGACTCAACTGGTTAATACAACTATGTATTTTGTTAAATAGAAGGTTTAAGTTTATATCTTGTTGTTGCAATTCTAGCATGAGTTATTAACTGACTTTATGTTATTTTTATTGTTTAAACTACACCATTATCTATATATATACACTATTGTGTTTTGGTGAATTATTTAATAAGTTAAATGGGTCTTATCCCTTTTTATTTTGACTGCATATTTTGATTTATGTTGCCTTTGAAATAACTTTATATTCAATTATCTTCTGGTTTATTGTGAGAACGATGGGTGTTGATTTAAATTGGGCTTCTATGCTGATTTTTGAACCCTTAATGAGTTATTATTAATGGGTTATGATGTCCCTTATGGCTGCATGCAATATTTCGATAATTGATTGGGGTTTTTAAATAAGTGACTATGTTTTTAATATGAATTATTGAATAAAAATTTGACTTGGGTTTCACTGTTAAAGGTTGGCAGAGTTTTATACATTTTCTATATTGAAGATTCTGTGATATGTTCTTGATATGGTCGACTGCATTATCTTCTTAAGGCCACGTTGCATTATCATGATATTAATCTGGGTTTTATGTCATGTCTTTGACTACATTTTATAAAATTATGACATGATTCTTAAAGGCAAAGTCTACTGGGTTTTATGTCATGTTGTTGACTACATTTTATATAGGTATATGTTGTGGTCCTTAAGCAAAGCTTTGACTAAGTTTTTGGTAGTATACTTTGACTAAGTTTTATATATTTAGCCATATGATTCTTGAATATGTTTGACTAGTCATTTTAATAAGTCTTGTTAAATTTTGATTCTATATGGCATGATTAAGATGAGTTTTCTGTGTGTTTGGCTTGAACAAACTCCTGCATAAAAGTTATTGGCTCACCTCTATTAAGTTTGGCATGAATATACATGGTTGTATTCTATTGAGTCTACAAGGGCATTGAAGGATAGTTTGAAGGAGTTTCATTTGTATTTATTAAATACCTAGATTTGTGTTGAACTTGTAAATATTGGTGTTATAAAATATTTATATTATTTCTAATTGAATATCATGTATGCCTGAGTGTAATGAATGGTTTATCTAGATTATTATATTTTTTCATAATTTGGTTGTGTGTTTTACATGATTATATGGTTAATAAGTTATCATTCTTAGACCAGACCTGAATGATTAAAATATTGGGTATGTTTTATACTTGTATAAATTTATAGTCAAAAAGGTTGAGGCTAACTGCAAACTTGGATGAGGATCTAAGAAAGTTATCTTAGAAGCTATATAATGGATTAGTTGTTAATCCATTTTATATCATTTGATAGCCTGCAATAGATACCCTTTTATTCTAATTTATATCAAGGATTGACTAATTATTCTCATCTCAACTTAGAATGGAATTATTGTCTTTTATTATGTTGTGATGTCCACTATTTCGAAATATGATTATTTAGAACTCTCTCACATCCCTAATTATCACAACCCCTATATTGTTGATGGTTGGGGTGGTAAGGGCCACTAGTGGTTGGGCCCATAAGGTTGGTTGGGAGGGTTTATCCAATTAATTTACTTATTTCTATATGTTTTGATGATTTCACAAGTATATGAAATAAGTTGGTAATAAATTAATTATGCTTTATTTATTTAATTGATTATATTAATATTATCTAAATTTTAACTTAGTATGCAATTTTGATTTAGTATTGGTTAGTTGTTTTAGTACTAACCTGTGTTGATAATAGAATGTGAAAAAATAAATGGAAATATAAATATTGATCGAAGGGTAAGAGGTTAATGATATATGTTGATGAAGGTAATTCATCTCATGTATATTAAGTTACTATATGTTTATTTTGATTTTCTTCCTATTGATAAAGCATTCTATTAATGCTATCAATTGTAGAATTACTCTTCCAATATTAATATATGATTAGGTTGAGTTAATATGGATTTTTGTATATTGAAACTTAAAATAATCATTGCAGTATTAGTTCCTTGATTTAATGATAGGATTTGGATATTAAAATTAGATCCATTTGATGTTATCAAAGTTAGGTTTTACTTAGATAGTTAGACAATATTATTTAAAAGCATATTACGTATATTTGATATGTAATATTGAGCATTCTCTTGTAATGCAAGAATTATATATATATATATATATATATATATATATATATATATATATATGCTATCTTGATATAGAAATACATATACTTGATTTAAGCAAGTAAACTAGCTTAATAATTATCTTTGATACATTACAATAGATATTGTGAATCCATTCACATAGATATATGGAATATGGATTTTTAGTTGTTTCAACTATGCATGGGTTATTCAATTTTATTAGTTGTTAGTGCATGTAGAAACATAAATAAAATCTTCACCTTTAACATACATTTCAGACATATCTAGTTGCATATAAAGGTATGTATACTGCACATATTAAATCTGAAAAGTATTATTTTTATTCTTTCATTTAATAATAATTGAATTAGAAGTTGATTTATTTCATTCACTTAATTAAGACATTTTCATAGACATGTATAGTATTCTTGAGTAGGTTAATTATGTTAAAAGGTATTAAATAAACCGTTTTAAATTTAACGTTGTAATTATGTAAGATTACTCAATTAAATAAAATGAGTAAGCTGAATATTATTTCTACTTATTTAATATTACATAAATATATGACTAAGACATGGATACTTATTGATTTTTATTTTCTTGGGTTGTATATGTTTTTGCTCCCCTATCTGATAGTTGAATCTACTTACCTTGTTGTTCATGACATGCCAACATAATTTTTTTGTAAAATTTTTTTAAGTGAAATATTTTATTTGGATTCCACTCAACTTGAAATTCAATTGAATTTTTGTTTGTATGTGTTTATATTTTATGCATTATGTTGTATGTAAATCACTTACTGCTTTCATTTTAGTTCATTTAAATATGAGCTTAGCTATACTTGTTCAAATCTAAAATGTGATGGTTCATTATTTTTGTCCACAACCTAATACATTTACTTAGATGATAATGGAAAACATTATATCAAAAGAATTGATTTATTTGATAAATTCTTTTCTTATGAATGGTTATGATGATAGTAGAATGACTAAAACTATTGGATTAATATGTAGGTTGTTTTCCTTAAAATGAATATATGATTAATGAGTAATTAATTAAATATCTTGGTTATATTATATTTTGAACTCTCTTTGTCTTATTATATCACATTGGCTATGCCAATATAAATTCATTACATGGATTCATTTATAGGATGCCATAAAGTTTCTTTGATGAATAATGATATTGATCATAATTATATCATTGTTAGTTCTTTTAATAATGGTGTTCATGGTTATTAAATGAGTATTGTGTGAACTATTAATATAATGGTGTAGTGACCTTAAAAGATATGAGGTAATTGTGACCTTGGTCGGTAGCACTATGAAACCTTGAGTTTTAAATCTATTCTTGATGTATTATCTTTTATAAAATAATATCTCTATTACATATTTGATGATAAATCTACCTACATTGAATTGATTTCTAGTTACTATTATGATTTTTTTAATCTAAAATCATGTTTGATTATGAGGTTGATAACCTATAATTTTAACATAAACTTATCTTAACCTGAATGATAACCTAGGTATTAGAGTTATCTTTCCTTGTTAAACTAATATTTGAACTTAGCTATCTTCGAGTAGGACTAAAACCCACTAAGGAGAATGAGGTATTTACTTAAGGTTAAGGACTTAGAAATAGTTTTATGTGAAAGTATGAGTGCCACATATGGTGCTCGGGTCCTATCTATGTATGTGCAAATTGATATGCCCCAAACCCCATAAAATATCTATTAAAGTAAAACACTTCCTCATATCACCATTTGTATGTAATTACCTCTAGATAATTATCTCAAATCACCTCCTTTAGTTTTAGTTTCACATATTTGAGTGCACTGAATGATTATCGCTTGCATCAACAAATGAGCTATTGGGTCTGACATGCATCCAAAATGTAGTCTAATATATAATTCCAATTTTTTGGGGGGTTGTTTCAAAATCAATTTTATGTGAATTTTTTGATTCCATAAGGAAGTGGAAGGATGGTGAGAAATTCAAAAGGATATTTATTTCATGTATTCTCATTGTTGATGCATATGCACATTAAATTTATTTTTGTGTCAAAATTCCATTATCATTAACATGATTGTAGAGTTTTAAGAAGTTTTGTGTTAGATTGTTGGATTAAATTCACTAAAGCATGAAAACATTTTTGAGGATGAACACATAAAAAATAGGGGTCAATGTGTAAGGTATATTGGTCAATAGAAATGTTTTGGGATAAACTCATCAAATTCTATGCAAGGGAGTTATATAAAATAGCTAGAGGATAATACAAAATATCTTGGTGTGTGGTGTCCATAAAAATTAGTTTGTAGTGTGGACCACTATATTTTACAAGATATTGAGGAAACTATTAGCATACCATGGGACACAATATGCTTAAGACTACATTCATTAATTTGAGATCAATTGGCACATAAAGGGAATGAAATGTATAGAGTGAAATTCAAGATAGTTTTTAATGGTATTTTTAGATCATGCACATACCTAGTACAAGAAGTTTGATCTAAATCAAACTATTAGGGACTTCACACTACTCAAGATGCATTGTCATGGGAATTTCACATTCTTAAGTTTGTCTAGTATAGTATATCTACTTTGAAGGACATACACAAATTACCTACTGAGACTATACATGCATATGATGTGAGGTTTATAAAATTCTCTTGCAGTCGTATTATGAGATACATTTGCTACAACATACATAATGGTTTGTTAGAGGGTTATTTATATAATTTAGGAGATAGCCAGCCATGAAGTCTTTTACCGATGTATGTGAAACTTTGGAAGATGTGATACACATAGAATTAGTAGGAAAATTTGACACTAGACCAATTCACTTTTTTGAGGCTTTGATTTAAAATATGTCCATGAAGATCCAAACTTTGTATTTGAATAGTGTGCAAGAGTATCAATGAGGACTATGGTACAAAACAATGAAGTATAATTCCATATGAATAAAAAATGGACATATAAGAATGTGAAAGTTTTTTGTGTGTGTTGTGATCTATGAAAAAATGCGTATAAGAAAAGGAATCATATATTGATATAAAAGGCAAGGAAAGTTACTGATGTGGTAAAATATCTAAAATACACACATGTATGACACAATCAACTATCTAGTCATTGATGAGATAAGTAGTGCACAAAAAGGGGATTTTACTAGATGTAACAAGTTATGTAGAACAAAAAAATTCATCAAGTTTGAGGATATGGTGGAATAAGTTTTGATAAATTAGGTGGTAGTAGAGTAAAAAATAGGTTCCAAGTAACTTGTTACAAATGTGGAGCATCATATAACTATTTGATGGAATGTCTTTAGTTTATTTCATGTCTTCAATGTTACTATTATCATACGCTAGAGGATTTCCCAAACATTTTTCAAAAGATTAAAATGAAGTACATGGTGAATAATGACATGCACAATATCTAATTGTGTAAGGTATAAATTAGATATTGAAATAAGCCACACAAAAATTTGGTATAGGTCCAAACATTAACATAACTACTAGATAAGGATTAAATAATCAAGAACTGAAGATGCCATTTCAAAAAAAAGAGGTGATACATAATAAATGAGTATAATTAGATGCATAAGTGGATATGATGTTATTATTTGATGAAAAATGTGTTTTATAGAGCCTTCAAAAGGAGTTTCATATAGCCAAAGACCTCAATTTAAATATCAAAAAGATATATTTTTGAAACTTTTCAGATCTTCATATGATCATGTATGTCCTCTGAAAAGTTCTAAAAATAAATGATGTAGATTCTAAACTTTTGGAGGCCATAACATTTGATCTATAACTATGTTTGAGCTATCATTTGTGCCAAAATGACCATCTTAGAAAGTAAAATTTAGGCATAAATAACTCTATCTATTTAATATTATTTTCTAAACTTTTTGGACCCTCATCTAGTCATGCATGGCCTCCAAAAAGTTCTGAAAACAAATGCTGTGGAATCCAAACTATCAGAGACCATAACATTTGATCCATATCTACTTTTGAGCTCTTAGGTTTGAACACTATTTTTTCTAATTTGTGTGGCATGTGAGGCATTATCATTGGTATTAGTGGCTTGGGTTCCACTATTAATAGTGGCATGCATGGTACTAGTGGCTTGAGAGACATTGGTAGAAAAAGAGGCATTATTATCATGATTAGAATGTGTAGTGAAATATGCACTAGTAGAATAATTAGAAGAAAAAGAAGCTTTGGTGGCATGATTACCATTGGTAGAAAATGATGCACTAGGGGAGTGATTGAGGAGGGGTCTTGGAAAAGGCCCACTAGATGTTGAACCTACCATGTTAGTAGACATACTTGGCATGGAGGTGGAATAAATCAAGGAAGAAGAGGTCATAATATGAAAAGGAGTTAAAATAGAAGGGAAAGGCTAAGAAGCAAAGAAGGTATCACCCCCAAATCTATGATAGAATGTGGAGGAAGGTGAATGGGGTTATTATGTTTGACCACTTATCATGAGATTGTAAATAGTTGAAGGGTTTTTTCTCCTATGTTGAGAAAATTCATTAATTAAGAAAAGCATTTTAAGTGTGTACTCTAATTCTAGCTAATCTTATAAGGATACAAGAGGATTAAAAATTGAATATGAATGAGGAGGTGTCCCATAATATGTAGTGCAATTGGCCATATGCACATTGATTTCATCTAAAGTGGAAACCACAAACAGTTGATGGGGAAACACATTGGGATTGGTAAAACTTATCATATATATTAATTTCAACTTTGTGTTGTCCTCAAATAGAAAATTCATGATGAAAGAAAGGAGATAAAAGGAACGATGCAAATACAAAATAAAATAATAAGATATAAAATCAAACTATTTGACTATATTTTGTAACATAGGGAAGAAAATAGAGAGATAAGGATACATAGTCATGCATGTTGACTATGTATTACAGTCACGAAGGCTAAATAGCTAATAAGAATACATAGTCATGTAGGTCAAATGTATATTGCTGGATAGATGACTAAATATGGAGATATAAATACATAGTTGTGAAAGTTGATTGTGTATTATAGGTAGGAAGGTTTAATAGTCTATAAGAGATGGTATCGACCAAGATGATAGTGTTCTAAGGTAGGTAAAAAAATTTCAAGATAATTTGAAGTAATAATGAAAGCAAACACACAAATAATTAGATCAATATGACTAATTCAATTGAAACACATAGCATAAATCTTACATCAATGCTAGATAATGCAAGTTTTGCGATATAACACATAATGATCAAAGAAAAATTAGTAACTAAAAATTAAATGCTAATTAATTTGTTATCTTAAGTGTTATGAATTTATTAAAAAAATTGATTTTAATGTGATAGGAAAATTAGCTAAAATAGGAAAGTAGAAAAATAATATAAGGTTGGTTTTAAGATGTTTGGGATGAAAGGTATCTATATTAGCAATGGTATTATATGGGTATTGGGGCCTACCTCCTCACTTTATAATCTCATAATTATAATGGTGTCAGGTGTTCTTCAAATATATACCATTAACCATGTATTTATACGTGTCCAACAAACCAAGTCAGCTTTCCTCTTGGTGATGAAATCCAAGTAGGTAGGCCTTGGAAAGACAAACGTTTAATGTTTTTTAAATGTAAAGTGATTTGGTAGTGTGTAAAATAGTGTAACTAGAATGGTAATTTGAAAAACTACCTATTTAAGCTATGTGATTTATTCTAATCATGCAAATAACTAAAAATGAAAGGTGAATTAATTACTAGAAAATATATGTTAATTTTTTGATTGATAATATTACAAATTTGATTCAAGTGAAACTATATGAAAAAAATATAATACAGAGTCAACTGGGTCACTTCTAATTTATAAAAAGAGGGCATTTAATAACAAAGCCAAATAGGTTGACTATGTCTCTTAAACAAAAGACAAACTATAGAATTAAGTTGAACATGTTAACCTAATTGGATATAGGGTTTCAAATTTTTAGACTTCAAAGTCATGAAAAACACTACTAAAGGAAGAACTAAAATGATAGAGAGAGAAAAAAGGAACCTTGGTGGGCTTGAAGATGTTTTAGCTTGCAAATTTTATATTGAGATGTTCAAATGCTACTTTTAAAACTATACCAACTATGTTGACTGGTTTGATCAAGTTTACAAAACCTTATGTGTTGAAGAATAGATAACAAATAGAGTTGACCTATTCGATTGTGTTTATTGACTTGTATGTTGACAAAATAAAATAATAGATATAGTCAAATTGTTCAACTATGTATGGTAATCTAGAAGTAAAAAAGAGTATTATGTCAAACTACTCAATCTAGTAACCTATAATTAGACTTACAATGACATAACATAGTTATTTTGAAGCAACTGTGTGTTAAAATTGTGCACATAAAGTGGTGCGCTGTCTATAGACTACAAATTCAAAAAATAAAAATACCAAAGAATCTCCAATAAATGATCTCAAAAACCACTCAACAACAAAGAACAACAACAATCACACAATTATATTCGTTGATCTACAGTTTAGAAGGCCATATATTCAATGTGTATACCCCCACCTATTAACAAGAAGAAGATTCAAAATCGACAGCCAATTCACAGGAAGATTGAAGATTAGAATGGCTTTGAATTTTTTTACAAAAGGAGAATGTGCCTCTTCATTAATCTGAGATATATGTTCAGCTGCTCTAACCCTTGGTTTGACAACTTCACAGATTACAATTATCAATGTATTTGGCACATTGTCGTCAGTCTGTTCTGAGAGATACAGGTATTGAACACGAATGGCCCACCCCAAGCATGGCAATGGATAAATGCTCTCTAACTATTTCTTCAGAGGAAATTCATAAGAAAGAAGGAGATTTGACTTACCAATTTTGGCAACATTTTCTTCACATGGCTGCTGGTCACACGAATGGCTGGAATTACCATCCTCTTCTAAATCGGCTTCGGCCTGCTACAATGAGCTCTCCTTCCTTGCCATACTCATTGGCCTTCCATAGTCGATGCCTGGTCCTCTCCCTTTCCTTTCGGCTCAGCCATTCTCTAACGCCTCGACAGCAACAACACAACCCCTATATGCATAGTGAGTTGATGCATCCAATGGCCGTCATATCTTTGACGTAGTTTGATAATTTGTCATAGACATAATTTTGTGTCAAATAGAACCCCGCCTTCATCATAACTCACATTGGTTATCCTTATTTGAACAAAAGAACTGCCATCTGATCCAGATAGAAGTATATGAAGTGCTTAGTCTTGTGAGTAACATATGAACCAAAATTTTGACCAACAATGCAGTGCCAAGTAGGTGTGTGCCTCTTATCAAATTCCTTTTTGATATACACTGCAACATCCTTCTTCATACTATGGATCTCTAGTGCCTGAAAAGTGCATTGAATCCTTGATAACATGAACTTAAAAATAATTCTTGTAGCCTCGCCAGCTTTCCAAACTCTTCTAGTATGCGCCTGTCCTCCACTAGTTGATATATGTGATCCAGCAAGCTCCCCACGAGCATATTCTCTAACAAATCAAGCTTCCACAATATTTTGCATTCCAATAACTCCATGAGGAAGGCACCTCCGAAGTGATTCCATTTTAATACCAATGTCCTCAGATGAGGAAGCCTGTAAATGGCAGAACTCAAGTTTCCACTGATATGCGAACATGTGAGATCAATTTTAGCCACTGCCTTACTAAAATTATTGTAAAACAATCCCTTCCAATTGCATGGATCCTGGTCTGATGCATTCCAACCCCCAATAGCATTGTATTCGAAAATAATACAGGTCGAATGGCCTTCTTGACAACTCCTCTCCCTAAAGGAGATTCTCCTTCTCTATCCTTCTACGTCCCTATTCTTATCCTCTTCTCCCTAAATAAATTCTCTTATGCTCTTTTTACCTCCTCCCTAACTTCTACGCCCCAATCTTGGGCTCAAGATTAAACAAGAAACAATTTTTAATTTTTAACAATATACTAAGGTTGAAATATTTTCAACCACTCCTTTATTTCCTCAACCTCCCCAACAATTATTTTTTTATCTTTTCACTTTTTTACTTTTGACAATTACAATTACTCCTCCTTAGATAACATTTTAGAGGCAAAATATAATAATTGGAATTTGAATTTAATCATCCCAACGTAACCACGTCTAAGAAAGAAAATGAATGTAGATGCTCCTGCATCATACTCTCCCTCTAGAAAAGATTTGAACCTTAGTTCAAATGAACTGCTGCCTCAATACGTTAGTCTTCACTATATTCCTGGATCCCAAGGTCTTGTTGTGAATGCCAATGTTGCTGTTTGTCTTTGATTGTCTTTGTCTTTCATTTTGATCTTCTTCTTTTTTTGGTATGTTCTTCTCCTCATCTCCTTCTCAGCTGCCATCTCCCGCTTCCATACTTCTTCATCTTCATATATGTCTTCTAGATCTTCTTGTTGTTCTTGTTTCAAAAATTTGTCCATTGAACTATGGACTTCATTCATCTCTACAACTTTAATACCTGCATTCAAAACATTAAAGGCAATGTTAGAAGTAAAAACTTGAGACCATAAAGTCTCTTGGCTGCCTCCACTCTTCTGTTCTTTGGTCAAAATTGCCCTTGCCTCTTTGCTTTGCTCTTGTCTTGTTTCACTCTTCCCAATGGTGTCTTCACCATAGCTTGTACCTTCACTCATCTCTCTTGAATGAACAAATAGCTTATCCAACATCTTCAACTCTTTCTTTAGTGAGATCTCATTTATCTCACCATCTTCATCAAACCTGGGCTGATCACTCACAAGGATTACTTGTCCTTCACTAACCTTATTCTTCATCTCATCTTTTCTTAGCTTGTCTTCACATAAACCATCTTCTTCATTAATACTCTTATCAAAAGCAATTGAAACACCATTACCTTGTGTCTCCTTACTCTTTTCAAACATGTGATTTGATTTCACATCTTCACTTTCATCATCCATCCTCTTGAAACTCTCTCCTTACTGCATATTAGTCCACACAGCCACTTTCCATTTTCCATTTCTCATGAAAATATCATTAAAGGATTCAAAAACATCATCATAAACAATTTGTTTACCTTTCATATTTGTATCCTCATGCCTTTGGTTGCTTTTGTCAGCTTTCACCTTTCCCCATTGACTTCTTGGTGTTGTTACCTCAACACTCACACCTTTACTCTTTGCCTTCTTAGGCACCCATACTTGTTTCTCCTTATCATTTGTCTTCTCAAGCCATGTAGGCATCCTGCATCCATGTTTTTGTACCAGCACCTCTTTTTTCTTGGGAGTTTGCTTCTTCCACCATTTAGGCATCACATATCCATGGTTAAATTCTCTTTTTGAGGGCTCTATCATTTTCATTAATTATTGCACCTATACATTAGCAGCTTCATGCTTACAATAATGATCAAAATCAGATTTTAGCACTTCATTTACCTCTTTGATAGCTTGTTCCATGGAGCAATCTTTATCTCCCTTTGTGCTTGGCTGCTCTCTTTCCTCTTTTTGGCATTCAATGGCATCATGAAAATCATCTTCATCTTCCATCTCTTCTCTTGCTTGTATGGGTTCTTCAACACCTTTCTCATGCATTAACCAATGCATCTCTTCTTCTTTATCAACATCAGCAAACTTTTTATTTTCTCCTACACATTCACTTGTGTACTTGGTGTCTTCTCTTACACCAATCTCTTCACTCTCCAAGGCCCTTCTCTTGACCTTCATAAGCCTGCTCATACCTGAAATTACCCATGTAAAGATATCATTAGATGTAAAAACAAGAGATCACAAGGTCCCTATGAGTGCTTTCTTCATCAACACTCTCATCTTTTCAAGTGCTCTTCCTGGCACTTCATCTTTTCTTTCTTCTCTACTCTTGTTCTCCTCAATGAGAACCTTCTTCTCCACCTCTTCCTCTTGCTGCTCACTTGGCAACCTTCTTATCTTCTTGCCTCTATGGGCTTCTCTCTTCTTGGCAATCTCATTTTGCCTTCTTCTCCTCTTCATTAGGAGATCTATTGGCCACTTCAACCTTTTCTTTATTGGCCATACCCATGCTTTCCTATTCAACTGCATCTAAGACTCATATTCATCTTTAATCTTAGCTAATTCTCTCTTTAAACTAGCAATCTCTTTATCAATTTCAATACTATTCATACCTCTCTTCTTTTGGATGCTTGCTTCTTTCTTGGTGCCCTCATGTACCTTGCTGCTCTGTAGTGCCTTCAACAATACTTTCATCTCTGAGATCTTCACCCAAGTCTTTTCCACCTTGGTCTCTTGATCCCTTGTCTCACCCAAGCCTTTTCTCCTTGACTGGTCTTTTGACAATCTCCTTGATCTCACTTAGGCCTTTTGCATCCTAGTCTTTTGATCCTTTTCTTAATCCTGTAGCAACTCTTTATACAACACTTCAACAAACACAAATCATAAATCCAAGCTTACCTTGCTTTGGATCTTTCTCTTGACCATTCACTATGCTCTTCTCTCTCTTTTCCAAGCTGTAATTAGCTTCAAGACTTCCTGTTCTGTTCTCAAAAAATCTTCAAAACATAGACTTTAAACTGAATATTAAATCTTACTCATACCTTTTCTTCAGCAGGGTCTTCTAGTGATGTCCCCTGTTGATCCTTTTGCCAAATCCTGTAATTCAATATAGACGTCTTCCTTTAATTCTTTGACCTCAATCTCTTATGCTTCAATTTTCTTGCATGCCCAGCTGTAACTATGTTTTACTTTCAGCTGTAACTACGTTTTAATTTTTGCAATGACTTAATCTTTTCCCAACTAATTTTTGCAAACACTACAGCATTAACTTGTCTCCCTTAACAACAACTGTGTTCTTTGCTTGGAAGTTTTACTCAAAAGGTGACTCTTTGTAGCTTCTAACTAGCCTTCAATCTCTCTTGGATCTCTTGAGCCTCTGATACCAAAAATGGTGCACTGTCTATAGACTGCAAATTCAAAAAATTAAAATACCAAAGAATCTCCAACAAATGATCTCAAACACCACTCAACAACAAATAACAACAACAATCACACAATTATATTCATTGATCTATAGTCTAGAAGGCCATATATTTAATGTGTATACCCCCACCTATCAACAAGAAGAAGATTTAGAATCGATAGCCAATTCGCAGGTAGATTGAAGATTAGAATGGCTTTGAATTTTTTTACAAAAGGACAATGTGCCTCTTCATTAATATGAGATATATGTTCAGTTGCTCTAACCCTTGGTTTGGCAACTTCACATATTATAATTACCAATGTATTTGGCACACTGTCGTCAGTCTGTTCTGAGAGATACAGGCACTGAACACGAATTGCCCACCCTAAGCATGGCAATGGATAAATGCTCTCTAACTATTTCTTCAGAGGAAATTCATAAGAAAGAAGGAGATTTGACTTACCAATTTTGGCAACATTTTCTTCACATGGCCGCTGGTCACATGAATGGCCAGAATTACCATCCTCCTCCAAATCGGCTTCAGCCTGCTACAACGAGCTCTCTTTCTTCACCATACTCATTGGCCTTCCATAGTCGATGCCTGGTCCTCTCCCTTTCCTTTCGGCTCAGCCTTTCTCTAATGCCTCAACAGCAACAACACAACTCCTATATGCGTAGTGAGTCGATGCATCCAATGGCCATCATATCTTTAACGTAGTTTAATAATTTGTCATAGACAGAATTCTGTGTCAAATAGAACCCCACCTTCATCATAACTCACATTGGTTATCCTGATTTGAACAAAAGAACTACCATCTGATCCAGATAGAAGTATATGAAGTGCTTGGTCTCGTGAGTAACATATGAACCAATATTTTGACCAACAATGCAGTGCCAAGTAGGTGTGTGCCTCTTATCAAATTCCTTTTTGATATATGCTGCAACATCCTTCTTCATACTGTGGATCTCTAGTGCCTGAGAAGTGCATTGAATCCTTGATAACATGAACTTAAAAACAATTCTTTCAGCCTCGCCAGCTTTTTAAACTCCTCTAGTATGCGCCCGTCCTCCACTAGTTGATATATGCGATTCGGCAAGCTCCCCATGAGCAGATTCTCTGACAAATCAAGATTTCACAATCTTTTGCATTCCAATAACTCCACGGAGAAGGCACCTCTAAAGCGATTCCATTTTAATACTAGCGTCCTCAGATGAGGAAGCCTGCAAATGGCAGAACTCAAGTTTCCACTGATATGCGAACCTGTGAGATCAATTTTAGTTACCGCCTTACTGAAATTGTTGTAAAACAATCCCTTCCAATTGCATGGATCCTAGTCTGATGCATTCCAACCCCCAACAGCATTGTATTCAAAAATAATATAGGCTGAATGGCCTTCTTGACGACTCCTCTCCCTAAAGGAGATTCTCCTTCTCTATCCTTCTACGTCCCTATTCTTATCCTCTTCTCCCTAAATAAATTCTCTTTTACTCTTTTTACCTCCTCCCTAACTGCTACGCCCCAATCTTGGGCTCAAGATTAAACAAGAAACAATTTTTAATTTTTAACAATATACTAAGGTTGAAATATTTTCAACCACTCCTCCCTTATTTCCTCAACAGCCTCAACAATTTTTTTTTAATCTTCACTTTTTTACTTTTGACAATTACAATTACTCCTTAGATAACATTTTGGAGGCAAAATATAATAATTAGAATTTGAATTTAATCATCCAAATGTAACCATGTCTAAGCAAGAAAATGAATGTAGATGCTCCTACATCATAAAGTAATAACTATACTAAATGGTTTGATACAATACTTAAAATATAGAAAAATATAAATGATGATAAAAATAATGGCATGAAAGAAATCTTTATAGAGTTAAATTTATGATGGGTTCACTAGAATGTATGCAAAGGTAAATGCAACTGATCTATACATTAATCTTAATTTAGAGAAGATAAATCGTACTTACACTTATGATTGTTGATACATTAGATATATAGGGTCATGATCAAGATGGATCTTCTAGACCTAGCCAAAAGATATATTACCATAATAATATTACTGGGGAGGGTTTCAAAACCTCCATTCAAGTAGAACTATGTAATAACCCTAACTGGGTCATATGTTTTCATATTCACAAAAGTAAATGACAAGTAAAGTAAAAGTCTAATTTAGTGCTCATCAAAGCTTGTGAAACAAAGTGGAGGTAAAACATATTAAAATTAAATACACATAGAATACATATACTCATGTCAATGTATATGGAATACTAATGCATATAAGAGTAGTACAAATGAAAATCTATCTACTCTTAAAAAATAAGAACAAAGTTAAGAATTCTTATATTTGAAGATGAACCCATCTATCCTCAATCTCTCCCTTTGCCAAGGTGCTTCACAATAGGTTGATTTGGTATGTAAAGGTAATAAGGATAAATCATCTCTAGGATAAAAAACCTATTTATGAATCTAAAAGACTTCTTCATAAAATAAGATATGCATCTCTAAATAAAGTATTGAAACCTTAAGTTATGATCGTCAAGTATAATGGTGGATAAGTAGATGCATAATATATATATATCTTCTTCTTCTCTTCCCTAATATATGAAAAAATTAATTTTTATATATAGCTAGATCTAACCCTATCCTTTCTAAAATTTTAGAAAGATAGGGTCAGCCCTATCGATTCTATATTGTTATTAATAAAAATAAATTAGGTCTTGGTCTAGGTTGGCCAAGGGTAGACCTAGATCTTAAATGAGTTTTGTCTATTAGAGTACAGGGTTGATGGGGCTAACATTATATCATATATCATCAAAAAGGAGTTTAAGTTAGGGAAGGGCTAATGAAAGCAAAAAATGATTAGATGAGGGTGAAAAAGAGGAGGAAAATCTTAGAGAAATGTTTTTAAGAGAAGGTTGTGTAGATAACAAGTGGTAGTAAAGGGACAATAATCTTGTTAAATACAAATAGTCTACCCACCCTTTTCCTGGTACACCCCTTAAGGTATGCACTCAGATAGATTGAGACTCGATGGATTCCTAAAAAAGAAACATTAATAATTGATAAAGTTTGAAAATATTATGTGTATACACTATATATGTCCACTTATACACACGCACGTGCTCACACACACACATATATATATTCACATTTTTTAAATGATGAATTTGAATTTGACCCTTATAAGGTTGACTTAATGTTTTTAGCCAAGAGTGGTGTATGAATTAACAATAATTAAATGCTTGTCTACCATTTTTGTTTTCCATTATTTGGATTCAATTCTATATTTTTTTGCAAGTGGGTTTAGCTTATATGTGCCAGGCCCTGTAGGTTTGAATAGGTTATGTGACAGGTGATCAAGTGGATCAAATTTTAAGTTTCACATTTTCTCATCTATCATATCATAAGATGTATCATCATAATTTTTAGAGTAATATATAACATGACCATATTTTTACTCAGTGTTGACCAATAAAAGAAGTAAAAATGTTGGGGAATCTTGTAGTTTTACTTGATCTTTTGGTAATGGTGCTTTCTCCTTATGCATATGTATGTGTAGCTTGGATTTTAGTGCCTTATTTGTATTTGGAGAAAAATGATCCATTGTACTTGACTCACCTATTTCACACGTATCTATATGATCAAGAGGGATGTATTATTTAGGTGGTACCACTATAAGGATTTTTTTAGTTTAAAAATGTATCATTTTAAAAAAATTAAAAGGTTCATTATCTCTAGGCATGGATGATAAGGTCCTCTCATGTATGAATTTTACACATCAATGAAGTGTAGATGGGATAACTTCCATTAAATGTATCCAAGGTCTACCCAAAAGTAAATTATAATTTAAATATTAAGACATGACCTGAAAAATTAATTGAAATCATTTTTGATTCTAACGTCACATTCAATATAATTTGACCAATTAGAGGGATATGTAAATTATCAAATGATTTTATATGCATAACTATGTTTTGAATAACATTTATGTCAATACCCATGGTGGTTAGGAATTGTACGCTACAAATGTTTAGGCTTGATCCATTATCAACGAGTACCCTTTTGATACCTTTATTTTACAATGTCATCTATATGAACAAATGAAAATTTTGGTCAACAATATCTTTAAATGGTAAATCTGTTGGATCAAAGGTGACTAGCTTGTTGTTGTTCATGATATATTTCATGATAGCTACAAAATAAGCAAGATCAATATCATTTAAAACTTATATCTCATGTAATTCATTATATAGATATCCTTATAAACATTAGATTGCTTTGAGAGTTCAAGGATTGAAATTTTTGCATGCATATTGATCAGTTGGTCAATAATGTCATATCCCTTGGATTTTATTACTAGATTAGGTGTAAGAGGAACATATTATTTATTAACAGGTGGAAGGATGGGTTGAATAACTTTACCTCTTCAAGTAGAAACAAATAGACCAAAAAATCTAATATAAATCATGGATGAATAATAGATGTGGGATGACAGCCATCATTTAAATAAGAATTAGGTAGAATGTGTATACACATAATATTTTGAATTTTTATCAATTGCTAATGCTTTATCTCTTTTAAGAACTCATTGAGTCTCATTCTCTCTAAGTGCATACCTTAAAGGGTGCACCAAGAAAGGAGTGGGCAGACCATTGGTGCTTCGTCATCATAATACCACTTGTTATTTATACAACCATCTCCTAAAAACATTTTCCTAAGCTTTGCCTCCTCTTTTGCACCCTCTTCTAATAATTTTTACCCTTCATTATGCTTTCCCTAAGCCTAAACCCTTTTTTAATAGTTTAATGTATACTGTCGACCCTATCGAACATGTAGTCTAATTGATGAAAATCATTTAGGGTATAGGTGGCCCCCTAGCTGACCTAGACCAAGACCTAATTGGTTTTTATCAATAATGATACAAAATCAATTAGGTTGACCCTATCAACTAAATTTTTGAAAAGGTTTAGGGTTATATATATATATATATATATATATATATATATATATATATATATATATATATATATATATATATATATATATATATATATATATATATATATATATTGCCTTTTTCAAGAGACAACAAGAGTTAATTATTCATTTTCACTTTTTTACCATATGCTTTTCTACCATTCTACTTAAGGAGTTATAGCTTAGCATTTATACGTTGAGAATAATCTTGTCTTGTGAAAACATCTTGGATGTTTTGGTCTTTCTTAGTGATCCTTATAAACCACAATAACTTCTTTTGAAACACCTTTGGCCAAGGGAGATATTGAGTCTTGATGGTTCATCTTTAAGGTAAGTATCTATAACTTAACTTCTCTAGTAGCATAAGTAATGTCTTTTGAATATATTGCTCTCTCCATGGATTAAGATGTTACCTATACATTACTTAATTATGATTATCTTATGAATATTTACTTTTATGTTTATTACCCCCACTTTGTGTCAAATCTTTGGTGAGGACTAGATTAAATTTTTAATGCACTTGTCATTTACTTTTATGAATATGAAAGCATAGGACCTAGTTAGGGTTATTTCATAATTTTACTTAACAATAGGCTTTATAACCCTCCGTAGTGATTTTATTATTATAAAAAATCCCTTAGCTTGGTCTAGTAGATTTATCTTAGTTATGACCCTGAATATCTAATGTATCAATAATTAGAAGTGTGAGTAGGATTTATCTTCTCTGAACTAAGATTGATTTAATGGATAAGTTATATTTCTCTTTGAATAAATTATAGTAAACCCAACATGAATCTAACCCTTGCAAGTTTTATTTCATACCATCAATTTTGTCATCATATTATATTTTTTTATATTTGTAATACTGTATCAAACCATTTGGTATAGTTCTAAATTATGTGCATAGGTTTAAAATATAGTCACTTCAAAATAACTTTATTCTGTCTGGGTAGGTCTTCACCAAATGCATGTTACTATATCAATCAGTTTGGCATAATATTATTACTTAGATTTAGATTTGCATACATAGTTGAACAAGTCGAATCTATCTATTATTCTCTTCTATCAACATACATATCTACAAACATAGTTGAACTAGTTGACTCTGTTTGCCATTTCTTCTTTAGCATACATGGTTTTGCAAACTTGGTTGAATTAGTTGACCTAGTTGGTATAATTTTGAAACAACATTTATGCATCATTGCATAAAAAGTTGCAATCTAATTTTTTTTTAAGCCCATAAAGGTTATTTCCTTTTTCTTTTTGTCATTTTAGTTCTTTTAATACTATTTTCCACAAGATTACAATATATAAAACTACAACCCTACAATCAACTGGGTTGACTATTCGACATAATTTTATAATGTTTTCTATCTAGAAGATAGTCAACCTATTCCATTGTGTTCTTATAAACCTTGAGTCTATAGAATAGTAGTGACATTGTCTACTCTATTCTATACCATTTACATATAGTTTCATCTGAACCAACTCTGTACTATTCTTAATCATAAAATTAACCCATATTTTTTAGTAATTAATTAACCTTTATTTTTTATTTATTTATATGTTCAGATTAATTCACATAGATTAATAGGTGGTTTTTAAAATTATCAATTTAGTTACACTATTTTTCTCTTTTTCACACACTACCAAATCACTTTACATTAAAAATATATTAAACATTTATCTTTCCAGGGCTTACCTACTTAGATTTCATTACCAAGGAGGAAGCTGACTTGGTTTTCTAGCCAAGTATAAATATGTTGTTAATGGTATATATTAGAAAAGCACTCAACACCCTTATCACTTCAGAATTATGAAGTAAGGGTGTAGGCCCCAGTACTAAGCTAGTACCATCACCAATTTAGATCACTTTCAACCTAAACATCCTGAAACTAACCTTACATTTCTTTTTAACCAAATTTCCTATCACATTAAAATTAAATTTTCTTATATAACATTTAGGATGACCAACTAGTTAGCATTTATTTTTCAATTTTTTTTATCATTGTGTTGTATTGTAAAACTTGCATTGGAAAACCTTCATATAAGGTTTGTGATGTGTGTTTCAATTGGGCTAGCCATATTTATCTAATTGTTTATGTGTTTGATTCAAAATTATTTTGAATTTTTTTTATCTATTTCAAAACATTATCATCTTCATCGATATAGTCTCTTACAAATTGTTTAGCCTTCCTATTTAACAATACATAGTTGATTGCAATGAGTATGCCCCTCTCTCTTTCTATTTAGTTATTTATTAATAGTACATAGTTGACCTACATGAGTGTGTAACTCTATCTTCTAGTTCAATTCATTATTTAGTAGTAGACAATTGACCCATATGACTAAACATTCTCTTTATCCTATGTTTGAGCAGTAATCTATTGACCCAGTTGATTATGTACCTATTGGAAAACTTTGCTCATTGTTTGGATGAATATTATATTATTTTTCCTTTTTATTTCCTAATATTAGATTCTTTCATCAAGCATCATAAAATACTTTGTCAAAATATTTTTGGACAACCTAAATCCATTTAGACACTATATGGGGTGTTCCTTTCTTCCTTTATTTATCTCCTAAGAGAATACTCACTCTTAGAGTACTTATACTCCCTCATCTTTAGATTAAAAAATGGATCAAATCATGCCACAAGATGATATTGGAGGATTATATCTTTTTCATACCTATCAAGACAATTCATATCTTTAAACATCTCACCATAATGTGGGGGTAATTGACATAAGTCTATCCAATAACCTCATAGGTAATCCACCACCTAATAAACCTCCCCTTAATACTAATTTGAGGAGTCCTAAAAATACCAATATTCCAATTAATACCACTTAGATTCTTTCTTAGATAGTACAACAAATGAACATAATACAAACATATGACACTTCCCAAATGATGCAACTACAACATCATTTGATCAACATGACTAATCAACTTCCCATTCTTCTTCCTCAAAAAAATCAAAAAAATATTCTTCCACCTCTTAGAGATGTGAGGAATGTTATCCCCCAACCTATCTTGAATAATAAGATGATATAACACATCAAAAATAAGCATTTATCTCCATTATTTATATAGATATTGGTAATATAGATCCAACTATTAAAAAAGATGGGACTAAAGATCCTACATCTTTTCTTAAGGCATTTGATAAGTTTTTTGAGTGCTGGATCCAAACTAATACTTTTTTCATAACTAAACTCTTAGTTAAAACTTTTACTAGTGATGTATTAGAATGGTACAATCAACTTCTCCAACATTCTATTTGGAAATTAGAAGTTTTAGTTAATCATTTAGCTAAAGAGTTTTAACACAATGATCTTATCAAAAAATATCTTAGCCATTTCATTAATGTTAAGCAATCTCCCACTGAATCAGCTCATGATTTTATAAAATGATGGAAATATCTGGCTCAAAAGGTTGATCAAAACATGACTGATGAACATTTGTTTAAACTCTTCATAACTACATTAACTCATTCACTTCAATGTAAGGTTTAAACTTTTGCTCCTCAAACACTTAATGAAGCTCTTGACCAAGCCAAGCATCAAGACTTATTGATGAAATTATTTGAGCCTAATACCAAAATCATTAAAAGATATTTTAAACATTCAAGTAATGTAATAACTGAAAATCCTCCTCAAGACAAACTAAGAGTTATAAAAGTTGACTATACCTAAGCTTATCATACACCATTAACTATGAAACAAATGAAATAATTTTTAGTTCCCTCTAAACCATTACTATCCAAATAATCCTCCCAAATGGTATGACCCTAATAAATTTTGTTGGTTCCATGCCTACATAGGTAATTCCCATGAAACATGTAGAGGGCTTAAAAAATTTGTTGTCTCTTATATGCTTGGTGATTCATTTAATCACAAAGCCACGATTCAACTCTGTCTTCAAGATTGTTATCTTGATTCTCAAAAATGACAAGCTCTCAAAGCTACTTTTTCTAAAAAATAAAAATATTTTTTCACTTCTAACGCTCAATAAGCCAAAAATTATATTTTCACCATTGACACTAACTATGACCAATATTAACCAATTCTCAATATGTTAACATGGCTAAGGTCAATTATCAATGTAAACTAGCTCACAAAGATCCTATCACCAAACCTAAGAAACCATCTTTGGAAGAGAAACTCCTCAAATATACTAAAACTACTCACTTAGCTTCAGAAACCAATCAAGAACCATCTCCCCCTTTCAAACCCCCAACCACTTATATTCCTCCTAAAAATAATTTACCTTCTAAGCCTCATGTTTGTTCTTTTTTCAAAACCCATTGGAGCTTCCTTGAATAACTCAACTCAATGCCTTAAAAAATACCTTTTATGAAGTTAGTTCATACCTCTCCTTATCATCATAAGTTCCTCATGCAACAACTATAATAAATTGAAGAGCCATATTATTTATAGGATGAACCAACTTCTTTTGAGCCTCAACTAACTATAGTGCATACAATTAGATCCATTTTTCCTTCTTTAAAACTCTCCATAGAATTCCTCTAAGAAAACATGATCAATGATGAGATCCTCTTTTGAGCCAATGATCCAACACTCTTCATCAAAATAGCCATTAATACCACCCTCATTCATAAAGTTTAAGTAAATGAAGGGTTTGATATTAATATGACATCTCTATGGCTCATCTAATAACTTGGATATAATAAAGATAATCTCAAACTTCTTGACACGCCATGGATTTGAAAAAACTAATCAAAAGCCACTTGGTTGTATTTGGCTCCCTCTTATGTTTGGACCTAAGACTATATGAACTAAACTCATGGTCCTTAATAAACCCTTATATTTCAAGACACACATAAGACACCCATGGACTCATAAAATGAGGGATATTTCCTCTTCAAGTAACCAATGTATTAAGTTCCTTTATAATGGAAAAAGGTATAAACATGAGTCCAATCCTAAACCTTAGAGTAGTCAGCTTCCAAATCCCAAGTCTCAAGATTAAATTATCACCATTCCAAAGATAAATAGTGCTCCTTTGCCTAAATTCGTCAACATGAATATGGATTTACATGTCATTCTTGATGATTCAGATAATGATGAGCCCAATAATTTTCAAAATACTTGTAACACTACGAAGCTACCTCTTTACATATTGGAGTGGCTTCCTCCATATTTATTACCTCAAGATAACACCATTCCTCTCATAGATTAGATCACTGAATTTACTCTCCATGCAATGCTTGTGAAGCATCTTACATAGAAGATGATTTCAAGTGAATATGAAGTGGTTAAACTATTTCAAGATCCTTTAATCATGTCTTCATGTAAATATAGTGATTTAGGCATCTCCCCTCCTACATTTCCTCTCAAATCTCAAGCATGTACAATTTCTCCAACCTAAGATGATAAATAGACCATGGCCCAAGCTCAATCACGAGACTTGGATGTTAAACATTATTAGAAAAATCTAGCTCAAATATATGCTTTAAATCATGACATTCATACCATTTCCATAGATTTTGAATTAGCACCTAAAGGTCATGTACCACCTGATAATCCTCCACTTCTCGATACCCCTTGGGTGGTGGAACAAATCTTACCTCTTAAACCTTTGGAACTTCAAACACATTATATACCTCATATGAAACCAATCATTCTATCCAATCTTCTTTCCATCATTTATGCTAATGATAACCCAAGTAAATCAGATCAACCCTCTTCCCCTACTCCACTTACTCTTAAGATTACACTAGATTACCAAGATACAGATATACATCAAACACATTATGAATATGATCACCATGGTAATAACATTATTCATCTCTAATTAGATGTGGATTATTATGGTCCTCTTCCCACTTTTCATTGTAGTGAAGCCATTCTTGAATTGCTTCATGCCTGAGAACCTCAACTCCTTTGACAACATCATAAACCTATGAATTTTAAGAAAAAAACCCTAATTTTAATAACTTCATCTCTAGAATTGATCCTAAAATAAATTCCATTTCCTCTCTATCTAATATGCCATATCATTTCCAAGATGTAAATGATATGCTCATCAAGGAAACTATAAGAATCAAATATGACACCCCATCATGCCCTAGACCAATCACAGTCTCTAGAGAACTTACACCAAACTAAACATGACAAATTTAACTTATTCTTTAATAAATATCCTGACACTTTCACTTAGTCCTATGATGACAT
Source organism: Torreya grandis (assembly GCA_037957365.1). Lineage (NCBI taxonomy): Eukaryota > Viridiplantae > Streptophyta > Pinopsida > Cupressales > Taxaceae > Torreya > Torreya grandis. The sequence goes on along the minus strand of JARHVA010003596.1, from coordinate 188,868 downwards.
GTATGACATTTATACTAGCATTATGGTGCACAATATCATCACATATCTTGACACCAAACATGTGCAACAAAAGCAAAGAAAATTTCCACCCAAAGTTTCCAATTTATGTCATAAATAAATCATTAAACTACTCAATACTAAATTTATCAAGCCTTTGAATTATTTGAAATGGTCCTCAAACATTGTCCCTCTTCAAAATAAAGTCACCATGGTCATTCACATTTTCATCAATTTTCACAACCTCAACCTTACTTGTCCCAAGGATAAATTCCCTTTACCTTCCATAGATGCCATCATTGATTCCATTTCTAGATATGAAATGTTTTTCCTTATGTATGGCTTCTCAGGTTATAATAAAATTCACATGGCCTTAACGATTAACATTAGACAAATTTTACCATGGAATGAGGCATCTATTGTTACATTAAAATTCCCTTCATACTTAAAAATGCCAGAGCTACCTATAAGCAGGATATGACCCACATTTTCCATAACCTTATCAAACACCTATGTGGATGACCTCATCTCCAAGTTTAAAATAAAAAAAATACATCTTTCTAATCTTGATATTATCTTCAATCACCTCATCAAATATAAAGTTTGACTAAACCCCTACAAATGTGTTTTTGGTGTCACATCTAGAAAATTACCAGGGTTCTTAGTCTCTCTTCATAAGATTGGTGTCAATCCCACCAAGATCAATGCTATTGTCAACATGCCTATCCCTTGTTCCATTTTATTTATTTACACTTACATTGGAAAACTTGGGGCAATAAGATGATTCATCCCCAAAATGGCTTACTACATCAATTCTATTAATTATCTTCTAAATAGAGTTAATGCCCTTGAATGGATAGATCCTTGTCTGAAAGTGTTTCACAATATGAAAGAATCTTTGATTCATCCACCCATACTTAATTTACCATATAATGATCATCCTTTAATCTTATATACTTCTTCCACACCTATATTAGTTGGGGCAATGATTTCCCAACAAGATGATACAAGAAGAGAGTATGCAATCTATTATATCAGTTGAGGCCTAATTGACTATGAAAAATATTATACAAAAGTAGAAAATGATTTCCTCGCTATATATTTTTTAGCTAAAAAATTCCATCATTATATTTTTATCAAATAACTTATGTCATCATTCATTCTAACCCACTCCATCACTTCTTCTCCAAAGCCTTTCTTATTGGATACCTAATTGACAAGTGGATGGTCCTTATTATGAAATTTGATGTCTGCTTTATTACATAAAAAATTATTAAAGGATAAATTATTAATGATCAACTCACAACAACTCTCATATCTACCACTGACCACATTCAAGATAGTCTCCCAGATGATAATATCCTCTATATTGAAGGTCTTAATCGAGATGTATCTCTTCAAAATTACTTCCATAATTTCACTACTGATATTGAAGCAAGTAATCTAGAAGAGTCTTTTATCCTTCCTGATACTACTAAATATAAATTAGTCATTGAATAATTACCTAAAATAAATGTTAATTTACACAAAAATACTTGGACCCTTCATTTTGATGGTGCCAAATGACTTCAAAGAGCTAGGGTAGGTTGTATCCTAACTAGTCCTTTTGGTGAAATTATCCCTTTGGCATTTCATCTTACATTTGATGTCACTAATAACATGGTGGAATACAAATAATTAATCTTAATCATGAGAGTGGGCCTTGATTTTGACATTACATATTTTCATGCTTTGAGTGAATCTGAACTCATATACCAACATGTTAATGGTGATTATCAATGTAAAAAGAAAAATATCATTATTTATCATAAAATAACCACTACCTTTGCTAAGGAATTCTCTTTTTTTACCATCAATACCATCCCTTGATATCAAAATTCTATTGTTAATTTACTTACATCTTCAACATCTCTTTTTCATCTATACCAAGTTCTTACTGATTTTACCTTTCTTATCCAAATAAGAAAGTCCACATCTTCTATTCCACTATAAGATTAAATTAACTTCCATATTGAGGTTGTCACCATTTGACAAAGCCTATAGTATAAAAACATCATTCAATACCTTGAGCATCAAAGCTATCCTCCAACACCAATTCCCATAAAAAGACTCAAAATCATAAACAAGCTTTCAAATATGTCTTTCGATATAACATCCTTTAGCATCATAATGCTAAAGGTACCCTGATTTACTATGTTATGAAATAATATGTTCCTTATCTTATTTAACACAAAAATGGGGGAATTTATAGTCGCCACTATAGTGAACACACTACAAACTAAAAATGCTTATGTATGGGTTACTTTTGGCCTACTCTTGAAAAGAATGCCATCAAGTTCACTAAAAAGTGTAGTCCCTACCAACTGCATGATGATCTAATCCATTTACCTCTCATTAATCTTTAAATTATGGAGTCTCCCTGACTATTCTCTATGTGGGGATTATATCTCATAGGTAAACTACCTAGATCATAGGATGGTCTTGCCTTTATCATCATAACTATCGAGTATTTCACCAAATGGGTTGAAGCCATGCCTCTTGTTAATGTCACTAGAACAACCATTGATAAATTTATCATCAATAAAATTATTTATCACTATAGATATCCCTACACTATTATTTTTGATAATGGTGGTAACTTCAAAAATAAAGACATCAAATAACTCTATGCTAAATTTAAAATCAGTCACAAATTTTCCATGCCATACCATCCCCAATGCCATAGCTAAGCTAAGGACACTAATAAAATACTTTATAAAATTTTCCAAAAGATAATCTATGAAACCCACATGGATTGGCATCTTCATTTATATCCCTCTCTTTGGGCCTATTACACTAGCATGCGCACTGCCACTGCGGCAACATCATTTTAGCTAGTCTATGGTTTAGAATATGTCCTCCCATTAGAAGTTAAGATTCCCTCTCTTATTATATATCTTCATGGTATTATACTTGATGAATAATTATGTGAATCTCACCTTCACACTCTTTATCTTCCTGATGAACATCATCTTTTCACTTTACAACGCAATCACCAATAGAAAGTTAGCATCTACAAATAACATAAGTAAAAGGGTTAAAGTTCATACTTTTAATGTTGTTGAACTTATCCTTAAATTAAAATACACATATGATAAATAAAGTAAATATGCCAAAAATAGTAGGGCCCTTATTTAGTCAAAGACATACTTGGCCCTAGAACCTATCACCTTCAAATTAATGAAGGCCATACTTTTAAAGAGCCCACCAATGCACAATTCTTAAAGAAGTATTTTGCCTAAATATTTCCATTTTTTATCATGCCTTCTATATGATATCCTTATAAAACTTTTTACAGGGTATTTACATAGTCTCACCCTCTATAACACTATCTCTTTTCACAAACCTTAGTCCCTTCTTTTAGGTCATTTAGTTTTATTTTTCTCATGAGTTTCATTGTAAAACCATGGATAAGACCTGATATTCCTCATGATTTCTTTTTGTCTCCTTAGTACCTTACTTTATAATAATTTTTACACCCCTTAAGTTTCTATTTTATGAGTTTCAATGTAAGACCATGGATAAGACCTAACCTACCTCTCAAATACCATCCATCTTATTTTAATTTTATTTTTCACACTGTGCACCCCCTTGGGTTCCTCTTTTATGAGTTACAGTGTAAGACTGTGGATAAGACTAGGCCTTCCTTATAAAATCCTATATTTTATTAATTCATTATTCCTTCTCTAGAATGTTTAGCAATGGTTACAAGTTTTTGATCCCTTATTAACATATTTAGATTTTGCCTCTGTTTGTAGATAAAATTTGCACAACAATAAAGTGTTAGCATGTTTACCTACATTTCCCTCATTCTTATGATAAGGAATCACATTAAAATGTCATTGTATCCCTTTTTCACCATTTATCACATTATTTGTGATTTGAAGTAATTCAAATTGTTATGTCTCATTCTTCTTGATTTCCTTTTCTTTCATTCCACATTAGATAACTAGGGTTGAAGTTAATATATCACTATTATTTCTCTTGAATTAACAATAATATTAGATACCATGCTCTCTAAGTTCTCTTTCTTAGCAACCAAGTCCAATTTTTCAAATAATAGTTATCTTTAGCACCCATGTTTGGTTATCTAAATCTGTATGGAGGAGGAATAAAATAAGTCATAAAAAAAGTTAAAATTCAGATCATTTTAAATAAAAGATAATGATACATAAGACAACAAACAAAGTCAAAAGTTAAAATTACACCAAAATATGTGATTAATAACACATCTCTTATCAAATCTTAAACTCCACAATTGGCCTCAAGAGAGAGATGAGGTCCATTGGGGTGCGGTAGACTAGTAAATTAGAGTATGAGAATTCAACAAGCTCTATGGTGATACTTAATTTCTCAAAAAATTACCCAATTTTCTATTGGAGAGTTATCAATGATGTTATGAATATATCCTAGTGAGTGGATGAAGTGATTTGATAACCTAAGTTATAATGACAAAGTGTGTAATGTGCTTTCCTAGTTTACTCAAATAATGCTTGGTTGATTTTCAGTGGTGACATGGCTAGAGATGTTTAGGGATGAGTATAAAGTAGTGATCATGTGTAAAGAGAGATATAAAAATTTTTCTATTCTTTGATAGATTGTGTTCATGACTGATATCCATCTGGTTCTTTATTGTGTTCATCTAGACATTTTGGTCTAGTGGCATAAAATCTAAGTAGGTAGTATGATGACATCACCATTGCCACGTGGGAATGAGTCAAGTAAAATTGGTCATATGGTTGTGATCACATTAGTACCTAGTTATTATGTGCCAAATATCAACTCATGCATCAAAGCATGGTTAAATATTTGAGGGTGCAAAGTTGGATTTTTAATTAAAATTCATTGTTTTCCCATACTTAGCTAAATTTGCATGTGGCTAGAAAGAGATGAGTAAGCATGTTGATAAGGTCAAAATTCACACATGTAAAGGTATCAAGATAAAATTATCATATGAGTTTATTTATTTTTGTGCCTAGTTTATTTGTACTAAATTTTAGATCATGCAATGAAGTGTGTCAAAAGATATGCATATGCAAAGTTGGGCTCCTAGGCAGTTTGACTATGTTTTTCCATAGTCAAATTTGTGTGTGATAAGGAACGATGAGTAGGAATTTTGATGATGTTATATATTTCACATGTGAATGTTTCAAGAGAAATTAATCATATGATTTTGTTTAATTTTTATCCTAGTTTATATGTACTAAATTTTAGATCATGTGATAAAGTGCATCAAAATATGTGCTTGTTCAAAGTTGGCCTCCAAATCAGGTTTTTGACATAGTTGGCTTTATGATAGAAGATTTTGAGAAGGCATTTTAATGGCATTATATATTGAATGTATGAATGTTTCAAGATTAGTTTGTCACATGGTTGGATTCCTCTTTGAAAGGATAATATATGGTGTAATTTATGGGACATGAGATTAATTATAAAAAAGATATATCTATCCAAAATTGGCCTTTCAGGCATATTGTAAGGGTCCCCATGTCAGGGATGCGAAACACCGGAAGCATGCAATTGATTACCAAATACCAAGCAACTATAATATGCAGAAATAACCAGATTCACCAAGTAACTAGAATTCAAAATAACACAGCATATGAGAGACAATACACAACTTGTATTAACACTTTATACAGAAAAGAATACAATAGAGAATATCCCACATCTTCTCCACCACCTTACAGAGGTTTCCCACACCTCAAGTGAACAGTAAATCTTCTCCCCAAAGCTCTCCCTCTCACAGGTCCCAACACCCAACTCAAATACAGAGTTGGTGTTCACCTCCCATGCTCCACGCACACCACAAGTGCTCCACGCACTCCACAAGCACTCCACGTGCTCCACAAGTACTCAAGGTACTTCAAGTAGATCTCCCATGAATCTGAAATAACCTGCACTTCAACAGACCATACTTATGGAAGGAACTCCCTTGCCTTCCTCTTAGCTCTATCCGAGTACACACCTGTACTCCAAGTAGATCCTGCCTGATACTGCTCCCTATTGTGTTGCTGTCTATATGACCTTACACACCTGCAAATCAAACAACAGTTTTGCTCACCTGTGAACCTCAACCTTGCACACACATACACCTGCAAATCAACGATCTTACTTACCATGTAGATCTCCTATATAGGCCATGCAACTGTGACCAAGATTCTACACTCCTAAAGAATCCAGCTGACTCTCCAAACCAGCACCAACACCCCTGGTACTACTGTGGAACTAGGAGGAACCCACTTACTCACCTCACACACAGAAAGAGCAAACTTTGCTCAACTCAAACTAGCCCACTTTTCTAATACAACCATGAGTCTATTATATAGATCTCATCCAAATAATAATTAGACATCTAATTACAATAATTAGATCCACAACTATGAGTCTAAAATTAGCACTCATCATGCAAACACTTGGTTCATTAGCTAACTGCCCGTAATTAGCTCACAGTCGAACCACACAGGCGAACGACATCGGTCCCTGTCTGTCTGGGGGTGACCGACGTCGGCCGATATATGACCGACGTCGGTTGCTTCCCTTTGCTATACTGTCGACGTTGGCTGATCAGACCGACCCCAGCTTCTCTACAACTCAGCAACCTCCTCTCCTTTTTGCATCAGTGAAGCTTTTAGCTCCACAATCCTAACAATCTCCCACTTGGAGATAAACAGCTGCACTGTACCTATACCTGTACTCCGTCTAATCTATTTTTTGGTTTGTATCCCTCTTCAAGCTCCCACCTTAAGATAACCCACCACACATCCCGTGGTGTACCACCTGTCATCCGAGTACCCTGCCACATCCGAACTTACAAATCTATGTAGTGAAGTCCTGACCCTGCATAGCAACACCTGCTGTCGGTCCCTCTCAAAAAACCTGAGAACCCACTTCTCTGAATTGGCTCCTAACTCTGACAGCTCCCACTGCATGGGAATACTCAGGTCTATACTAGACCTCATGTGATTTCAGACACTGTACCTGTCCAGCCCTTAGTGTGCTCCGGCTCTACATCCCGAACCTCGCCAACACCTGATTCACATCAGCTCCCACTGGAGACAAAATCAACCTGTGATCTCCATGCCTCCCATGTCAAAGAATTCCGCTGCTCCAAACTCCTCATGACATGACACTGAACTAATCTTACCCTTAGCTCAGTAAAACCCTGTATGTACTAATCTGCTATAGCAAAACATATCGTCCACATACAATAACAGAATGATGTCATGACCATCATCCTCCTAGTAAGTCAAACCACAGTAGTTACCATGACATTGACTGAAGCCATGCTTCATCCTCCTCCTGTCAAAACCTGTACCACTGTCCTGCAGCTTCTCAAGACCATATGACCTGGTCTTCCGTCTCACATATCCATTCTCTCTATTCTTCTACTAAGGCATCCATTCGTCTCTGTGCTTTCATCCAGCTGGCAAACCTACCAAAACACCCGTCTGGTTCTGTATCATAATCCTGCCTAGCTCCCACCTGTTTCTTGGATCCTTCCTGCTCTACAATCAGCAACAAGTATAAAAAAGAGGAACACGAATTTGAGGGCTTACTTACGACTTCAGTCCTCCGTATGGGTGTTTGAGACTCCTTGACAGCATGCTGTCCATCCAAAATTCGTTACAGTGACCGACCTCGGCCACCCCACAGTCTGCATCTGACCGACGTCGGTTCTCATGCGTTTGTACCTGACTACCAACCTGCCAGCGCTGGTGTCCCTGCTACCGACATTGGTCCTCCTGACCAACATCGGTCTTACATACTACCGACGTCGGTCCCATGACTGACGTCGGTCTTACCCTGCCCGACATCGCCGGCTTCAGTCTGCACATGACCGACATCGGCACCTGTCTGTTCGACGCCGATTCCTTCTGACCGACATCGGTGTCTGTGTTCACTTGTGAGTGATGACTTTTTACTCGCGAGCTCCTTTGAATCAAATCCCATGTCCAAACTGCTCTGCTCAGAAGTATCCAGCCTCATCCACTGGGTTCTATCCGCCATCTCCTCTAAGAACACCAAGGCTTTCCAGTTCTTAAGCCTGTCAAATATATCTGTCTTCCACTTAAGAACATGCATCTCCTTCCTACTCATGTGACCAAGCCTATGAAGCCACATCTCCGCAATAGAAGAAGAATCAGTAATATAGACAAGTAGATAAAGAGTACCTGTCTTCTTACCACCAGCTAATTCAAGTGCTACCGCTGTGAGAGTTCTTATGCATCTCTCATCACCCAATCTTTCTGAACAAATTAGCTAAATCTCCAAACCTGGGACCTGCATGACCTTCATCAACACCTGTGTGTTGGCTGCCTGCAATTTCAGCTTCACTTCCCCTTTGCCAATTCTTTGGCAAGGCTTACCAGCTCCTCTACCTGGGGCTGCATGGAAAGAGGCAACCGAATCTTTTATCTAAGATTCAACTTTATCCAATAAACTTGCAAACACATCCTGTGCAACAACACCTGCTACATCTGTATCTTCAATTTTTTCATGCTGATCTGCTACCAACCAACAATGTTCTTTTACCCGCTCTTTCTTTCCATCGGACCGTGAGTAACCGTCTGTGCTTTTCAACTCCTCCATTCTTAGCTTACTTTGATCTGCCATTGCTCTACTCTGACTCGATCAAAAACCCCTGAGAGTGCCCTGTAACCAAACACAACCTTGCTTCCTGCAACCTTAGCTCTGATACTACTTGTTGGTATCAAGCTCAAGAACCTACAACAAGGCTCTGATACCACTTGTCAGGGATGCAAAACACCAGAAGCATACAATTGATTACCAAATACCAAGCAACTATAATATGCAAAAATAACCAGATTCACCAAGTAACTAGAATTTAAAATAACACAACATATGCGAGATAATACACAACTTGTATTAACACTTTATACAGAAAAGAATATAATAGAGAATATCCCACATCTTTTCCACCACCTTACAGAGGTTTTCCACACCTCAAGTGAACAGTAAATCTTCTCCCCAAAGCTCTCCCTCTCACAGGTCCCAACACCCAACTCAAATATAGAGTTGGTGTTCACCTCCCATGCTCTATGCACACCACAAGTGCTCCACGCACTCCACAAGCACTCCACGTGCTCCACAAGTACTCAAGGTACTTCAAGTAGATCTCCCATGAATCTGTAATAACCTGCACTTCAACAAACCATACTTATGGAAGGAACTCCCTTGCCTTCCTCTTAGCTCTATCTGAGTACACACCTGTACTCCAAGTAGATCCTGCCTGATACTGCTCTCTGTTGTGTTGCTTTCTATATGACCTTGCACACCTGCAAATCAAACAACGGTTCTGCTCACCTGTGAACCTCGACCTTGCACACACATACACCTGCAGATCAACGATCTTACTTACCATGTAGATCTCCTATATAGGCCATGCAACTGTGACCAAGATCTTACACTATTGAAGAATCCAGCTGACTCTCCAAACCAGCACCAACACCCCTGGTACTACTGTGGAACTAGGAGGAACCCACTTGCTCACCTCACACACAGAAGGAGCAAACTTTGCTCAACTCAAACTAGCCCACTTTTCCAATACAACCATGAGTCTATTATATAGATCTCATCTAAATAATAATTAGACATCTAATTACAATAATTAGATCTGGAGCTATGAGTCTAAAATTAGCACTCATCATGCAAACACTTGGTTCGTTAGCTAACTGCTCGTAATTAGCTCACAGTCGAACCACACAGGCGAACGTCGTCGGTCCCTGTCTGCTTGGGGGTGACCGACGTCGGCCGATATATGACCGACGTCAGTTGCTTCTCTTTGCTATATTGTCGACGTCGGCTGATCAAACCGACCTCAGCAACCTCCTCTCCTGTTTGCATCAGTGAAGCTTTTAGCTCCACAATCCTAACAATCTCCCACTTGGAGATAAACAGCTGCACTGTACCTGTACTTATACTTCATCTAATCTATTTTTTGGTTTGTATCCCTCTTCAAGCTCTCACCTGAAGACAACCCACCACACATCTCATGGTGTACCACTTGTCATCCGAGTACCCTGCCACATCCGAACCTACAAATCCATGTAGTGAAGTCCTGACCCTGCATAACAACACCTGCTGCCGGTCCCTCTCAAAAAACCTGAGAACCCACTTCCCCGAATTGGCTCCTAACTCTGACAGCTCCCACTGCATGGGAATACTCAGGTCTATACCAGACCTCATGTGATTTCAGACACTGTACCTGTCCAGCCCTTAGTGTGCTCCAGCTCTACATCCCAAACCTTGCCAACACCTGATTCACATCAGCTCCCACTGGAGACAAAATCAACCTGTGATCTCCATGCCTCCCATGTCAAAGAATTCCGCTGCTCCAAACTCCTCATGACATGACACTGAACTAATCTTACCCTTAGCTCAGCAAAACCCTGTATGTACTAACCTGCTATAACAAAACATACCGTTCACATACAGTAACAGAATGATGTCATGACTATCATCCTCCTGGTAAGTCAAACCACAGTAGTTACCATGACATTGACTGAAGCCATGCTTCGTCCTCCACCTGTCAAACCCTGTACCACTGTCCTGCAGCTTCTCAAGACCATATGACCTGGTCTTTTGTCTCACATATCTATTTTCTCTATTCTTTTACTAAGGCATCCATTCATCTCTGTGCTTTCATCCAGCTGATAAACCTACCAAAACACCCGTCTGGTTCTGCATCATAATCCTGCCTAGCTTCCACCTGTTTCTTGGATCCTTCCTGCTCTACAATCAACAACAAGTATAAAGAAGAGAAACATGAATTTGAGGGCCTACTTACGCCTTCAGTCCTCCGTATGGGTGTTTGAGATTCCTTGACAGCATGCTGTCCACCCAAAATTTGTTACAGTGACCGACCTCGGCCACCCCACAGTCTGCATCCGACCGACGTCGATTCTCATGCGTCTGTACTTGACTACCAACCTGCCAGCGCTGGTGTCCCTGCTGCCAACATCGGTCCTCCTGACCGACATCGGTCTTACATACTACCGACGTCGGTCCCATGACTGACGTTGGTCTTACCCTGCCTGACATCGCCAGCTTCGGTCTGCACATGACCGACATCGGCACCTGTCTGTTCGACGCCGATTCCTTCTGACCAACATTGGTGTCTGTGTTCACCTGTGAGTGATGACTTTTTACCTACGAGCTCCTTTGAATCAAATCCCATGTCCAAACTGCTCTGCTCAAAAGTATCTAGCCTCATTCACTGGGTTCTGTCCGCCATCTCTTCTAAGAACACCAAGGCTTTCCAGTTCTTAAGCCTGTCAAATATATCTGTCTTCTGCTTAAGAACATGCATCTCCTTCTTGCTCATGTGACCAAGCCTATGAAGCCACGTCTCTGCAATAGAAGAAGAATCAGTAATATAGACAAGTAGATAAAGAGTACCTATCTTCTTACCACCAGCTAATTCAAGTGCTACCGCTGTGAGAGTTCTTGTGCATCTCTCATCACCCAATCTTTCTGAAGAAATTAGCCAAATCTCTAAACCTGGGACTTACATGACCTTCATCAACACTTGTGTGTTGGCTGCCTCCAATTTTAGCTTCACTTCCCCTTTGCCAATTCTTTGGCAAGGCTTACCAGCTCCTCTACCTGGGGCTGCATGGAAAGAGGCAACCGAATCTTTTATCCAAGATTCAACTTTATCCAAGAAACCTGCAAACACATCCTGTGCAACAACACCTGCTACATCTGTATCTTCAGTTTCTTCATGCTGATCTGCTACCAACCAACTATGTTTTTTTACCTGCTCTTTCTTTCTATCAGACCGTGAGTAACCGTCTGTGCTTTTCAACTCCTCCATTCTTAGCTTACTTTGATCTGCCGTTGCTCTACTCCCACTCGATCAGAAACCCCTAAGAGTGCCCTGTAACTAAACACAACCTTGCTTCCTGCAACCTTAGCTTTGATACCACTTATTGGTATCAAGCTCAAGAACCTACAACAAGGCTCTGATAGCACTTGTCAGGGATGCGAAACACCGGAAGCATACAATTGATTACCAAATACCAAGCAACTATAATATGCAGAAATAACCAGATTCACCAAGTAACTAGAATTCAGAATAACACAGCATATGAGAGATAATACACAACTTGTATTAATACTTTATACAAAAAAAAATATAATAGAGAATATCCCACATCTTCTCCACCACCTTACAGAGGTTTCCCACACCTCAAGTGAACAGTAAATCTTCTCCCCAAAGCTCTCCCTCTCACAGGTCCCAACACCCAACTCAAATATAGAGTTGGTGTTCACCTCTCGTGCTCCACGCACACCACAAGTGCTCCACGCACTCCACAAGCACTACACATGCTCCACAAGTACTCAAGGTACTTCAAGTAGATCTCCCATGAATCTGCAATAACCTGTACTTCAACAGACCATACTTATGGAAGGAACTCCCTTGCCTTCCTCTTAGCTCTATCTGAGTACACACCTATACTCCAAGTAGATCCTGCCTGATACTGCTCCCTATTGTGTTGCTATCTATATGACCTTACACACCTGCAAATCAAACAACGGTTCTGCTCCCCTGTGAACCTCGACCTTGCACACACATACACCTGCAGATCAACGATCTTACTTACCATGTAGATCTCCTATATAGGCCATGCAACTGTGATCAAGATCTTACACTCCTGAAGAATCCAGCTGACTCTCCAAACCAGCACCAACACCCCTGGTACTGCTGTGGAACTAGGAGGAACCCACTTGCTCACCTCACACACAGAAGGAGCAAACTTTGCTCAACTCAAACTAGCCCACTTTTCTAATACAACCATGAGTCTATTATATAGATCTCATCCAAACAATAATTAGACATCTAATTACAATAATTAGATCCGCAGCTATGAGTCTAAAATTAACACTCATCATGCAAACACTTGGTTCATTAGCTAACTGCCCGTAATTAGCTCGCAGTCGAACCACACAGGTGACCAATCTAGGTCCCTATCTGCCTGGGGGTGACCGACGTCAGCCGATATATGATCGACGTCAGTTGCTTCCCTTTGCTATACTACCAACGTCAGTTGATCAGACTGACCCCAGCTTCTCTACAACTCAGCAACCTCCTCTCCTATTTGCATCAGTGAAGCTTTTAGCTCCATAATCCTAACAATCTCCCACTTGGAGATAAATAGCTGCACTGTACCTGTACCTATACTCTGTCTAATCTATTTCCTGGTTTGTATCCCTCTTCAAGCTCCCACCTGAAGACAACCCACCACACATCTCGTGGTGTACCACCTATCATTCGAGTACCCTGCCACATCCGAACCTACAAATCCATGTAGTGAAGTCCTGACCCTGCATAGCAACACCTGCTGCTGGTCCCTCTCAAAAAACCTGAGAACCCACTTCCCTGAATTGGCTCCTAACTCTGACAGCTCCCACTGCATGGGAATACTCAGGTCTATACCAGACCTCATGTGATTTCAGACACTGTACCTATCTAGCCCTTAGTGTGCTCTAGCTCTACATCCCGAACCTCGCCAACACCTGATTCACATCAGCTCCCACTGGAGACAAAATCAACCTGTGATCTTCATGCCTCCCATGTCAAAGAATTCCGCTGCTCCAAACTCCTCATGACATGACACTGAACTAATCTTACCCTTAGCTCAGCAAAACCCTGTATGTACTAACCTGCTATAGCAAAACATACCATCCACATACAGTAACAAAATGATGTCATGACCATCATCCTCCTGGTAAGTCAAACCACAGTAGTTACCATGACATTGACTGAAGCCATGCTTCGTCCTCCACCTGTCAAAACCTGTACCACTGTCCTGCAGCTTCTCAAGACCATATGACCTAGTCTTCTGTCTCACATATCCGTTCTCTCTATTCTTCTACTAAGGCATCCATTCATCTCTGTGCTTTCATCCAGCTGGCAAACCTACCAAAACACCCGTCTGGTTCTGCATCATAATCCTGCCTAGCTCCCACCTGTTTCCTGAATCCTTCTTGCTCTACAATCAGCAATAAGTATAAAGAAGAGGAACACGAATTTGAGGGCCTACTTACGCCTTCAGTCCTCCGTATAGGTGTTTGAGACTCCTTGACAGCATGCTATCCACCCAAAATTCGTTACAGTGACCGACCTCAGCCACCCCACAGTCTGCATCCGACCGACATCGATTCTCATGCGTCTGTACCTGACTACCAACCTGCCAGCGCTGGTGTCCCTACTGCCGACGTCGGTCCTCCTGACCGACATCGGTCTTACATACTGCCGACGTCGGTCCCATGACCGACGTCGGTCTTACCCTGCCCGACATCGCCGGCTTCAGTTTGCACATGACCAACATCGGCACCTGTCTGTTCGACGCCGGTTCCTTCTGACCGACATCGGTGTCTGTGTTCACCTGTGAGTGATGACTTTTTACCCACGAGCTCCTTTGAATCAAATCCCATGTCCAAACTGCTCTACTCAGAAGTATCCAGCCTCATCCACTGGGTTATGTCTGCCATCTCCTCTAAGAACATCAAAGCTTTCCAGTTCTTAAGCCTGTCAAATATATCTGTCTTCCGCTTAAAAACATACATCTCTTTTCTGCTCATGTGACCAAGCCTATGAAGCCACATCTCTGTAATAGAAGAAGAATCAGTAATATAGACAAGTAGATAAAGAGTACCTGTCTTCTTACCACCAGCTAATTCAAGTGCTACCGCTGTGAGAGTTCTTGTGCATCTCTCATCACCCAATCTTTCTGAAGAAATTAGCCAAATCTCTAAACCTGGGACCTGCATGACCTTCATCAACACCTGTGTGTTGGTCGCCTGTAATTTCAGCTTCACTTCCCCTTTGCCAATTCTTTGGCAAGGCTTACTAGCTCCTCTACCTGAGGCTGCATGGAAAGAGGCAACCAAATCTTTTATCCAAGATTCAACTTTATCCAAGAAACCTGCAAACACATCTTATGTAACAACACCTGCTACATCTGTATCTTCAGTTTCTTCATGCTGATCTGCTACCAACTAACAATGTTCTTTTACCTGCTCTTTCTTTCCATCAGACCGTGAGTAACCGTCTGTGCTTTTCAACTCCTCCATTCTTAGCTTACTTTGATCTGCCGTTGCTCTACTCCCACTCGATCAGAAACCCCTGAGAGTGCCCTGTAACCAAACACAACCTTGCTTCTTGCAACCTTAGCTCTGATACCACTTGTTGGTATCAAGCTCAAGAACTTACAACAAGGCTCTGATACCACTTGTCAGGGATACAAAACACCAGAAGCATACAATTGATTACCAAATACCAAGCAACTATAATATGTAGAAATAACCAGATTCACCAAGTAACTAAAATTCAGAATAATACAGCATATGAGAGACAATACACAACTTGTATTAACACTTTATACAGAAAAGAATACAATAGAGAATATGCCACATCTTCTCCACCACCTTACAGAGGTTTCCCACACCTCAAGTGAACAGTAAATCTTCTCCCCAAAGCTCTCCCTCTCACAGGTCCCAACACCCAACTCAAATACAGAGTTGGTGTTCACCTCCCGTGCTCCACACACACCACAAGCACTCCACGTGCTCCACAAGTACTCAAGGTACTTCAAGTAGATCTCCCATGAATCTGCAATAACTTGCACTTCAACAAACCATACTTATGGAAGGAACTCCCTTGCCTTCCTCTTAGCTCTATCCGAGTACACACCTGTACTCCAAGTAGATCCTGCCTGATAATGCTCTCTGTTGTGTTACTGTCTATATGACCTTACACACCTACAAATCAAACAACGGTTCTGCTCACCTGTGAACCTCGACCTTGCACACACATACACCTGCAGATCAATGATCTTACTTAATATGTAGATCTCCTATATAGGCCATGCAAATGTGACCAAGATCCTACACTCCTGAAGAATCCAGCTGACTCTCCAAACCAGCACCAACACCCCTGGTACTGCTGTGGAACTAGGAGGAACCCACTTGCTCACCTCACACACAGAAGGAGCAAACTTTGCTCAACTCAAACTAGCCCACTTTTCCAATACAACCATGAGTCTATTATATAGATCTCATCCAAACAATAATTAGACATCTAATTACAATAATTAGATCCGCAGCTATGAGTCTAAAATTAGCACTCATCATGCAAACACTTGGTTCGTTAGCTAACTGCCCGTAATTAGCTCGCAGTTGAACCACACAGGCGACCAACGTCGGTCCCTGTCTGCCTGGGGGTGACCGACGTCAGCCGATATATGACCGACGTCGGTTGCTTCCTTTTGCTATACTGCCGACGTCGGCTGATCAGACCGACCCTAGCTTCTCTGCAACTCAGCAACCTCCTCTCCTGTTTGCATTAGTGAAGCTTTTAGCTCCACAATCCTAACACCCCATAGTCATTTTTGCACAAGTTAAAGCTCGATCAAGATCTACAATGCATGTTATTTTGAGAAGTTAGGAAGCAGTGAGATGAAGATAGGTGCATAATGTTTAATAAATGAGTAAAATTAAAGGATAAGGATCTAAAAATGAGTGGGTGTTCATATAGTTGATCGAATGGTGAGCATTGATTGTTAAAGACTTGGCTGATCTATAAAGATCAATGGAGCGCACGGATTCAAAGTTTTTAGATTACATAAGATGAGGTCAAATGTTAGATGTTTAACAATTGAGCATTGACACCAATGCATTAAAGTTTGAACAAAGATCAATGGTGTGTATTTGTTCCAAATATGAGATGACATGAGATGTGAGCAAAGTGCTCAAAGTTTAACTGTGACCGTTGTCTTTCAAATATTTAAATTTAACATAGGTGTTGATGCTTAAAAATGTACCATAGGTGCTATTTAGTGTTGATGAACACTTCTCATTTTAGGATTTGAAAAATCCAAGGCATGAGTTGTAGTTTATGACAATTTGGTGATGTCTGTGGTGGAATAGAAGTAGAGTATGGGAACTATCCACAATATTTTTTTAGTTTAGTGGTTGGGAGACACTAGGGTCTAAATATTTAGATCTTTGTGAATTTGATGATTTCAAAACTAATCTAAATGAATATTAACAATAATATTTAAACTAAAGTGAGTATTGATAAAAAAATAAGAAAATGGAAGGGTAAGGTAGAAAGGAAATGGGATTGCAAATTCTCATCTAAAATATTATGACAAAATTTTAATTAATTTGAGCACACATGAACCAATTTATGTTATAAAATATCGTGAACTTAGATTACATCATAAATCAGGCAAAATTTGAAGGAAATATAAACATTATAATTAACAACCAAGTTTAATTTAAATGTTTGCTACTGTGGTCTTAATATCCTAAGCACATCCAAATGTAGAGAAAAATAAAATGAAGTATAATTGAGATCTTTATAGTTAATCTAGCATTAGCACAAATCAACAACCTTATGATAGAGAATGTGACTAAAAGTACCAAGAATCCTTCAAAATTAAGATGATAACATGTAATTGAGAGACACCATTGCCATTTAATAAACTATAAAGACAATATTTTTAGAATTCTTTACCTATCTTAAATGCTCCTGGTATACAATTGCTCAAAACCTATCTCTCTTACAAAATGGTAATCCTTGCCTATTTATAGGAAACATAGGTGGTTCACTAGTTAACTTTCTCAAAATATCCACATGCAGGATAAGGACATCTATCCTTAATACAAAGATTACAATGTATATGACCTACCATGTCAAAATTGACAAAAAGAAACCATTTATGTTAACAGACTAGCATATATTTGTTATAAAGGGATATTATTTTACAAATTACATTGGTAATAGGCCTCTTAATTAGCCTTATCTAAATAAGTCTTTCACCTTAGTGTATTACTCTTTGATTATCTCAAAATCCATTGCAAGATTAGTTAGACATTCCTCCTCTTGATTTGCCAATGTGTCAAATTCCTTGTTAGCATTAGCCATGAGTTCCTTGATACATTGTGCTTCTGTGATATACTTCCCTAAAGTAAGGATGGTGTTAAGGATATTTTGATTGTCCTTGGAAAAATGGCCTTGATTGTCCTTAATGCCATGGATGTGGACACCAAATTTCTACTTGAATTCTCCATCACTGATCAGGTCCATAGTAGTGGTTTGAGAAGAGTTATCCAACAGGATCCCCAAAATTTTCTCCATTTTGGTTACCAAGTCCTTATATTCCTTGATGAAGTTCTCAACATTGCTGCACCAAGTGATCAAATCTTCTTGTTTATCCATTAAAACTACCACAAGGATATCTAAATGTCTAAGCTTGATGATATTAAAGTCTAAGGCTTGCTTTTTCCTATGCACCTTGATGAGTTCTATCATTTGAGATTGAGAATCCTACCACTAGATGATTAAGGATTGTGCCATCTTAGCTTGATGGTTTAAAGCACTTAATCTAAGCCTGATATTCTTTAAATTCTCAAATGTATCCAATAAAGATTTATTCAACACTTATAATATGTCCTCAAGAATTGAGAGTAGGACTTGAGCCTCCAAATCCTACTTTTCCTTCTCCAAGTTGAGGACCCTTTACTTCATTCCTTGGATTCTAGCCATAGTCATTGTTGATTATGTTAACACCAAACTAGCTATATCCTCCTGATGGATGGGATGCTCTCCTACTGCCTATCTTTGAATAGGAGTTAAGCCCACAAAAGGTTCCACCTTTTGAAATGTGAACTCCTTAGTGCCAATGGTGGCCTTTTTTTAACTATTCTCTCCAAACTTGATGTATCTAGATTGAAATGCACTATTGTGTCAGACTCCTTAAATTATGGTTGCTCAGGAACTTCTACATTTAAACTCCCAAGGGCCCCTGGGGTGTCAATTCTCTAGCTTTCTTTGTCATGAAGGATTTGGATCCTTCTCTGTACCTATATGTTTATAATGTCTTGGATCCATGGCTTAAAATTATCTGGCACATCTATGCCAACTTAGGTTAAGGCCCATTATAGAGAGAGAGGTGGTATTTTTTGTAATTTCCCATAAACAAACCAGTTAGGAATGGCTGGTCCATAAATAGGGTTCTCATCACTGAAGAGGTTAACTTCATTGGTAGGATGAGTGAAGGTTAACTTAGGCTTATTTTTAGGTACCAGGGGTACCAAGGCCAATTCTATTTATCTCTTTCTTCCATCCAGTGGGGTCAAATCCTTTCTTGATGTATTAGAGGGATCCTTCTCCCTATTAGAACCATAGGTAGCTGTAATGTCAATAAGGGCACTCTTCACTATTTCTCCTACCTCTAGGGAAATCATGCTAATGATTTTTACTAGGGAAGGAGGCTCTATGGGGATGTATAGGGTTGATGAACTTCACCAGGTCTATGCTCTATCCTTGGATACTCAATCATAATTTTACCCTTTCCTTTTATATTCTTAGGTTGCCCAACCTGGGCTTGCTTTGTCAATTCTACTCGTTGAAGCTCAAAAGATTGACCTCTAATAGGTGGTTCTTGATGAGTTGTCCTGAATGGTCTTGGTAACAAGTGATAATGCAAGGGATTAAATTTACATCTCTCTCATAAGGTTTTATTTTCTATGACTAGCCTATGTTCCAACTAGATATTATAGCGCTTGATCCTAGACATGACCTCTTCAAATTTATTTACCCTTGTATAAATACCATCTCCCATGCCTGGTTAATTTTTATATTTAATCTTTAGGAAATTTTTATATTAGATGTGGTTAGTCAATCTATTATTGGGGTCCCACATCTTAAGGTCATCCAGTTGGAAATCAAAAGAATTTCCGTGGATCACCATAATTTCTAGTTGCTTCCAATCCTTGATCACAATCCTACCAAGGTCTAGTGGAAAGAGGTAGACCTGATCCTTCTTATTTTTATTTCATATCCCATCCACACCATAGATGATTTGATAGGAAATATCTTTCTTTGACATCTGACTAGGGACATGAATGGACAATTAGTAGGGTTGAATCATAATTCTTTCTATTCTTATTATAGTTCAATCTGAATAAAACCAAACATCCCCCATGGCTTCTACTTGCTTTTTGATTTGAGGGTGGAGTCTTGGCATAGGGACACCAGTGATTTACTCATAGATATTTGGGAAAACACCATCATAGATAAATTGCATGTGGTTCTTATATTTGAATATATGCAATTTAGAGTAGTGGTGAGAGATTGTGGTCCGACCATTAGGGGACCAATTTTAGGTGCTAGGGAAATCTATAGAGGCTAAAAGTAAATCCAAAAGGTAGGACGTCATAAATAATTGCTTGGAGGTATTTTTATTGATGGTTGTGAATTGTTTGGCCAAGAAAAAGCTTATTAGATATCTAATGAGAGGTGTTATGTTCTACTCTAACATGTAGTGGACGTAAAATACCCAGACTTTTCTTATATAAGTAGTGGAAGAGGCACCAAAGGATCTATTTTGTAAGGTCATAGCTATACTAACACCCTCCTTGAATTAGACATTAGGAATCCCACCATCAAGGGACCTAAAAACATGGGAGTCTTGGATTAACTAAGGTGTGAGGACTGAATCCAAGTTTTGGGTGTTTGTCCACTCTCTCAAGGATGGGCAATCAATATGAGGCAAAGTGAACTTGTAATAAGTTTTGAAGGCCATAAGGGTGATACATGAAACCTTATTAGTGCTTCCTTCTTAAATGATCCATTCCCCATCTATTCTATAATCAATTGAAATGGGAGTAAGGAGGTTGATATAATGCATTACTTCTAGTTTGGCTACAACATGGTAGAGGCCTACCGGCTAAATTGAGACTAGTCATTGTATCTCTGGTGCACAATGGCATTCTTATTTTCCTCCTAAGAAATTGGTTTCAATTCCTCTAAAAAGAAGAATAACTTAGAACAGTTCCTAATTTTATGCATGTTTAGGGCTGTAAGGTCCAACTCTATGTCTTTGAAGATCTTTCCCTCACTATCTAAAGTTAGATAAAGTTTTGCTTCCATATTCTTCTATTGCCTACCCACCACCATTGATGACACTGAATTATATTTACAAGGTCACCAAAGGTTTGATAGGGTACTTGATTTAAGGTTTAATTACACTATTCTAATTTCTTTGTGACCAATTGAGTTGACTCAGGTCTTCTTTATAGAGGGCTTAGGGTTTTTGAGATTTAATGGTAGAATATCTAGTTTCTTAATATTATACATGACTTACATTTGATGAGACCATATTCTCATTCCCTCTACTCTTTTGAGCTTAGGAGGTCTTAGATTTTGATTCTCTATGCTTACATGGAGCTTATGTGGCATGGATCTATGCATTTCATGATAATTTTCATAAATGCTATTTGGAGACTAGATGTTGGCTTTAAAAAACTTTCTTTATTTCACTCTGATAATCCAAATCCAAGTTTGTATGTTCTTATTGGTCCCTTAATCTTTAAGTTTATGACTATGCCACTTAGCACCTTGATGAAACTTCTCCATGCTACTTACTCTTGCCAATTTCTATTCTAACCATGCGTTAGCCACATGTTGAGTTCATGAGGCCTTTGAAAAGTCTTCAAGCTCATCACATCATTAGATTAAATCTAATGGGTGAGTGATCACTATTAATTTTTATAAGGTCTAAGTCATTTAATTAAGCACCTTTATTAAGTGGGTCTCATCTAATTTTCATCTTTCAAATGGAAAGCTACCACACATCCTCTTTGAGAGGCTCTATGTACCTCTGTCAGTTACCCTAGCCATGCATAGGCCACGTGTCAAGCTCATGGGGCCTTTGAAAAGTCTTCATGTTCGATGCACCATTAGATCAAATCTAGTGGGTAAGTGATCACCATTGGATCTTACATGATGTACACCTTTTAATTAGTTCTATAACTATATAAACTTAGACTTAAAATGATGTTCATAAATTTATTTTATGTTAAGAAACATAAATTAACTTAGGTTAAGGCATTTTATGCTAGTCTTTCTATGTAAAAATGCTAGGAATTCTTTTGAAAGGGTCTTTAGAAATGCCCCCTTTGCTTAAGCTTTGAAAAGTTATCTAAGTTAAATTTGGTGGGCTTGATAATGCCAACTACGTCCTCATGGACATCAAATGACGAGATTGAACTTGTCAAATTTAAGACAATGGAATTATTTTAGTCCAATGAATGAGTGACATGTATCGAGCTCTAAGAAATTCTTGGGGCTTCGAGGTCAATGCATGCCATCAGATCAAATTCCCCAAGGTAGTAAGGACTACTAGATCAAAATATGAGTGATTGATAGCAATTAGTCTCCCTTTCAGTGTTAGATTTGATTTCCACCATTAGATTAAAATCTTTGATTAAACACGAGGCATTGGATCTACAAAAGTACACAAGCTTTGAGTTAAGGCCTGATATGTATAAAGGTTTAGACTAAGTTTTTGATCTTTAAAAGTTTGTTCTTACTTGAAAATACAAAGATATTTAAACCTTAATAAAAACCTAGTTAATACAAAAGGGCTCTTAGGTTTTAAATGGGAAAATAAGAGGTCCAAGTCTTGATTTTATATTAATGTTTGGTCACGTTGAAAAACATAATCAAATATTGATATAGAGTTAGACTTAGAGTTTCTATAATTGAAAGGAAATATAATTTCCCACTAAGCCTTTCCCATAGATGTTTGAATTCAAACCCCTAGGATTTAATTCTTAGGAACCCTAACTTTTTCCATAAAACTTGCAACTAATCACCTCAAAGATAATCATTAACAACATTAGTCCATGAAATACAATCACAACCAGATACACCAAGGCTCATTTTTTTATTGAATTACCTTTAAATTTTAAGAGAGAATAACCCTTTCACATTAAATATAGGACATAGATGTTTCGAAACATTCACCAGGGTCCCCTTTTAGCAAAAACAAAAAAATGGAGGGTATGTTGGTCTTAACAACATGGAAAAACCAGAGCTCTGTATTTTGTCCATATTTTTTGATATAAGTTGAATTTACTGGTGGTGTAAAAATAAAATATGAAGAGGAATAAATGGTGCATATAATAAACCTAATTTGAATATTTGAAAGTGAGTAAAGTCAAATATATTGAGCTTAGAAGTTGATTGTTTGTTCATGCTTGTTCTGCAAGTGACTCGAGAAGGATATTTTAGCTTGTTTTGGTGTCTCACGATGAATTTTATATTTGAGAGTGTTGTATACTACATAAGGATGTTATATGAGTATTTTAGAGGCGTGATAAATTTATTTTGAGTTTGAATAATGCTTAAGAAGTTAACTATATGTTCAGTAATGGTGTTCATGTGTATAAAGTTTTTGTTTGAGTTAATTGAACATATGCAGAAGTGAGTGAAGTTAACTATGATCATTTGAGGATGTCAATGGGGACATAGGGAGTGGGCCCATGTATTTTAAAGTGGTATTATGTTCTTAGTTTGTTTGATAATGTGCTAAATAGATGAATATGTCTCTATGAGACCTATACGAGCTACAAGGGCCTTATTAAAAGGTGTAGTTGTTTAAGGGTGACCCATAGTTACTATGACCAATATATGAAGATTGTGTTGAGACATGTCTTCATGTGAGAGATGCCTTAAGAGATAAGGCATGCATAATAGTCAACCAAGGTGTTGATTACCAAGCTTGCTTTATAAATAGTGAAATCAAAGATGGTGATTTCTAGATTTTGGATAAGAGACTTCAAAGAGATTTGAGAGAGACTTGTGTGTGTGTCTTATGGAGCATATGGGTAGAGTGCCCTGAGGATGAGTTGAAGAGAAGAATAGATTGAGGATTATTTGTATGACCTGTTGGTCATAGTTCTATTGAAAGAATAGTGTGCTTGCTATTTGAGTGTGAGCGAAGGTGAAAAGTGATAAGTAGAGGTCCATTATCAAGTTTTGAAGACATCAATTCAGAGGTGGATATGTTCATGGGTGTTGTTGTGGTAGCTTAACATTTAAGGTGGTTACATCTTCCTTGCAAGGAGAAACTTTTTAAAAGTCTAGTTGTTATTGTAGCTCAGCTAGATAAGTGTTGAAACACCTTATATGATTGTAGTCTCACTAAATAGGGATTGTAGTTCATTGATCATTTGTAGATGGTATAAAATGGTTCTTATTATTATAGGACAATAGTCCAATTTTAGGTTTTAGTGTATTTTATTTTCTAAGATAGTTTCCCACATATGTCATGTATTATGTGATTGATCTTGCATTGTCTCTCTTGCTCATTGATATGAATGATGTTTATGCTTCATGAATTATTATGGTAACTGATTAAGTGTTTGTAAATATCTAAATCTAAGTTGGATTATTTGGGCTCACTAATTTATCCCAATCCCCCCACCCCACTCTTAGTAATTATACCTATAACATGTTCAAAATATACTGACAACTCTATAATGGGTCTTGAAAAATGGGGAACACATTGTGAGAATGTATGCCCATTTTATATATCATGCATATAGCCTTCATGGGATGATCTACCTACTTCATCTATTAAACTAAGATTTATGTGGGTACGATAAGTTTTTCAAAGTACTTAATGTTGAAAGTACTCTTATTTTGATAAACTTAATTTGAGTGTTTTGACTTCGATAAAGAGTTTATCTACCTTACTTTTTACTTCATTTTCCCCTCCACCCATTTCATTTCCCCCCTTGATAATCAAGTGTGATTCTAAATCTATTTTTTCATTTATTATATATTTCCTCTTCTTCACATCTTAAAACATGCTAGCACCACTTTGTTTTAGTTTTATCTATCTTTAGAAAAAAAATATGTTTGAGTGATTAGGGAGTACTTTATATATAACATAGCTTTTACATTTATAGAATTGCCTTGCTTTATTTTACCATTTTTCACTATTTTACTTCTTTTTTTGGACACCTAAGTCCATTTATATTTTCATGTACTTTTCCATTGATGATTGAGTAAGAATTGTTACTGCTAACTCATCAATGTTACTTTACCATTTTGATTTCCCATCTTTATTTAAGGATTATTACTAATTTTACATTGATGTTTGATTACCATTTTTGATATGTATCTTTGGTTTGTCTTGGTGAGTTTGACTTTCTTACTTAAGGTTTACTTGTTTGAGTTTTTCAGTCTTTAGTAGCCTTAGATTTTTAGTTGTATGATTTGCTCTAAATTTTGACCTGGTAATTTGGTCCTAACTTAGAATTTGTCACCCATCTATCCAAATTTCTAAGTACATTTCATCTACATCACATTAGTTATCTTGGATTTTCTGTGTTTATTTGTTTTTTCTCTTTATTTTTGTATCCTTGGGTTCATCAAAAGAAATATCTACTCCCTCCATGATCAAAAATATAAACATAATAGATAACCATCTAATGATAAAGGTAAGTCAAGGTACGTATATATTTATTTTTTAATTATTTCAATTTTAGTCATTTACTTTTAGTTATTTTATGCTTTAAAATACTACAATTTTTTAACTTTATCATTGTGTGTTGTTATGTTATTATCTCAAAGCACGATCCCCTATTTCACCTAAGTGACACATGATGATATTTGAGTGGGGTAAATGTATACATATAATATTTTAAACTTTTACTAATTATTGATATTTTCTCTCTTATAAAAACCCATTGAGCCTCAATATCTCTAAATGCACACCTTAAAGGGTATACTAAGAAAGGGGTGGGAAAACTATTAGTGCTTCACAAGATTATTTTCCCTATACTACCACTTGTTATCTGCACAAACATCTCATAAAAACACTTACCTAAATTTTGCATCCTATTTTTCACCCTCCTCTAATAATTTTATGCCTTCATTATCCCTTACCTAAGCCTAAACCCTTTTCTAATATTTTACATTATATTATCAACCCCATCAACCTTATATTCTAATTTATAAAACTCATTTAGGGTCTAGGTTGGGTCCTGGCTAACCTAGACCAAGACTTAATTTATTTTTGTCAATAATGATATAAAGTTGATTGGGCTGACCCTGTCGACTAAACTTTTAGAAAGGTTTAAGTTTAGATTCATCTATATAGACACATACATTTCACCATTTCTAAGAGGCAACAAGAGTTAATTATTCATTTTCACTTTTTTACAATATGCTCTTCTACCATTCTTCTTAAGGAGTTATAGTTTAGGGATTATACTTGGAGAAGAATCTTACTTTCTGGAAAAGTATTGGATGCTTTGGCCTTTTTTATTTACCCTGACAAACCATAAAAACCTCTTGTGAAGCACCTTTGGCCAAGGGAGAGATTGAGTCTCAATAGGTTCATCTTCAAGGCAAATATCTCTAACTTTACTCCTTTATTTTAATAGATAGAAGTAACATAAGTAATGGATTTTGAATATATTGGTCTCTCCATGTGTTAGGATTTTACCTATAATAGCTTAATTTTGATTTTCTTATGCATGTTTACTTTTATGTTTATTACCTCCATTTTATGCCAAAATATTTGGTGAGCACTGAATTATATTTTTACTTTTCTTGTCATTTACTTTTGTGAATATGAAAAATATTATCTAGTTAGGGTTATTGCATAATTTTTCTTGACTGGAGGATTTGGAACATTCTTTAGTGGTTTTATTGTGATGAGAGATCCCTTGAATTGGTCTAGCAGATCTATTTTGGTCATGACCTTGAATATATAATGTATCAAAAATTAGAAGTGTAAGTAGGATTTATCTTCTTTGATCTAGGATTGATTTAATAGATCAATTATATTTCTATTTACATACAAAATGAATGGTTGAGATCATGCATATTGGCATATAGAAACTAGATATATAATATTATAAAAATAATTTTGAAGATAGATCAAGTGTTGTTTCCTTTTTAAAACCTTCTCATTATTAACATGGATTTGATTAACAACTTTAACAATGAAACAAATGTAAAAAACCATAATAATGATAAGGTATTGGACCATGAAATAATTTATAGAGATATTCATAATAAACATGATTGTAAAATTATAAGAATTAGGGATGATAATAGAAAAAGGAAAAAACCCTAGTTGTCCTAGGGTTTGATGTTTAAATATTGGGTTTACCAAAATTTTATCTCTAAAATGGATGAGGATCCTATTTTGGTTAGATAAGGTTAATAATATATAAATGATAAAGCACAAGGGTGATAATTAAATCTATAATAAGCCATTAGGGTGTTAAACTCAAATATAAACATACACTAAATTTATTATTCTAAAAATAGGCTAAATATAGAAAGTATTACTAAGATATGCATGAAAATTACAAAGAAGTAATATACTTAGTTGGCTCTGATTCTAACATAGTGATAGATCTTTAACAAGAAGTAAGTAGATATGAAGATGATTCTTGAAAAATGGTTAGATTATAGATTGCATGCTTCTAGATATCTGGACACTAATGTTAGACTAGGATAGTTGCATCGATGCTACTATCTGGGCTTGATACAAGTGTATTGTATAGAATAATTGTTGGAAAAGGATGCAACCACCTAGATTATTTTAGGTTTGACTTCACCTTTATTATGGTACATTAAAATCTAGGACATGGACTGTCATTCTTCATGATTTTGAAAAAACCTAGTTTTGCATCTTCAAAGTGATCTTGGGGAAAAATGGGTTAGTGGGAACATAGTGTCAAGCTGACCCTAAAGACCCCTCTGTTAGTGAGTGCTACCTATATATCCAATAATCTAAATAGGGTCTAAGACTAATGTATTTATCCCATATGTGTTGGATTATGTGTGAATCATTTAATATGTGCAAAGCAAGTATAATAGTGACTAAATTGTAACTTGAGAAATTAGGCTGTTGGGATGCTCTTTGAGTACTTCAAACATGTAGATGTGTTGTTCCTATGACTAGTATGGAAATAGGGAAGTGTTATTTAATTAAATAATTGATAGAGTGATTTTGATAAGTTTCTTTAGTATATCTTGGTATTTATTAGGTGAAGAATGAATGAGGGTTTATCTTATATTTATATCAATTCTTTTGGAGAAGTAACTCACATTAAATTACTAGCCTGACCATCAAGACATATTCTATTTGCAAATTAGATGAATTTAGGGTAGTAGACACTTGTGTTCAGTTAAGATACTAGTGTTAATGCTAGTGTCTATCATAGACATTAGTGTCCAAAGAGTAGGAAAGTAGGTATAGGTTTAAAAATTGTAGAGGTGGAAGATAAGTATAATTTAAACATTTTGGGAAAGATAGAAGGCCTAGGTCATCAACATCAAATTAGTCAGACTAAGAGATAGGCCTAGGTCATCTATAATTGAGAGGAACAATCAAGGTATAAGTTTTTCAAGTGTACAAGATTAAGGTTCTATATTATCCATGAATATTATCTACAACTTAGAAAATACAAACCTTGGTTATTCGTATCAATTTTAGACCTTTTCCCACTACTAAAACTCTTGCATCTATTATCTCTCTATGACACATTATTTATGTCTTAGTTTAGCCAATGTTATTATGATAATCAAACCTATTATCATACTCATAATTCTATAAACATGATTATCTTCTATCTCTACAAGTTCTAAACTTATACCTTTTTTCTAGCTATCTAGATGCTTGCATCCTAGTCAAACACCTACATTGATACAAGTGTCTTTTCCCAATGTAAGTATTTAGTGCACTAAAAGTCATCTAAATTATAAATGAAATGTATCCCTATGGTTAGCCAAAGTTATTTAATGCAATATATTCTCAAAAAAGACTAGTATATGTGCATGATAAATCTTCATTCATTATTTACCTAACACAGAGAAAATAACTCACAAAACAACTTACCAAAAGCATTTAATCAAGAATTCAAGTGACCAAAGCTTCCTTGTTTTACCCTATTTACATATCATTCATAAGGACAACACATCAATAAATCTAAAGTACTGAAAGATTATCCCATGAGACATATTTTCTAGGTTACAAGTCAGGTTAGTGTTGTACTATATTATCACATATTACATTCTTATAAACACATAAAACCACAAGTAGGGGAGAAATACATGAGTTTGATGCCCTCTTCAGAGTAGTGTTTGTGCAGGTATCACCCACTAATAAAGAGATATTTGGGGTTATCTTGACACTATGATCCCACTAACCCATTTTTCAATAATAACTATGAATATAAAGAAATAGGGTTTTGTTATTTAACAAGGAGTAAAAGTCCATGAGATAGATTTGAGCACCCCATAGTGAATGTGACATAAAACCTAAAAGATTCTAGGTGGTTGCATCTAGATCTAATAGGTATTCTATACTAGACACCTACGTCTAGGTTATACAAAAGCATTAAAGTGATGTTCTAAGGTTATTAAAAGTGTCTAAGATCATAGAGGTTCAATTTATATAATTTAATGATTGATCTAGATTTTTGATCTAGTCTAATTCCAACATGTTCTATATCAAATATGAATGTGCATAATTCTATTTATTTTAATATCAATAATTAGTTGTAATTACTATTTTTATGATATCTCATTATTTAAATTTAGAATATTGTTTATCTAAGTTTTCAAATTAATTGGACTACTTTAGAGATAGTTTATTATCCTTATGCCTTGGGTTATCTCTATCCCCTTTAACTATATATTCTTTAACCTATATTTTAGGGTTAAACAAGTAATCATTTTATGATGTTATTATACCATGCTATCCCATTATAGAGGTTAATAATTAATTTCATAATTTATTTCACACTCAGTTGGTACCATAATAATTTATTTACCTATCTTTACACTATTTATAATCTTACTAAAATAATTTCTACCTCATAAAATATCATATTTACTTAATTATTCTTTTGATGTATATTTATATACACTTTTCTCATCTTGGGGAATCGTAGTAAGAATTAATATATACATGTTTTAGTCATATTCATAAATGTCATTGTTATGATTACATCAATTACATATTTCCATGATATGGGAAAACCATTATGGTACCTCATCAATAACATATAAGTCATTAGGGCATGATACACCCATGTATACATCATAAAGTATACAACTTAATATTTTTATAAAAAGTGGAATTAAGACTAAGTAACACTACACTAAGCCATCAAAAAGGCATGAGAGTAGATCTGATATAAATAAATACAAATAGTAAATAAAATATTGAATTGTTCATGAAATAAAACAAATGAAAGTACCTTAAAAATTATGAAATTGACATGGGTGATTATATATGTGTACATGATTTATAACTTATCCTAACTCTTACACAAGATAAAAGTAATGAGAAAAAGGGATATATATATATATATATATATATATATATATATATATATATATATATATATAGCATAAAAGAAAATCAAGAATGATGATTAAGATATGAAGATGCAACTGAAATTGGACTATCTAAATAGTGGTATACTAGTATAAAACTAATTTGATAGTATATTTTTGTCCTACTAGAGTAAATTTAGTTTGAAAATTAGACGTGTAAACTAGATTAATCTAAAACTCTATGAATCCATTTATTTGTGCTTAATTTATATAAATCTCTCCTAATGCAGTGAATTGGTGTGAAAAACATCTAGAATTATTTTCCTTTACTCAATCCCTAATCTTATCCTAGATACCATCCAAGGACAAAACTTTTGGCATTGTTTTTATGGGATTACCTCATTCAGTCCCTAGTTCAAGGACAAGTTGGAATAATATACTCATGTAAATCAATAGGCGTATCCATGTATATGAATATCCTATCCCTTATTCTTATGTATGAGATGAAAGAAATTAGTTTATTATATATTATCTCTCACCAATCTTAATTTTTATACAAGTATGCAATGATAACTCTTCAATAGATATAAACATAATAACAATAGGCATAGGGAATTATTATATGTGAAGCTTGTAAATGCATGAAAATAAAACATGATTGTGAACTGTGATTTATGGTTATAAAATTCATTAGGGTGATTTTTTATATATATAATTATCAGATTAAAATTAATACCTCATTAACATGCAAGCCAATATTATGGAGGTAAGAAAAATCACAATCAAGGCACAATGAAACATGGTTTTATCTATTTCAAAAAAGGGTTCCTTGAAGTATGCCGTTAGTACCAATAGCCTAAAAATGTTTCCCATACTTATTTATCCATTATTAATGTGTTTTGATCTTTTTTTGGTCATTTGTGAGATATATTCAAATTCTATCATTTAACAAGTAACCAAGGAAAATTACTTAAAACTCAAAATTTATTGAAACAACATAAGTAATTATGGGTATGAGTGCTCAAAACAAATATCCCAACCTATTTTACTCATCCAAACCTCATATGGACATTGCATAGAAATAATGCTATTATTTTTGAATTAAATATAGTTTTAGGCCTTCCTAAGACATACACATACACAAATCACCACAAAAAATTATGAAAATAATAAAATTATCTTATTAAACTATTTTTTAGGATACAATAAATTCACAATGAGTTGTAAAAGTATCAAAAAATATTTTATTTAACAATAACTATTATAATATGATTTCAATCATTTTGTCAAACATTTACAAAGATTTTTTAGAGATCAAATTCTCACTCTTAAAGAAGAATTGTCATAGATAATTTTATGTACTCCATGTATGTGAAAATTTGACCTCAAATATGGATTTATATTTCATAATAGAACCACTTGATGAGTATAATTTTAAACACCAATTAAACTGATGCAAACCAATTAATGTACATACAACCCTATTAATAAAATAAAAAATCCAATTGGTTTATAAAATTCACTACCTTCACTAATTATCAACTTAGGGTGTATTATGATTGACAAGATGTCAACATTGTATGTGTAACACTTGATCATTCATTGAGGTTTATCAATTTCAGATAGGTAACACACCTTGCATAAAGTAAATTGCATAAATTGAAAGTGTAGAAAAGTAAATCACACTTGAAAGAGCTGAATAATTGAAATAATTTTAAATAAATATGTTGAAATATTCCTCTAATATATTTAATAACATTCACACTAATCACAGTTATATATAAATGAAATTTTTACTCCCACATGTAGAGTAGAAAGGAAATGAATAAGTACTTTTACACCACTCAATGGATATTTTAATGAGTCAATATATTCAAAACAAATCCTTGTAAGGGGGATGACCTCTATTGGATTTTAGTTACAATCCTTCCCTTAGATGCAAAACACTCTTACTCCAAATCACTTACTTGCATTCATAATCTTGTAGCAATTAAATATTGTTACAACAAAGGTTATGGATCTTAACTCTAAAAACTTGGATGTTATTACATCAATATTATTATCTTACCTTTGGCATATGACATATTTCATTAAATATAGATATAGGCGCATTTATTGTTCTATAGTAAAAAATAACTAAGTTAGGAATATAAAACAAAATTTAAGAAAGCAGTTTTGAAGCATTCTAACTATGATAATTTTGTCAAAAACTAAGAGAAGACAGAACAAAATATGTTCTAGTACATGGTTGTGATGGCAATAAATATGGTCCATTAAGGTAAAACCATTTAAAAAAAATAAAACCATAAAATTTTCAAGTTCACAACTTGTAAAATCCATTCTTCAATTTCCTAAACTACTTAGACACAACCAAATATGCCATTACAACAACTACAGGCTAGAATAGATATCTAATAGTTGATAAAGGTTAGTCATGGTAACCTAAAAGTTGTTACAAGTTAGTTTAAAGAGGTTTCATTACTCCATTCACTATAGGTGAACTTCACCTAGTTTCTATAAGCTAGATCTATCTAGTAGTTTTGGGATAATACTACCTAGTTTGTTATGGGTTATCACTACTCAAATTGTTATGGGTTGTTACTACCCAGATTATTATGAGATAGTAATATTTGATCAAATATTAAAATTCATGATATTATAAACTAACCAATATAATAAATATAGTCCATAATGCATCTAAATCACAAAATAAACCATTTCATCCATATAAACATAAACAACACATGCATCATTTTCATTTAGTTCTATTAATAAGAAAGGTGTACATACCATAGATTATATATATATATATATATATAGGAATTTTGGAAATGGAAGGCTCAAGGAAAGATATTAAGTACTCAAACTAGATAATTTTGATAGCTCATCAACACCATTCACGTCAACCCTCACATTTCTGAAGCATCCCCCTTTTCTTATTTTTTTGACTAAAACCTCTCTTTATTATTAGTGTCCCCAAAATCTCTCTTCTCTTTGTATTTCCACTATTTTTTCCTTCCCATATACTTTCCAAACCATTTAATATTAACAACCCCATTTAAAAAACATTTTGTGCTCTCTCTTTCATTTTTTTGGGTTGTTTTCTTATGCTTGTAACTACTAACCTATTCTTTATTTTTTGAAACAAATTTTGATTCTCTATGTTCACAAAAAACCCTATATATATATATATATATATATATATGTATGTATGTATGTATATATATATATATATGTATATATATATATATATATGTATATATATATATATATGTATATATATATATATGTATATATATGTATATATGTATATATATATATATGTATGTATGTATGTATATATATATATATATGTATGTATGTATATATATACACACATATATATATATATATATATATGTATATATATGTATGTATATGTATGTATATGTATGTATATGTATATATATATATGTATATATATGTATATATATATATATATATATACATATATATATGTATATATACACACACACACACACACATATATATATACACACACATATATATATATACATATATATATATATATATGTATGTATATATATATGTATATATATATATACGTATATATATACATATATATATATATACATATATATATATATATATATATACATACACACATATATATAGATATACATATATATATAGATATACATATATATATATATACATATATATATAGATATACATATATATATATATATATGTGTGTGTGTGTGTGTGTGTATATATATATATCTATATATATGTGTATATATATATATCTATATATATGTGTATATATATATATATGTATATATATATATATATATATATATATATATATATATATATATATATATATATAATAAGTTAAGGTAGCCTGAGGACTTACAACCATCACCATGTGTATGCCAAGTGTTTTACAAAATTATTATGCGAATAAATACAACCAAAATTATGAGATAACCATTTTTATTTTCATTTTTTTAGTGATGCAATATTTATTATGGACACAAATAGCCCTACATCATACACATGTAACTGAAATAATCCATGAACTCATAATCATGACAATTTTATGAAACCTTGGCCTAAAAATCTATATTTAGTAACTTGATATATATTCATCCAAAATACATATTGTATTCCTTCCCTATTTTATTATTAATTACTCATGATTCAATCACTACTTGTACCTAATATCATATGTTCCTAGGCAACTAATAGACCCAATTCTCCATTGATGATTATGAACCTGTACTTGATTATTCATTATTTTCCCCTCATAATAAGGGTGAATTTTTTTTAATTTTTAATATAATTAAGATATCCAACTATTTCAAGAGTTCTATCTCATTGTAATTTATTGCAATCCTTTTTAGGACTTGATAAGGTCTAATATTTATCCATTTGAAATTGTTATAAGATCCTTTTTGGAATCTTTTGTTCATCAAGTGAGATAATACTATCTCTCTAACTTAAAATTATACTTTTATTATCTTTATTTTGACATGTTTCTTGTATCTCAATGTGTTATTTTTAAATTTTTTCTTTTCCTATTTTGTATGTTTGGCATTCTATTATGGCTAATTCTAGTTTTTTGGTGGCATGGATTTCCAAGAATTAGATCCATAAAAATTAGGAACAACTAGAAATTGAGAATTTGAAAATACAAAATTTGGTGGCATACTTTGATTTGGTGGCCTTTATGGCCATTATTTTAATTGAGCCACATATACAATTTGATCTTCATCTCCACCATCTACATATAATTCCATTATTTTAAGATATTCCTCTATTATCTTTCCACTTTTGCTCAAATTACATGGCATTTATGGTCTAATTTATTATTACAATAGTCCAGACAATAAACCTTCAAGGCTTGCTCTATTTATTCTTGCTTCTTCTTTGTGTGTAGTGTATCCATTTGTGCATCCATGTGACTGATAATACCTTACTTCACATCCTAATTTAAATTACTTACCTCTATATGTGAGAGTCCATTTATTTATGATGAAAGAAGTATCTTATTATTTTAAGTTATTTTCATTGTTGACCTTGAATAATTATTGTATATAAGGGTGATCTCATTGAATGACAGTTGTGAGACATCCTTGCCACTCATTAAGTCTAATGCCTCAAATATATCTTCTTTAACTCCTTTAAAGAATATCAATTTGTAATATTTTGCATTCAATATGGTTTTCTTATAATTTTATAGGATAAACATAAATAATTCCATGTAATCCTTCAATGATTCATCCTCTTATTGTTAAATTCATAAAATGTCATATCTCTTGTAGTTCCTTCCTTGGTAGTAGTCTTGATATTTGGAAATAAAATTTCCTTCATGTCACTCCAAGTGAAGACTATATCCTTACCTATACCCGTAAACAATATGAGGGATGCATCTTTAAGTGTTTCTAGGAAAAATTTAAAAAATTGAGCATCTTGATTATGTTCATATCTATGACATAAGACATCAAACTCCAAGAAGAATGTATCTATATCCTCATTTGAATTTACCCTAGAATTAGGTAGGGAAGAATGAGGGATATTTTTCATAGGTACATTTCCCCAAAGGGTATTTATGTGAAAATCAAAGGTTGTAGACTCATCGATAGTATTTTCTTCTTGATGGTCCTATATGGATGTTATGACTATGCATAGACCAACAAATTCTATCAGCCACTCTTTAAATTATTTGTCAACCTCTGTAATACATGGTGAATAATTAATAATTTTTTTAGGATTTTATAAGGTAATAGAGTGTCTCATAGGTGGAGGTGAGGTAGTGGATTTTATTTAGAATCCTTTTGCATTTTTAATAAAGAGGTTGCCTTGTTCAACATATTCAATAGGTTTTACAAGTTTGATATTTATTTTGGGGGATAGAAGGGATTTAAATGCTCTTTTGCAAAGAATTTTGGTTGAGGGTGGAGGAATATAAAAGCCAAAATCTTGAGTGTGGGGTGGAAACATATGTTATAACCCCATTGGATTAACCAATAGTTACACTATTTTTTTGTTCACATAGTTTACCTATGAAATTATTTATAACTATCTAACTAATAAATACAACCAAATAAGTAATAGTATAAATAAATCAACC